>OZ038493.1:24851302-24863802 GCA_964036315.1 Acanthosepion esculentum | reverse complement strand
AGGAAAAATTCTTCGTCACTGAAATACGGTTATTGACGTCTGAAGTAATAATACGATATATATCCATATGTAAATCCATACACATATACACGATATATTTTGAAGATATTCAGAACTGCCTAAGAAACGTTCCAAAAAATGATTCTGTGCGTTCATCGGTTAGATTTTTGAAACCGAGCCAAACGCATAATTTTCAAGCAACCATTTCAGCATACATTGATTTTGAAGCTCAGTGTTAGATTATTGGCAAGGTCTCATCCTTTTACAGTTGAAATCGCAAGATGCAACCGTAAGTTCTATGCTAACAGTTTCTTCTCTCGCAATTCGCTTCTTTCCGGTTTCTCGCCTCCCAGTCGAAGTAAATACAACGTTAATCGTTATCTTCTGTCTTCTTTATTCTAGTTCTCTTATTGTCCTCTCTCCTTAACATTGTTTTTTTTTAATATAATTTTCTTGCGTTCTAGTGGCTTTACTGCCTTGCTTGGGGTGAAATGATTAAAAATATGAATAATGTTAAATATTCGAAATCATTCATGAGGAGAGGCGTTTGTAGTCATGATTGGAGCTAAGCTTTTTCTGATACGAGGCAGAAGAAATAAAATCAGAATGATAATGATGCAGTTTCCCGGGCTCGAAAGGATACCATTATCTTCGATGCGAAATACGAAACTGCTACAGAAATCTGAGCAGGTTCAAATAGTAAGATGCGATAACAGGTTTACATTGACCCTTCCTGACGTAAACAACTTTTGATTACAGTCGAAATCGTTTTATAAGTTTCCTTCATATTTGAGAAACCTGCCTTTAGAGGGATTCGGGGAAGTCATCTATTATTTAGATTTTTTTTCGAAAATTATAGAGGTTAAAGTTACATGCTGTGAAAAAATGGGGGGGATGTAAAAGTCAAACAAAGGAAAGAGAAGCAATTTCGTCAAGAACACCGATGATTGTATAACAAATATAAGCATAGATCTATGCATGCGAATATTTTGAAAGGTAAGAAAAATAGGGGTAAAAAGAGAAATATAGACCTATGTGTGTATAAATGATTATATATATATATATATATATATATATATATATATATATAGAGAGAGAGAGAGAGAGAGAGAGAGAGAGATGAGTATGTCAAAAAGTACACACACACGAATATATATATATATATAAATATAAATATAAATATAAATAAAAAAAAATATATATATATATATATGGTGTTATCCACAGACCGACTGTTTCGCAGATCATCTGTCTGACTAGACGTCCGGTTGCCTCTAGCTAGGATCGAAACCCGACTGAATTGGCGCCAGTCGGAAATTCTAACTCTAAGCCGTTGGCGCACGGAAGTGTCAAAAGTGAATTTAAGCGTATTTATTTTTTTAGATAAACAGTGACTGAGAGAACTCGATTCGCTTTAGCGAAAAGACTTTCATTATTAGCCGTAATAGTCACTGTTTACAAACCCAAACTTCCTCCCCAGAGAACTCAACCGAAATAAATTTTTCAGGAGTACATATATATATATTTTTTTTTCATTCACAAATATACTGGTTCGCTGTATCACAGCTCATTAGTTAAGCTAGACGTCTGGTTTCCTCTAGCTAGTATCGAAACTGAGTGAATTGTAGCCAGTTTCAGATTCTAACCCTAATCATTTGGCGCAAGGAGGTGTTAAATGCGAATTTAAACGTATTAAAGAGAACTCGATTCGCTTTAGCGAAAATACTTTCATTATTAGCAGTAATATTCACTGTTTACAAACCCACACTTCCTCCCCAGAGAGCTCAAACGAAATAATTTCTTTCTTAGGAGAATATATATTGTCAACCCCAGACAGACTGATTCGCTGTATCATAGCTCATCAGTGTGGCTAGACGTCTGGTTGCCTTTAGCTAATATAGGTATAGGGTTAGGTAAATTAAATAACTAGATATTAACGACCGTATACGCGTGTGCTGGCGTGGATGTGCTGGTAAGCAAATAAATAATTACCAAATTTAGCCAAGAGGTATAGACATAATAGTGGTCAATGTAATTAGATGAGTTAAGAAATATATGTTAAAAAATACACATATAAATGCGTTTGGTGTACGACTTTAATTTCGTTGGTTAGCCAACACGTCGGGCACATGATATAGCTTATATCTTGTGCCTGACCAGTAGGGTAACCAACAAAACTGATTTATAGATACAAATATTTAAATAAATGCTTTGTTTATAATAAACAGTATTAACAACATTTACCGGCAAGTATGTCCGACAAATTTTCATAGGAAATATGCATCTTCCGACAGGAATCGAACCTGTATCCTATACGGAACTGAGTTAAGAATTAATTTTTATCTACATACCAGTCCCCTTTGGAAAGTTTATGTCAGGTTATGTTGGGGTCCCTATTTCAAGTCTGATAGTAACGGTCGCCGTCTAGTTGGTCTAAAAAGGTCGTTAAGTGTTGAGAGCATTCTGTTTCATTATTATCTATCTATTAATCTCTTTATTTATTTGTTTATTCAAATGGCTATTTTCTTTTACAAACGTGTTGAAATGGAATTACAATTGTTTTTTTTGGCGACTCCACAAAGGGTTTTTCTATTTAATGATTGAGCTGAGAAACTATAGAATTTATTTATTTATATTTTTTTTTGTTAATTATTTAATGTGAAAATTTGTTGATGTCAGCAAAAAACCGTTAACTCCTTTCTGTGGTTTAATAACTTTTCATTATTTAGAAACTTAATGATGTGTAGTTTTTCATGTAGGCATAAAGGGGATGGGTCGTCCCAGATTTTACAAGTTAATGTTCTATTTATTATTTTCCATTTTACTTTCGGTCTTTTATTGGTTTCTTTTAAATGCCAGTAGTATTGGGATAGAGATGTCTGATTTCTATTTTGGATATGGTTGAAGGAGCTTTTGTGTTGTCTCCATCTAAATTTAAATTTATTCTTCGTTGACACAATGTATATCCTATCAGTGTTAGGACTCTCAATGGATGAGATGGTGCATTGGTATACCACGGATTCAGTGAGGCAGTTGTTTTCTAACGGGCAGTCATTAGGGTTTCTACAATCACATAATTTTTCATTATTTTTGTCTAATTGCAGTTTAGGAATTTTATTGACAGTTTTGGCATGCGTGTTTTTCCAGGATTTTATTATTATGTTTTTTTTATGATTCTTTCTAGGTTTTCAGTGCAGCTGTAACTTAATTTTAAGGTGTTTTTATTAAAGATTTCGCTGAGTTTGCTATTTGTGGGGAAGTGTTTTCCAATTAAAGCTAGGAACTTATGCTCAAGTTTAGTACTGACCCTTAGGCTGAACGGAGGGGTATACCATATGATCTTTCTTTTCCTGTTTTTCTTACTATTGGTACTATTGTTTGTATAGCTTATGTCAGCTCTTTTGTATCCGCTATTTTTCAGGGCTGTGTTATAAAAATTACTGTGTTGTCGGAATACTTCCTTATTTGCGGAGTTCATGCTTATTCTTTTCTCTATTGATGTGGGTATATGCTTAATTATAGATGGAGGTTGGTTTGACTTAGGGTGCACATACAAGGGGTTAGTTTTAGGGTTTCTGTAGGGTGTGTAATTGTTGTTTATTAAGTCTAGAGTTACGTCGAGGAAGTTTACCCTTTTTAATTTAGTGTTTACTATAGTTTTTACATCTAGTTTTCCGAATTCACTATAAATTATTTTTCCAATCTTATCTGTTTTAAAATTTGTGGAGCTCCCCACTACCATTAGCCCGTCATCTCGGTATAGCCCGATGTCCTTAATGTCTAATTCACTGTGCGCGGTTAGGTTGTACAGTATGAATAGACTGACAAGGTCCGAAGCAAAAAGCATGGATTTAAAAATTACCGTTAGCTCTAAATTAAAAAAAGTTAACTTCCTTGATATAACATTAGATTTAAAGAACAATACATACACACCTTATAAAAAACTCAATACCAATCCTCTATATATACACCCTAAATCAAATCACCCCTCATCTATAATTAAACATATACCTTTATCTATCCGAAAAAGAATTAATACAAATTTAGCAAGTGACAAGATGTTCGATGAACATATTAATTTCTATAATAAAGCTCGAAAATATAGTGGCTACAAAAACCTAAAATTAACTTATATTAAAAATGAAAATGGTAAACATAGAAAAAACAGAAGTAGGAAAATAATTTGGTATACACCCCCATACAACCAAATGGTAAAAAACAAATTAGGACAAAAATTCCTCGCATTAATAGTCAAGCATTTTCCCAGTGAAAGTAAACTAAGTACTATTTTCAATAAAAATACACTAAAATTAAGTTATAGCTGTACAGATAACCTAGAAAAAATTATTAAGAAACATAATGCTAATATCTTACATAAACACTTATACCAGAACCAAAAGATTTTTGACAATGGAAAAATAAAAACAACAACTAATGAAGGTAAACAAAAATTATGTAATTGTAGAAACCCTCAAAACTGTCCCCTACAAAATAAATATTGCACGGAGTCATTAGTATACCAATGCAATATATCTTCTATTGAAAACCCTAAAGACTTAAAAATATATATAGGTTGCACTATCCATGAGTTCAAAAAAAGGTTCAACCAACATAAAAGTTTTTTTTAGGATGAATAAATATAAAAATCAAAATCTCTCTCGAAGTACTACTGGCACCTAAAAAAATCCAACACCTACAATAAAATGGAAGTTAATAAGAAAGGCTAGAATATGAAGGTCATTAAATGACCCATATCCTTTATGCATACATGAGAAACTATATATTACTAAGTTTATAAAAAGTAAACAATTACTTAATCAGAGAAATTAAATAGCTATTTTGTGCCGTCATTGTCAAAAGAAATTGACCTGATAATATGCATACTCATGTTTGATGTGAATAAATAATTTTAAATGATTTTAAATACTGTAAGTAATTCTATTGCATTTACTTGTTTTATAAAAAAATGTATAGCTGATTAAATTTAAAAGTTAAATTTAAAAGTAGAATTTTTTTAAATTGGTTTTAAAATTGTAATTAAATAAAACGGATTCTAACCTAAACATCTTAAGATTGTAATTAAATAAAACGCACTCTAAACTTAACACCTCTCTCAAAGCAATTCAAACACTTAAAAGAATCTAATGGAACACCTAAATTTAATTGAAATTAATATGATAAGTTAGAATATATATTACATTAAATGACCCATGTCCTTTGTACATACATGGAAAATTTATAGTTCTAAATTTATAAAAATAAAATTTTACTGAATTAGTGAAATAATTTAGCTATCTCTGCCGTCTTTGTCATAAAGTTTACATAATATACACACACACACACACACACACACACACACACATATATATATATATGTATATATATATATATATATATATATATAATCTGGTAATATACATACTTATACTCGATAAGAAAAACTAATTTTACATACTGTAAGTAATTCTAATACATTTACTTGGTTTAAAAAAAAATATAGTATGTTAAATATTAAAATTAAATTTTTATTAGAAATATAGTTAAAACATATTCTAACCTAAACAGCCCCCCCCCCCAAATCTTTAAATATACAAAGAGAAAAAATACCGTAAGGATCTTTGCCGTTAAAAATAAAAAAATTTGTAAAAAAAACCCAGACGACATACATTTAGCAGATGTCAGAATGTGTTGAAAAATACATCCCTACCAATCCCTAAACATAACCCCGCTTTCGAATGTAACTATTAACTGATACAATGAAAATTAAAAATTCAACACCCCTTGTCTAGATGAATGTATTTCTCAGTATCCTTGGAAACCCTCAATTATGAATCTTTGCCATGCCTTTGAAACCGTAAATTTAAAAAAATAAATACTCCAAAATTCGCTTGACGAGGAAATGGAACTAATGTCTTTTATTTAATAACAAAATTGAATTCAAGGAATTTAGCTTCCATTTTTGAAACATGGTTATCACTGTGTAGCGAAAAAAAAGATATTTTAATCAATTAATTTATAATATTAATGCTCTTTAAATTTACATTGAGCACTACTGTGTAAAAATAAAAATATCTATAAGAACACCGGATTTTATATCTTACTGTTCTTTCTTTATATATATATATATATATATATATATATATATATATATATATATATATATATATATATGTGTGTGTGTGTGTGTGTGTGTGTGTGTATATATAGCCGCCTGAAGAAGCACATGCAGTACTGAAATATAACTGCATTTATGTAGCGGTTTATGAAATGTTATAATCATAATTAAATATTATTACTATTAAGCTCTACTCTGTATTGAGTACTTTTTAAAAATACAATATTTGGACATTGGTATTATCCTACCTTACATTTGTATATACATACATACATAAATACATATATATATATATATATATATATATATATGTGTGTGTGTAATTTGGCAGCAACTTTTCTTTCAAACATGTAGTGTTGAATGTTAAAGACAACATAGTCTTACATATTTTCTTTTGAATTTTCTCATATTCTCTAATGAGACTTTTTATTTGAAAATAGTTCCGAAATATGTATTTTCCATACGATGACCTAGCGCTTTCGAACATCATTGTTCATCTTCAGGGTCAATATTTTAGTCAAAATTTTTTTTTTTTTTTAAACAAACATTTGCCAATTATCTTGTAGCGTAATCATGTTGCTACTTTTTTACAAACTAAAAACGTTAAATTCCTTTTAAATTCAAAAGACGCGATGATGTTATATCACGTGCATGGCGTAGATTTTTATCATGTGACAGCGTGAAAAAGATTTCCAATACACAAGCCAAAAGATCGAAGAATACGCTACAAAATTTAAATATATTATAAACATTGCAATATATTACCAGATATATTATAATCTATACGATTAATAAGAGGTCTTTTTCTTTTAATATGTAATGCCTCTAAGATTTTAAGGCGTCTAATGTCTGTATGTTTATCTATAATTTTAGTATTTTCTACAAGTATTTTACGTATATCAGATTGCGTAAGGGAAACAGTATGTGACTTAATATGTTGTTTAATGGAGCTAGTATTATTTAAATGCAGAGTCAATCTTCTGGAGAGCCGGGTGGTTGTAAATCCAATATATGTATGTGGATTAGAAGAACATTCTTCCATGGGGCATTTAAACTCATACACAACATTGGTTCTATCAACAACTGCAGCAACTGGAGAATGATTATTACTCATTATCAGGTTAGACGTATATATATATATATATATATATATATATATATATATATATATATATATATATATATATATATATATATATATATATATGTATGTATGTATTTTCCCATGCTAATGATTAAGCACACACGGACATAACCATATACTTATTCTTTCCAGAAAATACAAGGATGTGGACAAAGGAATTCTAACTACTTCACAGATACCACATTGATACTTGAAAATTACTGATGGTCGAAAATACAAAATATGAACTTCGGACAGTTTATCCACAAATTTCACCACAACACTGAATACAATATCCGAAGTGTTGAAAAATATTATAAAACATTAAACAAACCGACCTTACTCATCAAATTCTTTTTGGTTCATATATATATATATATATATATATATATATATATATATATGTGTGTGTGTGTGCGTGTATGTGTTTGTGTGTATGTATGTATATATATATATATATGCGTGTGTGTGTGTGTTATAAATACATGCAAAAATCAATAAATGGATGTTTTTTATGCATGTAAACACGCACATAATTATATATAGAATTATATATATATATATATATATATATATATATATATGCATATATATATATATATATATATATATATATATATATATGTATATATATGTATATATATGTATATATATATAAAGAAATAGAGAGATAGAGAGAGAGAGAGAGAGAGAGAGAGAGAGAGAGAGAGAGAGAGAGAGAGAGAGAGAGAGAGAGAGAGAGACACACACACACACAGAGGTTAGATAGAGAAATATTATATCTATATACCGGAAAGTCGTGATATGACAGAGGAAAATTATTTCAAGCCTGACCAACAAATCTTTGTCTCTGTTTTTCTGACTATCTCTCTTTCAAACTCTCTCACTGTGTGTATATATATATATATGTGTGTGTGTGTGTAATTTGGCAGCAACTTTTCTTTTAAACATGTGTTGAATGTTAAAGACAACATCGTCCTGCATATTTTCTTTTGAATTTTCTCATATTTTCTAATGAGACTTTTTATTTGAAAATGATATCAAATGTCACATCTTGAAGATAAAATCTTTGGTAATATTGAAACACCTACCAAATACCTCTGTTTTGTTGATGATATCCTTGAACAATGATGTTCGAAAGTACTAGGTTATCGTACGGACAATATATATTTCGATATCATTTTCAAATAAAAAGTCTCATTAGAAAATATGAGAAAATTCAAAAGAAAATATGCAGGACGATGTTGTCTTTAACATTCAACCCAACATGTTTAATATATATATATATATATATATATATATATATATATATATATGTGTGTGTGTGTGTGTGTGTGTGTGTGTGTGTGTGTGTGTGTGAGTGAGTGTGTTTGTGTGTGTATGTGTACACGATGGACGTAAAATTATTGGGAATCGGAAACACATCTAGAGAGAGAATGGTCTAGATCTATGAGAAAACCTATATCCCTTTTTACTTTTTTCTATCTCTTTTTCTATTTTCCCCTCACTCCACAAATACACACACACAGACACACCCGCGCACAAACACACACACACACACACACACATATATTTATGATATATATATTTGATGTATAGATATGTAGAGTCAGATAGATCCTGTCATCCTATGTAATAATACCTGTTTATTACTTTAATAATCTTCTCTTTTCATATTTGCGCTCGAGCGGAGAAACATTTACGTGTTTCTAATGATAGGCATGCTCCAATATATAATGGTAATTTCATTCTTCCCTTTCTTTGAATCTCTGGCCATACAGCGCGAAACGACTTTGCATCCGAAATGTTTGATCCAATCTTGCGGACACTGAAATGGATTTTGAACAGCCTGAATCATCTGAGAGAAGCGCTGACACACACGCCAAATTCCGCATTTCACCTGCAGCTTTGATGGCAAACATTTCCACCCGAACTTACATCTCAGTGACATGGCCGTCATCTTCTGTAATTACACGGAAGGATGGAGAGGAAGCGGCATCGACTTCGCGATCAGTGCAGAGACGTGTGTGTCATATGTCACCCAATTGGCAAAGATCAAATGAAGAAAAAAATAGAGAAAACAAAGATGATTGTAGCTGAACTGGCTACGTATTTCTTTGCGACAACAGTGATCTGTGTTCGAATTCAGATCTCATATCAGGATTTCAAACGCAGAGTTTCAATTCTGATATTTAGAGGACACTACCATCGTAGATATTCTGTGTCCTGGCTTACGTTTGGACATACATGACGCGTCAAGAAAAAGAAAGAAGTCGATATATTTTCGACAATTTTCTTTAAGTACTTTCATGTTAATTGTTCAGACGAATTTTTCTTTATGACACCCATAGACGTTATGAATTTAAACGCAGTACTAGATTTACGAAAAGGTTTTATAATTTTGCATTTGAATTGGCTAGATGCAACCATAAGTTCTATGCTAACAGTTTCTTCTTTTGCACTTCTCAATTGTGGAACTCTTTTCTGGTTCCATGCTTTCCAGCAAACTTTGATCTTTCCTATGTCAGTCTTATTTACAGTACTCCTCATTACATTTCTATTGTTCCCTCTTTTTATTTTTTGTCCTTTTTTCCCTTCATGCTCAGTAGACCCTTAATCAGTTCCTGTTCCATACTTTTCGGCAAACACTGATCTTTAAAAAAATATGTCTAATGTCTATTATAATCTTCTTTTTTCTAAATTATTTTTTATTATTATTTTCCTCTGTCCATAACAGTATTTTTCTCATACTATCTAAGACTCAGTAAGCCCTTCGTCTTAGTGACTTTATTGCCTTTATTTAGCTGAAATGAATAAAAAAAGAACATCAGTTTCAGAACGAGGTGACAAAATATATTTTTACAATGACAATCATAATAAAATTTGGGCAACGGAAAACCGACATGCATAAAAATTTTCATCATTACAAGTAATTAGCTAACGATTAGACACATTGCTTAAGTAGATTGGTCCACTTGCAAAGAAAATGTATATATTTTTAAAGAAGTGTTGTACATTAACATCGATTACACCTTATTCAAGGCGAAACATTTTTAAAAATCGAAAAATACTGGTTTTATTATTTTATATATACGAAAATATAGAAAATTAACTTTAATAAGATAAAAGCTACTTGGGGCAATGGCAGAATGTTCATATAATGATGTGTTCCCATCAAATGCTCAAACTGGTTGCCGTTCTGTTTAATACACTTTTCATATCTTGAAGAAATATACCTACAAACTTCCAGTATCATTTCCTCTGGTATTTGAGCACATTCTTCTTCAGTTGCTACTCTCATTTCAGCAATTGTTTCAGGTTTCCTGCTGTAAACTTTGTCTTTTAGAAACTCTCAGAAAAAGAAATCCAAGGGTGTCAAATCTGGTGACCAAGGTGGGTATTCAACAGTCCCTCTTCTTCCAATCTATCTGTTTTGCATATTTTCATCCATATAAGTTCTCACATCAAGGTAATGTATTATTAACTATTAATATTTAAAGAGTGTATACATTATTTTGGGATACCTGTATATTGAATCATGTTTGGTTGAATAATTTTAGATATATTATATAACTTTTATTTGGATCCTCTGAAATTCACGGATCCCTTTCTTAGTGCTTTTACAAAACTGATTAAGATTGTCGCCGTTGTCTTGGTTATTTCTGTTTATTTTCCCAAGTTGTTTCAATCTCATCCAAGATCATCTTCAGGGATAAATTGGTAAGACAAAAATTAGTATAATTGATAGTTGTGATTTTTTTTTAATGCGCATGCCCGCCCTTCGTTATAGGCTATTTCCATTAAGGAGATTAAGGGAGGTACTTCTTTATTTCTTTTTTTTTTAATTATTAATGTTTTAAAAATACTTAACCCGAAATTACTTCGGGAAAAAATTAAAAAAGAATATATTTTTTTTTTACAATTTGAGCATTCCATTGCTTTTGTAGACATTTTTTAAAATTGATGCAATACTCATAGTTAATTCCGTGTACCGCAACATTGTTTGAAAAAATGAATATATGAAGTAATGTTACTGCATACATTTATTTCTAAATATGTATTTAAAAATATTATAACAAATTGTGTATAAAACGAATGTATAGGCAAGTTGAACACACACGATTGTCGACGTTGTCTTGGTTATTTCTTTTATTTTTCCCAAGTACTTTCAATCTCATCCAAGATCATTTTGAGGGGCGAATTGGTAAGACAAAATTAGTATAATTGTTAGATGTGATTTTTTTTATTAATGCACATGCCCGCCGTCCGTTATAGGTAATTCCCGTTAAGTGGATGTAAGGGAGGTAACTTTAATTGTTTGGTTGTTGTTTTGTTTTTTTATTAAAGTTTTAAAAATACTCAACCCGAAATTATTTCGAAAAAAACATGCATGTGTATACGTGTATGTGTGTGTCTCTGTGTACGTGTCTCTGTGTGTATGTGTATGCGCATGTGTGTATGTTTTGTTGAAGAATCTAGACATATTAAATCTATTTATTTTATTTGAATCCTCTCAAATTCACGGATCCCTTTCTTAGTACTTTTACAAAACTGAGTAAGATTGTCGACGTTGTTTTGGTTATTTCTGCTTATTTTCCCAAGTTCTTTCAATCTCATCCAAGATCATCTTCATTATTGAAGTGGTAAGACAAAAATTAATGCAATTGATAGATGTGATTTTTTTTGTATATGTGCATGAATTGCGACCCGATCAGTTTAAGTAACTATGAAAGGGAGGTAAAAATAGTTTAAATCTTTTATTATTAACTTTTTAAAAATAACTCAACCTGCAAATTTTTGAAAATATGTTCGTAAAACGTTCTTTGAGCATCCCAAAACATTGCTTTTATAGACATTTTAACTCATTGTTAGTCTATTAATAATTAATTTTACTTAATATTACTTTCAATTTTGTTTATTGAGCACATCAGGAACATTATTTTTTTTTATTTCCATTGTGGAGTATGCTTGTATTGTCAATTAATATATCTCTAAAGCCTTAATGTAGACAAGACTGTACTGTTAAATGTGCAATAGAACTTGAAGCCGACATTTGTAAATTAAAATTTTTTGAGAAAACTTATTGTGGATGATAATTTTGTTTGTATTAATTTTAGTAGTGTATATAATTAGTTATGTTTTTTACTGGGACCAGTATTAGGATTTTCTAATCTTGTTTGTAGTTAGAATGTATTTGATTGTGGTATAGTAGTCTGATATATTTAGTTTATTTTGTCTTCGCAATTTAGCCTTGAGGATGAT
>OZ038493.1:24838802-24848802 GCA_964036315.1 Acanthosepion esculentum | reverse complement strand
TAAATTGTTTCAATTTTTTTTGTAGTAGATAATTAATTTGCTTTTTTTGTTCGTGCCAATTGGGGTTGTGCATTTCTTTATGACATTTCTAAGTGAGGATTCGTCTTCCTTGTAGATGACGTGCATTTGGCTTTTGTGGAAAATATTTATGTTAGTTTTGACGATGTGTTCACTATCATTATTATTGACTGAGAAGAAATAGTCTAATTGTGTGGTCTATAAGGTGGTTAGGGATGTCAATGTTAACTAGTGTTAACTAGTCATCGTTGAATTCTTTAAGGAAAAGTAGATGAGATGATGAATTCTCGTGTGCTCCCTTTAGGAAGTATTTTTATCAATGCTATTTTGTATCTGAGTGAGAATTCACTCTTAAAATTAAGGTAGCAAGAGTTTTTGCTAGTGAGCCTTTTATACAATGAGTTTGTGAAAATCCAAATCGTCATCGGCGACTACCAACGTTGTTACTGATAAGAAAATATAAAAATATACAAACCCGGAAACCCGCTACAACCTAACATTTCCCAGATCCCAACCCCTCTTTAACAGTTATCCCAATTCCTTAATGACATTATTATCCCAAACCTACTCAACAATTACAGCACCCACCAATTTATCCACATTCTAAAATGTATAATACTAAACAAATATATCTTACCGTCGCTCGATGTTGAAAATTTATTCACGAACATCCCCATCGATGAAAGTGAAGGCATAACCCTTAACTACGTGTACACGAATAATTTCTGTTTCACCTCCATCCATCAAAACAAATATCCTAAAAAATTATTACATGCATGCACAACCAAAGTCCCATTCAACGACCATAATGGCCACATCTACAATCGATCTAATGACAAATCCGCTCGGCCCTGCTTCTCCAATAACTATATGTCCTATGTAGAAAGCATGATTTTGAAATAGGTCAGTAAACCTAAAATATATGTCCGATACGTAGCCGATATTTTTTATTTAAGTGAAAAGCACAAAAGAAAGAGATACTCTCAAAACCACATTTGAAAAAAACAATCTGTCCATAAAATTACCTATTTTTTTAAGCGTTTCACCCCAAGCTAGACGGGAAGCAACTAGCACGCAAGTGGTTACAGAGAATTGGAGTGAGACCAAAGAGGAGAGATAGAGTAAAGGATGAAGAGAAGGATAGGGGATAGATCAAGGCATCTGGAGATGTCGATTGACATTACATTTGAATAGTTGGAGATTATAGCTATCAGGGAAACAGGAAAAGGGGAGAGAGTTCCACAGGCGAGAGGTGAGAGACATGAAGCTATTGGAGTAGAAGAAACGGCTACATTTAACAGTTTCGACAGTAAAAGGGTGAGAGTAAGATGCTAGTTGAACGCTTAAATTCATGAAGTCTGGGAACCAGCGAAAGCAGCTCATCGAAGCAGTTATCGTGAAAGTATTTGTAAAAAGGACAGAGGCAGGCGACGGCACGTCTCTGAGAGAGCGATTGCAGACGAGATGTCAGATCACGGCCAATTACATTGCATATCCGTCTCTGGATTTTATCAAGAAACTTGAGACAAACAGAAGGGTCTCCAGACCATATATGGCAGCAATACTCCATGCAAGAGCGAATGGTTGATTTGTAGATTTGAAGGATCGAGTCCGGCGAGAAAAATGTCCTGGCGCGGCACAGGGAGCCAACTTTCCATATCAGGTCGCTAAGTAATTCAAATAATAAACTCCCATTCTTAGCCGATCTCGTAGAATACAGTAACAACACGTTCACCACCTCATTTTATATATTAAAAAAACATCAGCAGAAAGACTTGTCTCCTAAATTTTAAGAGTGAATGCCAACTCAGATGCAAAATAATCTTAGCAAAAGAAAACATTATCAATAAAACCAGCCAATAAAAGAACAGGATTTATTTAAACAGAAAATAACGATTGGTATTGCATCTAAATTTTTTCAAGAACCAAGGTTTCGGAAAAGAGTTCCACAATAGAGTAGTGTCAAGGAAGAAACTGTTAGCTTTAAATTTTATCAAGAATCTCTAAATATACTGCACGAGCATAAGACCAGATGTGCACACAATACTCAACACAATTATCAATGGTAAACGTATAAGTATTTAACATATATTATGATGAGAAACATTTTCTAGCAAGACACAGTGAGCCGACTGTGAAAACAAATATCAAAATAAGGATCAATGGTTGACTTATGTAATATAAATTCTGATGTGAAACATTTTCTAGCAAGATACCCTGAGCCAACTATGACAACAATACTCAACACAAGGATCAATGGTAGACTTATGTAATATAAATTCTGGTGAGAACCATGTTCTAACACGAGATAGTGAGCTAACATTCGTACAAACAGATTTCCAACCGATTCACTATTATCTTTCCGCTTTATACGAGCGTAAACCTTCGCTTGCAAAGACGCAACAAGCTACGCTCCTGAAGGTTAGCATCAGCCATGCTTATAGAAGGCCTGAAAGGTTTTCTTAGACGATTAATAGAGTATTGTATATGGGGCGTTCAAATGAACAAGCCTCAATTAACAACTGTTCATCTTTTAGATCAGTTGCCAATTTGATTGTATGGAACCGATTACATTCCCTACTAACACAGGAGTAAATAATTATGTCATAAGCATATGGTGTCGGTATATATCATACACAAACTATATTATATTCAATGGAGATATATATTTTTTTTACATATAATCGTCATATTTTTCTTGAATACATTACACACACATAATATATATACCGGGTGTAACAGCATAATTGCCCAAATCGTGTAACAGCAAGGGATAATTGTCAATCTAACAAAATGTTTAATATCTAAAGAAACCATTAAACTCAGTTTCCATTTTCTAAGTCTTCAGATAAGAAGTTTAACCATTTTGATATCATTTGCCGAAAACCTTTGAGTTATGCAGCTAGAAAGAGAACAGGTTAAAATTGTTTTTGTTAGTTGCATTAAATCTTCCCAAATGAGCAATGGTGAAAGGGAAAATATCATTCGGGCCTTCAATAATGGTACCAACATTCATAGTCTGGCTTCCAGCTTCAAAATCAATTCAAGACGCATTAAGAGAACGGTGAATAAGTTTAATAAGCAAGGAATATTAGAAAGGAAAACTGGATCAGGAGATCACAACAAGAAGGTCCATCATTTCAACTTAGGGCTAAATAGATTCTTATTATTCAAAGTAGAGTTCAATAGTTGTATAAAAAAACATCGGAGAATTCCAGTAAGATATCTTTAATCATTTCTAAGATAAATATTTCAAAGCTTAATCTAACAATTGTAGAATTTTTTGTTACAAGTTTTAGACAATGTTATAGATATATTATATATATATATTATATATATATATATATTATATATATATATATATATATATATATATATTATATATATATATATTATATATATCATATATATATTATATATATATATATGTTATATATATATATTATATATATATGTTATATATATATATATATATATATATTATATTATATATATATATTATACCAGGTCATCCCATATGTTCTGTCCGAATTTTGAATAAAGAAAACAAGTGACCAAATGTTACATTTAATTACAGATTCAATCAACAATATATTTTCCCTGATTATCTATGACTTCCTTCCATCTATAAACAAGCTTACTAATTCCATTACTATAAAATTCTTTTGGCTTTGATTCGAAGAACTCTCAAATGTCAGTTTTAACCTCTTCCTGTGTTACAAAAGCTGTTTCATTCAAGTGATTCTGTAATCCACGAAACAAATTGTAGTCTGAAAGAGCAAGGTCGGGAGAATAATGTGGATGAGGAATTTTCTACCAACCAAGTTCTTCGATCTTTTGTGACATGATTCTTGCTGTGTGTTGTCGCGCATTGTCCTGATGAAACATCACCCGTTTTCGATTCACTAGAGCAGGTCTTTTTTTCTCAAATGCTCTAATTGCTGACATTATATTTGAGCATTAAATGTTGAATTAGGTGGTAAGATTTCAAAGTGGATTATTCCTTGGCAATCCCACCAGATTGAAAGAAGAACCTTTTGCCTATGAAGTTCCCTTCTCGGCTGTGGTCCTTCCCCTTTACCAATCCACTGTCTACAACGCTTAACATTTCGATAAAAGATCCATTTTTCGTCGCCAGTCACAAGTCTATCCAAAAAAGGTGAAACAAGTTGGCGAGATTGGAGATAAAAGCAGATGTCAACTCGGGATTTGAGGTTGTTTTCAGAAAATTCGTGAGGCACCCATTTTCCAAGTTTAGGAACTTTTCCAAGTTGTTGAAGATGACCATGAACAGTTGTATGGTTTTAACTGAGAGCCATTGCCAATTCCTCAACTGATAAAGCAGAAATTTCTTCAAGTGCTGCTTCAAGAAGCTTTCATCAAACTCACCTGGACGTCCAGTTCGATCTTCATCTTCAAGGGTGAAATCTCCACCTCTAAATTTTGCAAACCATCTTCTGCAAGTTCTTTCATTCACACATTCCTCTCCATAAACTGAGTGAATGTTTCTAGCCGCTTCGGCTGCTGAGTTTCCTTTCTTGAACTCATAAAGCATTATGTGCCTCAAATGATTCTTGCGTACTTCCATGTTAGCAGGGTTTTAATCAAACAAAATTTAATTTTATTGTTCTCTGAAATAAGATTTAATCAGTTTAAATGCATCTAAATATAAAAATAATGATCAGCTCCATTAGACATTATAAAATACCCTTTAAATTTCGTTCATTTTAACAAAAAGTTAAAATTCGGACAGAACTTATGGGATGACCTAATATATACGTTATATATATATTTTATATATATATATTATATATATATACAAACAGTGATTTGTACCCACACAAATGAAACATAGCTTTAAATAACATAGACGTCATACGTTAGGAACCTTTCGGCCAAAACTTTTTCAATGGTATTCTCTGGCGTTTGAGAATACAAATGAAGACACACTCAATAAAGTAAATGAAGAGGGAAAAGTGAACCGCGATTAAAAAGAGAAATATCAATTACGTACAATTAAAATTGAACGGGGGGGGGGTGAAAATAACAAGTTCCACAAGAATATAAAATGTAAAAAGACACTCACAAACCCTCCAATAAACGCAAGGAACGTAAAAAATGTTCCTTTCGTCTACACAGGCTAGGCTGATGAAATTTTATAAAAACAGCTTCCAAAATTTGTAGATGATAAACTGAGCGAGCACTGTGTAATACTGAAAACCAAGTGTTATATATGTTATATATATATATATATATATATATATATATATATATATATATATATATACATATATACATATATATATATATATATACATATATACACATATATATATATATATATATATATATATATATATATATATATATATATATATGTATATATTTAACATTCGGAAAAATCCACGCCTAACGCACTACCTTGGTTTCGACCATAGTTAAGCCTTACAGATGTATTGATAATGTTCACAGGCTCCGCCAGGTAGCGAACCTAACTTTAGTGACGTATCCAGACTAGATCAACCTGTTAAACTAACGGTCTGAAGTAATGTCGAAATGTAGACATACCAGTAAATATACTCTGAGCAGCACGAGCCCGGATGAAAAAAATGGTCGGTTCCTCCAACTCTTCCCTTACTCCTCCTATTCTGATATATCTGATTTTTGGCGCTTTGGTGTTTATTTGAACAGGCATGAATAGTGTTACAGAGTAACGAACCACGAGTAGTTCCTTGCGAATGGTTACTTAGTGTCAAGTAAAGTGCCCTTAGTGCCCTTAGTGTCAAGTAAACTGCGATAAAGTTAAGTTAAAAAAAGTTCAAAGTTAAGAATCTGAATGAGATCGCGCATCCATTATCCTCAATTGTTCCCACCAATACAACATAGATACTATAAGTATATCTGGTCATCTGACAGCAATCAATATTTCAGATCGTCTTAGTTCGCCTACGTCCGTAACACTTAAATATAGCTCCATTGAGAAATACAGACTCTGAACAAAGTGGCACAATGAAATTCGTCATTAACTAAATTAGTGTTTTTTTTTCAACTATACAAAATAAGTATAAACATAGTGTAGATTTCGATATGATAAAAGTTTCTGCCGATATCAGTATTTATCGTCATCAACAGAAATTGTGGTACAATGTGAAAATGCTTCCAAGAGGTCAGTATTTTTTACAGCTCGAATATCAGTAAGTTATTTTAAATTTTAGTTCAATCTTTATACGTCGCCCTGGAGCAAAAGTTAACACGCTAATTTATCTCTAAATTATTATTGTAATGAGTTTGATTCTTACACTGATGTTCTATGGCTTGAAACAAGTGTGGCGAATACATTGCATGCAGAAGAACTATCCAATCCAATTACATAAATATATGATGTGTTGCTTTTACAAAATGAGAAGAAGCTTTGCCCGAGACTAGAATCCTCATTTGAATTATTTGCCTATACAAATTTACTATTTAAATGCTTCATTTCGATCAGTTAACTGATTCGCTGTGATGTGCGGGTTGAGTAACGGTTATCGGCACATAAAATGAAATGGGCAAGATCGGTTCAAAATTTGACCTAGTCTGTTGCTTTGAAACGAATTAACATTTGAAATGTCATGAATATGTCTCTGGTACACACCAGCTACGGACTAACTAATAGGTTATACTAGCCCTGTATTGGTAACCTTTCTAGAATAATTCTGATTGTAGATGACAATGGGAAACAACTCAAAAAGTCATGACGATTCAAATATAGAAAGGAAACTATGGAGAACCGTAATGGAAGGGAAACATATTAAAATCCTGTTTTATCGGATTTGACGTACTATAACAACAACGTTTTTATTTGAGAATAAAATTAAAATAAACGCTTGAAAAAACTTTTTTATACAGAGTAAAATAGAATTTTAGGATAATGTTCGAGTAAAATTTGTGATACCATTCAACAATTTTTTTTTTATATATTGCTTTTTGAAGAGTGGGGGTACGGTGGAGTAATGTATAGCGGCTTGGATTAGGGAATCGGAGAGCCGAGTTCGAATTCCGGTCCAATCATTACATTCACTTACGTTCTAATACCCTTGAAAAATGTATGAATCCTCTTCTTCTCCCATATTTATGGGTTAATAGCAGGACAGACCGGGTTCTTTACCCTTGGATGGCAAAATAGGCGAGCGCAGAAAGAAAGGGAAAAATCTGCCTCTGCTATCGAAAGATACATGATCGCCTAAGCATCTTATATGCTATTGTATTTATGAAAAAAATAATTTCATATCCCACATCTTCCTCCATTGTATCTTCCATGTTTTGTTCTTTTCTGTGAGACCGATTGGGAATTCCAGGCGCCTTTAGGCTTAGGTGTGCAGCTGGTATAAGCAATAAAGGCTCGGAATTGTTAATCGGAAAGCCGAGTTTCAATCCCCGTTAGGTCCGTTATATTTACTAATGTGAAAATACTATTAGGAAACCTAAGATTCCACTTCTTTTCCCCCGACTATGGATTAATTAGTAAGACGTGTAGCATTAAAAATATTATTTTCCTACACCAAAAATTCTTAAGATCTAAAATATATTTTTGTCTTAAAATACCCTGCACGTGTAGATAAGCCGTAGAAAATGAATCAAATCTTTTTTATTCAACATATTACTTTAGTATGTGAGTGGTCAATGCTTAGCAAAGCTTATCTCGTTTATAGTACTATGAAAGTTTTTGTTTTTTATCCCGACGAATCGCTATCTACCAGAGTATTTTCTTACCCAGGAATTCCAGTTGCTTCAATCTGTCATTGATTATTACGACAGATTTTTGAATTTGGTTACAGCAGAACTTGGCTGGAATGTGTAAATCGTTCATGGCGTATACGGAGATATATAACAAAAACATCTAACACATGAGATTAAAGAATAAAACTTTTATTTATTTCCTTTTTAAG
Organism: Acanthosepion esculentum; assembly: GCA_964036315.1. Classification (NCBI taxonomy): domain Eukaryota; kingdom Metazoa; phylum Mollusca; class Cephalopoda; order Sepiida; family Sepiidae; genus Acanthosepion; species Acanthosepion esculentum. The sequence goes on along the minus strand of OZ038493.1, from coordinate 24,840,856 downwards.
GTAAATGTAAAATTAACTTTTTTCCCCCCGAAGTATGTCTGGATATTGATTGATATATTCTTAAAATAAAATATATAACTCCTGAAACGAAAATAGAAAGCAGTTTTGATGTAAACCGTATAATTATGAGCTAACGTCAGGAACCAGTCAAGAACATACTGGAAAGTAAAGTAGACACATAATTCTATCTTACACTTAATTACCTCTTGTAATTAAATGAGAACCACCCGACCGTCGATTTCCAATTGATAATTATTTATTGTGCACTCACTGAATTTTCATAGGATTTGTAATTGATTCACTATACTGAAGTTCTAGTGACTGCAAAACATTTAATGGGATCTCAATGATTAAATGGAGGGAATCGCTCCAAGGGCTAAAAAAAAGTAACAAAATAAAAAAAAAAACAACTACGCGCGCAAGTGGTTCATGCTTAGTTTACGTTTGAAAAATACAATAAATTAAGAAAGGATTACATTAAATAAAAACTTAAACCGCCTAAAGTTAAAAAAATTACCCTGGAGATATATAAAAAGGCAGGAGATTTTATCTGTTCAAGAGATCGTCTTCAAATATTACACAGGCAACGCCGGATTTCTCTCCCATTTTTCGACAAAAATTTATATTCGATGATAAATCTATTTCCCTAGTTACCTCGGTATCCATAGACTGTATAATCAATGAAAGGTCTTTACATTTAAATTTTTCGCAAAATTTAGCTTTAAATTGACGAATAAACGTTTTATTCTTTTAGATCATATATTAGATGTTTTTGTTATTGATATTTGTTCATGCAATGTTCCTATCAAGTCCGCTGTAACCAAAATGTAAAATGCTATCATAATAAAGAGTTATTGATTAAAGTAACTGGAATTCGTGGGTGAAAAACTCGTGTGAAACAGCGATTATGAGGGAAAGAAAATGGACGAACATTGCACAGTGCTATAAACGAGACCAAGCTGAAGGAAGTCATGGTCACCCACGGGCAAAAGGGTCAGGTCACATAAAAAGACCGAAAGATAAATTAGAGGAATACTTGAATTAAGATGTAGGATAAAAAGTGAAATTACATTTGAATAAATACGATACAGAATAGTATATAAAATAGGTAGAAAATTGTATCTGGTCAAGACATTGTCTTCGAATGTCACACTGGACACGTTTGATTTCTCTCAGAATTACGATAATGATTCTGATTCCATGATAACTCTACTTCCTCACCTAATTCGGTATCTATAGAATGTAAAATTAATAACAGTTCATTCATTTTACACTTAACTCTATGAACAAAATCTGGCTTTAGATTGAAATAAATAAACGTTTTACTCCTTTAACATATATATTAGATTTTTTGTTATATATCTTTTTTTACAGAATGTACGATTTTCCCATACCCGTCAAGTTCCGCTGCAACCAAATTCAAAAAACCATCACTATTTTAATTTAGAGTAATCTGCAATGGGAAAGAGCGATTATGAGGAATAGAAAATATATCTTTCGTTTTGTCTCTAGTCTAAACCAAACCTATATGTAATTTTTCTCAATATCATGTATAATTATCTCGTGATTAATTTTTAATCTAGATCACTCTTAATGGGATCTGGACGATTAAACGAAGGTTACCGCTCCTGGGGTAAAAATTTTTTAAAAAGTGTCTTATATGATATTCTATATTGCATTGATGAAAAAGTAATTTCACATTTGATCATACATCTTCATTCAAATATTCCTCCAATGTATCTTGTATGACACATAACTGACTGACTCCCTGCACGGACGAATGGTGGATATGTAGGATGGACTTTGACGAGAAAAATCTTTTGGCGCGACAGAGTGAGCCAATTGTCCTTACAGCAGATGCAGCTATTGGTTCAATATAGTTGTTCCACTTCAAGTCAACCGAAAAGCGTAAAGGCAGAAGGCGCAATGAGACGCTATCCTGGATCCTAGCATCAACCATGCTAAAGACCGGCAGGGAATTATCTCTGTGGTCGCTAAATAAGTGCACTTTCATTTTGGAGGTATTAAAATTTACAAGCCATTTTCTACTCACG
>OZ038493.1:24768802-24833802 GCA_964036315.1 Acanthosepion esculentum | reverse complement strand
TCCCCGTAAATACGTAAAAACTGTTCCTATTACACTGTAACTTTCTATCTCGATTGTATTCTATGCCTTGCACAATTTGAACGTCACTGTAAATAATACATCAATGTTATCAAAATCAACGTTCCAAGACAAAAGGATCAGCTTCTCTTTTTCCACAAGACTTCTAACATCAAATGTCCTTGTAGTTAAATCTTAATAAGCAATATGGAGGCGAAGATTTAACTATACAAGTGCCAGATGTTTAATTAGTGGACAACCGGAAACGTCATTATCGCCCGAAGAAGTTAACAACATAAAAAAAAAGAATTTACCATAATTTTTCTATGTAAGTTCCAATCCGAAAATGGGAAAGTTTATTTTGAAATTATATTTCATCTCATGTGACACAAGGCCGAAAGTCCTAACTGACATTTGCTAATATATTACAAGACCTATTCATTCTTAGAATTAACCATCTACAATGGCGCTAGCCAATCCATATTGCACACGCTTGCTCAGGCGCGTTTGTGTTTATTCAATACCACAGAGCTCACCTGTGCTTTATACTGCAACTGTGCTGAGCTATGCAGTTTAAAGAGTGTTATCTAGCATGATTAACAATTTGAACAAGGCCAGCTCAAAACATCGGCCGCAATAACTTTTGACTTCGTGCTAGCATAGCTATCAACAAGGGTTCTGTCTACTCACAAGGTTTGGGTCAACCTGTGGTTTCGGAGGGAATGAACATGGTTTCCAGGCACTTTCCAAAGTTGCCGCTCGCTGGGATCCAGTCCGATAACATCAGTCTCCTTCCTGAAAAAAATCGGCCATGGTGAGATTCGAACCCGGCGCTCGTGGTCAGAATGCGAACGATCTAACCACACAGATCCTACTAAATACCTAATGAATACACATCATGTAAAAACAAGAACGCTGTGTTCGTTAATCTGAATCATTTCTTATGTGTCAATACTAATTAATTTTTTGCCATGTTACTGTTGCTTTGCCTTATTACTGATAATTTGTGTTGCATATAATATTTGCTTGTTTTATATTATTTTGCACTGTTCATCTATTCTTTTCTTGTTATCGTTTATTGCAAACTTTTCCAATTCTTTTTCTTGCCGATTTCTAACACTTAAATCTATATCCACTTACTCTACACTACACTCTAATCACGCCATTGATAAAAATATTAAACAAACATTAAAATGAAAAGCAAGTAATAATATAAATAATAATATAAAAAAAATATATATTCAATTATTATAAAGTAACAATTTACACAGTAACTGAAAACAGGACGGAAAATATGTAGTTTAATACATAGATACATAACACCTAATAACATTAACCTAATAACATTAACCTAATAACGTTAACAACACCTAATAACATTAACAACATATATTTATTATTCCTTAAAAGCGAATTAAAAACTGCTGACAAGAAAAACATAAAAATTAAAAGCCTATGAAATGATCTACACCATGTAAAAAAGACAACAAACGAATAATCTGAACTTTGGCAAACAAAGTTGTCTAAGTAATCGATTAACCAATTAGACAATGTCTCCCAGTAGAAAAATTCAAACAGCATATACATTGGTTACATAACCACTATATTATCGTGTCGCCTACATTTCTGACAAGCATGAAAGCAGCACGTACCTACCTGTTTTGAATCCTGCGCAAACCAGTTCTATGTCTCTGTATCTATTGTTTATTAAAACAAATAGTTTTCGGCATTAAATAATATCAAAATCTGATATGCCATAGAACAAACCAAAAAGACATATGCGTAGTGCTATTCATATGTTTAAAGAAACCGACTACAATCATTAGCACTTTCTCTAAAATAGACCTGGCATGTTCGATTGAACGTATTGAGATCAATCTGTGTTTGACGTGGCTCTTACATATGTGTGCTCGCATAGGAGCTTGCAAATAGACGAAAACTGAAAAAATGCATTGAAAGGAAAAATGAGATGCAATGATGAAAAAAAAAAGTTTCAGAAAGTACCGTTACATTAGAAGTCCTTAGGCAAAATGGAAAAAAAGCACACCGACACCCACGACGAGAGACAGAGGGAGATAGAGGTAAGGAGAGTGAGGGAAAGGGAGAGAGAGAGAGAGAGCGAAATAAAGCACCCCCACCTTCTTCATCTATTCCCAGTAGGGAAATTGGTTCCTTTCTTTGATTAATGGATCTAATATTTTGTCAAATTAAAGACCTTTTTTCGATAACAGGGCTAGTAATATAATAAGGACCACTATATATATATATATATATATATATATATATATATATATATATATATATATATATATATGTATATATATATATATATATATATATATATATATATATATATATATGTATATATATATATATATATGTGTGTGTGTGTGTGTCTGTCTGTTTGTGTCAGTGTGTTTGTTAAATATATATATTCAAAATTTTGGAAAGTATACATATGTTTACATCGCTCTATATAATAATACATAGTATCCAATATAAGCGGTAAACATATGATCATATATATATATATATATATATATATATATATATATATATATATATATATATATATATATATATATATATATATATATATATATATTTCAGGGGAAAATAAATAAGGCAGATCTTTTTACCTGCGCCTTTGAAAATAAACGCCATGCTTACAATTTGTTCAAACGAAAGTGATAAATAACTTATTGAGCAGACATTAAAATAGATGCAATGTTTATAACTTGATTACACAAGGTGCATTTCAGTGTTACTTGGTGTGTTGTCCGCAATGCAATAAAGAATTACTCTCCCTCTCTGTCTGTCTGTCAGTCTGTATGACTCTCTCTCTCACACACACACACACACACACACACGTACACACACAGAGAGACTATCACAGTTATACTGTTCTATGTTTTACATGTTTGGTTGTAACTCAGCGAAATGATATTATTTAACTCTTATTAAAAAATAACGCAGCTTCTCATATTACATGCTATATAGGGAAAATACTTATCATCTCACCCCATACACTACTCGCTTTCCAACCATTTTCAAGATGAAGGGTATAATGCTTGGAATTGTATCACAGGCTAAACATCGGACGGTAAAACAAAAAATATAGAAAGTGTTATTTTCTTCAAATACAAATAGTCATAGACAGATTCTGACCCCATTCCACATCCTGAATCTCGTTTTTACACCGCTTTTTCTCCTTTAGAGTACCGTGTCCCTTCAGGACGTAGGCAATCTCCATTATTTCCTGTTCTTTGTAGCTATTAATAAACGTTGTCTTTTTGTATATCTCCACTAAACCTTGTTCTGACAAACATTTAATCAAGATCACTAAGTTATGCGTTATTTTCCTCTGTCCATCTTGCCTTTTATCTGTCCTGTGAGGATCAGATTTTCCAAGCACTCTTTCCTCATTATGCGCGCTAGATGTTTCGACTGTCTCTTCCTGATGTAAAATAAAATGTCCTTTTTGTTTTCCACTCTTTTTTTTTAACTTCGTCGTTGTTATATTTGGACCATGATCTCCTCAGCATCCTTCTTCAGAACGAAAGTTTATTCAAGCCTATCATTCATATCTGAGGAGATTTTTACCTCAGATTTTTGAGTCACGTGCAAACCCGATGTTTACTCTTTTCACTGCCATACAAACCGGACCACTACCTGGTGCATTTACATTTTCTTCCAAGTATATAGAGTTTTCGGCCATATGTAAATACTCACATATCCACATATACATACACAGACACGCACGTACATATATATTCATTGGTATAAAATGACAATTGGAAAAAAAATCTTACATTTTGCCGACGCGTTTCGTCTTCCGATTTTTTCAAGGCAAAAAGGAAATCGAAATGTCTTTGTTGTCATAGTTACATTAAAAAATCCAAATTTAAAAAGATAGACGCTTCTGTCTAAGCCTTTTTCTGGTTAATGTAAATTTCCTTTAAATTTGGATTTTGTAATGTAACTATAACAAAGACATTTCGATTTCATTTTTGCCTTGAAAAGTCAGAAGACGAAACGCGTCGGCAAATGATTTTTTTTCCAATTGTCATTTTATACCAATTTGACTTGTCCACAGAATTGATCTCGGAATTTAACTATATATATTCATATACACACGCAAACACAAACATACCGGCAAGCGCGCACATATAACCCCCTACATACACACAAGTGACAAATATAAAACCATAGTAAAACTGAATGAAATTGGCTGAAGTGCAAATCCAGACACATCTGAGGAAAAAAATTAATTTCAGCATTACATAATTATAACCGACAGTTAACATATAAAGAAAAGCAAGGGTATTGGAAATGTATCAATCTTTAAATGAATTATACATACTCTGAAAAAGTGCTACTCTGATCAAAGGAAAAAAATAATTCCCTACGACGTAAATATCTAGAGAGTCCCTTAATAGCAAGGTCATCTAAAGTTAATTTTCACCTTGTCGCTTAAAACGTTTCCCCATTCCTGGCAGATCTAATACCAAAGTGTGCCATACTTACTGAGAAAAGTGATGGAAAGAAAAAGAAAAAAAACTTTAAAAGAATTTGGTTAAAAAAAATCTTAATTCCTCAGCACGCCTCTGTTGTGCGGATGTATAGTCTTACCAAGATAACAAAATTTAGTTCGATGAAGTCCTCAAGGACGAAACTCGTCACAAGTAAACATTTTTTTTCCATTTTGTGATACAATTTCCCCAATATATATTCATTAAAGACGGCAGAATAGCTATTGCGGTTATGTTATTCATTTAATTTTTCTTGTATTCGTATAAGTGTTTTTTCTTTATTTTCTGCACATTATGTATGTAAAAATTGTCCAAATGTTCTGCATATCCGACCTCTTTCAGTTATTCGTTTCGCCATTATTAAGGAGGATTAATTTTCACTGAATTTATGAATTCATTTTATATATGTATCTAGAGATATAGGTATGTTTTATTTTTGTTATAGTGAAAGACACCTTGTCTAGATAATAGACTCTCCCACCTATTATAAGTAGGAGTCAGTAGGTAGTCGAGGGAGGAGTAGTTATCAGCGACCACAACTCGATTACTCTGCGTAACACTTATTTACAAGTTCCTAACGTTTCTGTACGTTTACCCCATTTAGGACGCATTTAGTCCGACTACAAGTTCTATTGTGGAATTAACTCCACAACAATTTTCCAAACACGATCAGCACATTGTGGCAATATTCATAGTTACAGAAATGAGTGATTTGCTTCGCAAATACACAATTATACACAAACACACACTTATATATATATACACACAAATATATATACATATGTATATATATATATATATATATAGATAGATAGATAGATAGATAGATAGATAGATAGATAGATATGTATATATATTTATGTATGTATATATATATATATATATATATATATGTATATATGTATATATATTTATGTATGTATATATATATATATACATATATATATATATAAGTGTGTGTGTGTGTGTGTGTGTGTGTGTGTGTGTGTGTGTGTGTGTGTGTGATCCACAGACAGACTGTTTCGCAGCTCTTCAGTGTGGCTAGAAATCCGATCGCTTCAAGCCGGGATCCGTCCGATTTGACATCAGTCACATATTCTACCCATTAGGCCATCGTCGCAGAGAAGAAGCTAAATTTTAACGTTTTTCTCTATACGAAATTCACCAGCGGGCCGGAAATCTCAATTCGTACTTGAAGAGTAATGTCGGAGCCGCTATTTTTTTTTGTGTGTGTATGTGTTATAGGAACTTACCCATAATATTAATAGACTGTTCCGTACCTAATAAATACTGCGCCCCAAGAGGGAGCAGCAGTCACAGTCATAGACAGTCCTTTTTGGACGACTCGGCTAGACGGTCGAACTCTCTGAGGCAGAGGGAAACTCTCTGCTTCTGGGCAGAGAGGAACCCGGACGAGGTTCCGCCGAAGGGCAGAGCCTCGTTCGGGGAGGTTGACCAACCCGATCCTGTTTATACGGGTTCTACGGGAAATTTTTGCCCGAGCCTACGGGCTCGGAAAGCCCACATTAAACTGGCCTTGTATATATATATATATATATATATATATATATATATATATATATATATATATATAATTATTATTATTATTATTATTTAAGGAATATCAAACACTTAAAATCCAATCGGTAATAATTTTTATTTCATGAGTGGTCTAAAAAAGGTGTAAGTAAAACAGTATTATTAAAATACCTATATGAAATAAAAATTATTACCTATGGGATTTTAAGTGTTTGATATTCTTCCATTAATACTAATTTTGGTCTGTCTTTTGGCATAGATCTCTCCCTGGATCTATATCCTCCAGGATATTACATACGGATTAATTTATTGCATCATTACTATATATATATATATATATATATATATATATATATATATATATATATATATATATATATATATATATATATATTATTTCAATCCTTCATGCGATATTTAGCTATGATTAATTAATGATGAATATGTAATTTTCGTTTATGACCGACTTCATCAAGATACTTCTTTTAAGCTTAGAGAGTACTTGTACATTCTTATTGGTCAACTTACAGATTAATAGTTTTATAAAAACATCGGAAAACTCTAGAAAAATATATTTAATCATTTCTAAGATACAACGGTTCAAATATTAATCAATCAAATGGAAAATATATATGTATATGTGCGTGTTTGTGTGTGTGTGTGTGTGTGTGCGCGCTCGCCAGTGCCAGATTCCTGGTATTAGGCCGTAGCTCGGTTTTGAACGACAATTGTATCTGTCGGATGAAAACTTTATCCTTTGTTTTGCCGAAGAACTGATTGTCGCTATATTGGTTTACGGCAAAACGAAACCCAGGTAAGACGGCTTCATGAACGCTTGTCATCCACTCAGATGACAAGCAGAGAAAAATGAGGCACCGTTTCCCATGATTGCATGACTTTATCGCAGAACATCTCTGAAAAGATTCTGACAACCCTTAGCAAATGACGCCAAATCAAGTTGAGATAATAGCGCTTCGTGAGTGATAAATTAGAGATGCCTGTCTTAATATCACATCTTGGCTTTTAGAAACGCAGAAGAAGAGTTCAGTACAATGTCTTTAAAAACATTCCTACTTGGTTTACAGCTTAAGCTAAGTTGATATAACGTTTCAGGAAATTTCTTGGAAATTTCAAGCATGATTATTTAGTCATCAAATTATTTTATCAGTTTTTTTCTCCTCCTTAGAGTAGATTTCAGTTAAAGTCTGAATTCCATTATATTTTGTTGATGTAAACGTTTTCAGCCATTTTCTGAAGAAAACATTTATCATGTAAATCGGTGTCGTCATTATACAGTTATTAAAGTGTTTTCTTTGGCTTTTTTCTTTGATAAGCTCATGCCAGATGCTAGATACATGTGTTTTTTGCATACACTTTTGATTCGAGTAATTCTACAAGTTATATTTGAGCATTATTAAAGTCTTTTATAGAACTGCTGACTGAAATGAGAACATACGAAAATCTGAAATAAAGAATAGAGAACTTCCAACACCCGCCAATTTATGCATAGTCCCTTTGTATCCTGAGACGGATATGCAATGTAATTGGCCCTGATCTGTCATCTCGTCTGCAGCCGCTCTCTCACAGACGCGACGCTGCCTCGCTCTGTCTTTTTTACAAATACTTTCACGGTAAGTGCTCCGAGGAGCTGCTTCGGTGGTTCCTATGAGGCTGGCATTCCGTTCCCACCACTTCACCGTTGAAACTGTTAGATGTAGACGTCTCTTCTACTCCAATAGCTTAATGTCTCGCACATCTCGCTTGTGGAACTCCCTTCCTTATTCCTGTTTCCCTGACAAATACAATCTCCAACTATTTAAGTGTAACGTCAATCGACATCTCCAGTTGCCCCTGATCTATCCACTTCCCTTCTCCACCTCCTTTCACCTTTCATTCCTATCTGCTCTCGCTCTAAATCTTCTGTAATCCCCTTGCCTTGATCGATCCACTATCTTTCTCCACATCCTCTCCTTTACGACTCCTATCTGCTCTTCCTCCAAACCTTCTGTAATCCCTTGCGTGCTAGTGACCTCCAGCCTTGCTTGGGATGATAAGCTTAAAAAAAAAATAGACGACAAAGTCTTCAGGCAACAAGATCCAAGAGAAGAATTCCATGCCTGGATATTTGTATTTTTTCGATTGTTAGGAGGATTTGATAATTATAATTATAAGTAATTCATTGAGTCTGAAAGAATTTCTATCATGTCTATAACATTGCTTGATCCGGCTTCTAATGTTTCAGTTTGAGCGGCTTGGTGATAATAGTCGTGGCTCCTGGGGGCACAGTCCTATGGTTACAGAGAATTTCAGTTGAGTTCCACCACGGAATATATGAGCAAGCGGTGCTATATTGAGTCTGATTTGCTACCTATTCGTCAGCGAGGCTTGTTGGAACAGTTGGTTTGACGTTGGCTTCATAACTCATATGTCAGGGTTTCAATTCTCGGTGGTGGATGCGCACTGCTGATGAGTCCCAAATATAGGAGAAAAGGGCCGTCCGGTGCTTTCTGCATTCTGTTGAGGTTTCTTTCAGACTCAATGAATTACTTAATTATATATATATATATATATATATATATATATATATATATATATATATATGCAACATCCCTTCGTTTTCGACATATGAGGGAGCATTTCACAGAACAGAACTGCCAGACTACATACACATACATACACACACACCCACGATGTGATGGGTAAATTTTCGCCATTTTATATATTATTTTCAATTTCGCACAAGATTTTTGTTTATATTGTCGATTGCACAGTATGACAGGGTCAGTTGGACACTGTCTGTGAGAAAAAGAGCACCATGACGCATTTTTACGCCACCAGAAGTTTGGAAACGTCATGCTGTACAGGTTGGCATTCGCCCCGGATGCTCCAATACGAACATTTCAGAATGTTTGCGTGTTTGGTGACAGCATGCACAGTTACACGGAAATAAGATAATTTGGAAAAAAATCAATAGATATTTAGCGCGGGACTTAAAAGTAAATTTACCGGAACATCTACATTGGCTTCATAGCTGCATCTTCAGCAAGGAAAGTTCTCTGTGTCGCGTGGGAATGTTTTTTCTTGTCTGAGTTCATCCTTAACATCTACAAATCTACCATTCGTCAATGCATGGAATACTATTGGCATATATGGTTTGGTGACTTCGCTGTTCATCTCGAGGTACTCGACAAAATCCAAAGACGTATATGAAACGTGACTTGGGGTCTCGGCTCCAGTCACTTTCTCACCGACGGAATGTGAATTTCCTCTATCTTTTCTATAAATATTTTCATGATATCTGCTCTGAAGATCTTTTTCATTGGTGCCCCGACTGCATGAATTTAAGTTGGTATGTTGGTTCCACCCCTTTACTGTCGAAACAGTCAAATGTAACCGCCTCTTCTACTCCAACAGCTTCTTCTCTCGCGTTTCCCGACAGTGGAACTCCCTTTTCTCCTACTTGCTTCCCTGATAACTATAATCTTCAAGAAAATTAAATGTAATGTCAATCGACATCTTCTGTTGCCTTGATCCTAGTTCTTCCTTTCACCCCACTCCGTTCCTATTTTTTATCCTTTCCTCACCTCCCTTACACGGTCTTTTCCCTTACTGGCACTCTCGTCTGAATCTATCCTTTGTATCTACCATTCGTCAATTCATTGAAGACTGTTGCCATATATGATCTGTTCATCGCGAGGTTCTAGGCAAAACCCAAAGTCGGATATGCAATGTGAACGGTACTGAGTTGACATCAAGACTCGTGACACTTTATCACAGACGTGATGTGGCTTAGCACTGTCTTTTCTATAAATACAGTCATGGCAATTGCTCTACCGAGCTATTTTCACTGGTGCCACCTCTGTATGAATATAAGTGTGCTACTAATTTGACATTTTTACTGCCGAAATGTTGAATTTAGCTGCCTCTTCTACTCCAACAACTTATTTTCTCGCACTTCCCGACAGTGGAACTCGCTTCCCTGCTAACTATAACCTTCAAAAGTTTAAATGTAATGCCAATCGACATCTTCCGCTATTTTGATCCCCGTTCTTATTTTTATTCTTTCCACAATCCACCTATACCCAGTTTTGTCTCTTACATTCACTCTCTGTGCCTCCTTACGTACTGGTGGGACTCCCGCCTTGCTTGGGGTGAAATTTTGAAAAAAAAAAAATTTCTTTCGAATTCGCACTATTTTGGTAATATTGTTTGATTCAGATTTACACATGTACCGCTTTCTTGCAGACGTTGCCTTCCTTTTTTTAGGTATCATGAGAGTTTTTCTCTCTTATTACGGAGGCAAAGTCAGTGTACTTCAAAAAGTACTTTTAACATTACTTACACGATAATTTGAAACATAAATAATCAATAATTGTTTAAACACATACTGACTGTATATTTGCTTGTTGAGGAATAACCAAGTACTTAGAATTATCGCTTTTTAGCCATGGGAACCATGGTCTATTTATTAGTGAAATTATTTCTTGATATCTTCGGCCTGGTGAGTCGGTCTCAGCGTGAAGCAGAAATTGGAAGGGACCTGGAACCTATCCCACGGTTAACCCTGAGAAATGTGCTGCAGGGCGCTGTTCTTGGAGCAGTCGATTGTTGTGCTACCACGAAATCACAAGTCATTGTGACCGAGAGATTTAGCGTACCAGACTTGTTCAAACTGTTAATCAAGACAGATTATGTGCTCTCTCTCAGAATCTGTAAATAAAACCTGTTCAGTATAGTATTAGTTTAAACTACATCAGTGACATTTGGGTGTAGAAAAAACAATAATTTGCCTGAGCAGAGCTATACAATAGGGATCGGTTAGTCTCCCTTGTAGACGGCAGTGATTGAAAAGATTTATCCAGCAATTACAATATAAAATGAAGCTTATTGTAAGAGCATATTAGTTTTTGGAGAGTAAAGTTTCATAATTTTGATAAAAGAGTTTAAAATCTGCTGTGACTTGTGCGAAACGAAGATTGATACTACCTAGTTGAGTGTGTAATTGTCTGTTAGAAATAATGTAATCCTACTATATTGGGTTGAGAAGAAAATTAATTTATATAATACGCAGTTTCAGAGCTGTCATTTATAGACAATAAGTTATATAGATAGATAGATAGATAGATAGATAGATAGATAGATAGATAAAAAAGGTGACCAGCAATAAAAATCTTGTCGGCATTAAATAACCCATTGTGGTTGATATACCGTAAAACAAAACAAAACAATATATACTGAGATAGATAGATAGATAGATAGATAGATGAAAAATTTGACCAGCAATAAAAATCTTGTGGACATTAAATAACCCATTGCGGTTGATATACCGTAAAACAAAACAAAACAAATCCATATATACTGAGATAGATAGATAGATAGATAGATAGATAGATAGATAGATAGATAGATAGATAAAAAATGTGACCAGCAATAAAAATCTTGTCGGCATTAAATAAACCATTGTGTTTGATATGCCGTAAAACAAAAAAAAACGATATATACTGAGATAGATAGATAGATAGGTAGCTAGGTAGATAGATAGATAGATAGATAGATAGATAGATAGATAGATAGATAGATAAAAATGTGACCAGCAATAAAAATCTTGTCGGCATTAAATAACCCACTGAGGTTGATATGCCGTAAAACAAAACAAACCTAACCAATATTTACTTGATAGATAGATAGATAGATAGATAGATAGATAGATAGATAGATAGATAGATAGATGGATAGATACAAAATGTCACCAGCTATAAAAATCTTGACGGCATTAAATAACCCATTGAGGTTGATATGCCGTAAAACAAAACAAAACAAACCAATAGATAAATAGATATATAGATAGATAGATAGATAGATAGATAGATAGATAGATATATAGATATATAGATAGACAAAAAAATGTGACCAGCAGTAAAAATCTTGTCGACATTAAATAACCCATTGAGGTTGATATGCCGTAAAACAAAACAAAACAAACCAATAGATAGATAGATAGATAGATAGATAGATAGATAGATAGATAGATAGAAACAAAGAAAGAAAAGAAGAAAAAGTAAAATAAGGGTATACTGATGTGATCGATAGCTGTACAAGCAAGTGGTCACAAGTTATCATTTCCAAGGTTTTGACGCTTGACTGATCCTATTCAAAACGTCGATCATGTTATTAGCCTTTGCTCAGCAGAGATTCAGTATAAACCATGAGTTTGTTCTGTGGGAGTTAAAGAAACAGAAATGTGCCTGAGCAGGCATCTGCCATATGGATTATCTAACCACTAGAGCGGACCGGGATATTCAGATACTTGCGGCCAGATTTGCATTCATAATTCTCCGTGAAAATAACGGACGCCAATCTTCAATATTCTTCATAAAAGATAACAGTTGACGGAAGACTTAAAAAGGTCAAGAATTAGATATGATAAATAGCCAGACGTTAAGCATTTGTTACATCCACTTATGTCCATGCTGCAACCTTACTTGGTAACACTCAATCTTGAGTCTATATTAGACCTGACACTGGGTGAAAGTTTTAGGAAAAAATAAAGAATATATACGATGGTTCATAGAGAGATAGACAAATAGATACTAAATATGGATACATAAAAAAGAAATAGAAAATAACAATTTACACACACACACACACACACACACACACACACGCGCGCGCATATGGATACATAAAAAAGTAATAATTTTCGAGAATTTATATATATATATATATATATTTTTTTAATCATATCACCCCAAGCAAGGCCGGAGGCCACTATCACGCAAGGGGTTGGAGGAAGAGCAGATAGGAGTGGCAAGGGAGGGGATGTGGAGAAAGAGAAAGACAGTGGGTCGATCAAGGCAAGGGGGCCACAAAAGATCCAGAGCGAGAGCAGATAGGAATGAAAAATGAAAGGATGTGGAGAAGGGAAGTGTATAGATCAAGGCAACTGGAGATGTCGATTGACGCTACACTTAAACCGTTGGAGATTGTATTTGTCAGGGAAACAGTAATAGGGAAGGGAGTTCCATCGGCGAGATGTGCGAGACATGAAGCTATTGGAGTAGAAAAGACGGCTACATCTAACAGGTTCCACGGTGTAGGGGTGGGAGCGGGAAGCCAGCCTGGTGGGGCGTTTAAATTCACGAGGCTTAGGGACAAGCGAACGCAACTCCTCAGAGCAATTACCATGGAAGTACTTGTAAAAAAGGCAGAGCGAGGCAACATCGCGTCTGTGAGAGAGCGACTGCAGACGAGATGACAGATCAGGGCCAATCACGTTGCCTATCCGCCTCTGGATCTTATCAAGAACCCCGAGGCAAACAGCAGGGGCCCCAGACCATATATGGCAGAAATACTCCAGGCAAAGGCGAATGGTCGATTTATAGACTTGAAGGATCGATTCTGGGGAGAAAAATTTCCTGGCTCGGCACAGAGAACCAACTTACTTTGCGGTGGCTGATGCAACTAACTCGATGTATTTGTTCCATCTCAGATCAGCAGACAGCGTGAGACCGAGCAGCCGCAGGGAGGAGCTCTCGAGAAGTTGGTCATCAGACATACTAATGGGATGCAGGGATGGATCCATATGGTGGTTGATAGAGAGCAGTTTTGTTTTAGAGGCGTTAAAGTTAACCATTCATTTATATATATATATATATATATATATATATATATATATATATATATATATATATATATATATATATATATATATATATATATTATGTCATTCACAGACAGTACTGTTTCGCTGTATCACAGCTCCTCAGTGCGACTAGACTTCCGAATGCCTCAAGCCAGGATTGAAACACAATTAATTTGGTGTCAGCCAGAGCTATCTTCACTCGGTAGAGTTACACAACTAAATCTAGCGTATTGGTTTTACAAATGTAAACAAATGGCCATCAGCCAAAGTGCTCCATTCGTTTTACTGAAGAGCTTTGCATTAGTGCAGGTGGCTGTTGTTTATAGAATTAGCTTATCACTCAACAGTGCTCAATTGAAATAGTGGTATTTCGGCTTGTAGTTGAACAAACCAGTACACAAGGAAAAAAGAGTAATAATAAAAGAAAGAACTAAGAACATGAAATTTAGGTTTATACATATATATATATATATATATATATATATATAAGATAAGAAGAAGAAATATAGTTTTAAGGTGTGCTATATTTACAGGATAAAGTGCTCTATATCAGAGATAGAGCGTATGTATATATAAATATAAAAGTGAACATTGAAGACAACACCCAGAGGCGACCAGCTGTTTCATGCTAGATGCAATCGTCAGGCCGTGAGTGTTGAATTTTTTCTCGACTATGTATATATATGGGTCAGTGGTGCATTGTGGGTAATACATTCTGGCGTTTATTTTGTCTGCTGTGTTTTATTAATTAATTTATTTATTTGGGTGAATTTGTTTTTCTTGTTTTTTATTTGCATTTTTCATTTTATATTTATTTATTCTTTTCGGTTTTCGATGTTTTATTTACGTAGTAAAAAAATTGAGGGATTTGTTATCGTCACTTATTTAATATTTTCTTTAAATAAATAAGCCACTCCCCTCAATATATATATATATATATATATATATATATATATATATATATATATATATATATATATATCTTGGCCTCATGATTGCTTGACAGCGCATGAAACTAGCGGTCTTGGTCTGTCGCTGCCCACCTGGACTATGACTTAAAATATACTAAATCTCTGCCAGTTCTTATGGCAATGAGCACATTTTGTCCAGTGTGCAATATTGGGCATACTCTTTTTGGCGCTGCTTATACTTCTCTAATTAAATATATATATATATATATATATATATATATATATATATATATATATAGAGAGAGAGAGAGAGAGAGAGAGAGAGGGAGAGAGAGAGATAGATAGATAGATAGATAGATAGATAGATAGATAAAATATAGAAGTGAATTATGAGATTAAATTCTATATCTCGTCAATCTTGTAATGGAGACAATAAAGCAAGACGAATATGGAGGAAACGTTGGAGTAGTTCGGATTTATTTGCATCCTAAAAATATGATAAGCCGAATGAACATTTCACAAAGTCTGCAAGCAGCAGAAACGGCTGCAGCAAACATACAATTCATTTAAACAAACAACGAGTTATTGCCCTTGGAGAAGTGTGTAAATTTGTATTTAGAAGTCAGTTAGGTGTGTGCGTATGTTGGTCTATCAAATGATCGTGATATGATCTTTTTTTTTCTATTATCGATCATATCAGCGATTTCGTGACATATATTAATTTATTAACCCTATATAAGAATGAAATTTTCTACCCTTCGGTATGATTTATCATCCAGTTTCTATCTATTTATCGATGTGTGTGTATATATGTATCTATCTATCCCTTTATCTCTCCGTATATATATATATATATATATATATATATATATATATATATATCTTTGACGAGCCGACTTGTGTTTCACTTGAACGGGCATAGTTCAATCTCAGAATATTTAGAGGAACACTCATATCCATATTCGCAGTTTAGAAAGATATTTGAAATTATATTAAAACTTCATCAAAATAATAATAAGAAAATCTTAAAATTCTAGAAGTCCTTCATATAAGAGAAGTCCTAATGTCACAAAAAAAATTTTCACACTTTGTCATATATCTCCCCAATATTTTTCCTTATATATAAAAATATATACTGTTATTTCAAATATATATATATATATATATATATATATATATATATATATATATATATGTATGATTTATTGTACATTTTACAATCGCAATCACACATTGGAATTAAAAATAGCTATAATTGAATGAAATATGATTATAGAGAAAAAGAGGAAAAGGTATAAACCAATAAAACTGTGTGTGTAAAGTTTTAAAAAAAACGACGAAAAGCGGAACTAAACATAATATCCTACACGCAAATCCCCGAAAACGTTCACACTCACGCATACACTATGAAAAAAATATTCAGCAATGAAAAATGAATATAATAAAGAAAATTCACGAAATATAAGCAGTGAATTTTCGATACACCCTGACGAGTGAACGGAGTGATTCCCTTCCTTCAACGGAACTCAGGAGCCACGATGCTGAATGTAACATCACTCAGCTACTTGTATTAATTCTAAAAACAGACACGCACAAACACAAATTCTGATATATATATATATATATATATATATATATATATATATATATATATATATATATATATATATATATATATATCATCGACTCTCCCGTCAAATTTGACGTATGAGGGCCAAGCAGATCAGTTCCTAGAAACTGAGAGCCCGACGCCGGCACATGAGATTTGATCATAGTGTTGAAGGTTCCGTGCAGGACCATCCACACTTTTTGAAGGGACGAATACAGAGACCTGGTGCACTAAGTGCCACAAGGTCCCCAAACGACCCTCCGCTGGTTTTGAATTCAGAGTTGTCCTTCTTTTAGACCAGTTGCCATCAAAGGCTATAGAACCCAGTCTGTCCTGCTATTTACCCATAGTTGGAGGGAGAAGAAGAGGATTTACACCTTTCCCAAGGGTATTAGCACGTAAGTGAATGTAATGGATTCGACTGGAATATATCTATCTATTTATATGTATTTAATTTTAACTAAAATTAACAAAGGTTGTTCGTATGTAAGATATGTGAGATGTAATTTATTTTGCAGGAAAATTATCTGTATTCATGTAGATTTGAAACGTTTGCTTTCTATCTACATTTGTGTCAGTGGGATGAAGACTAGTTAGACATTTATTTTAAATATGTCCCATATTGCCAACGCCCTACCTGCCCAACTTACCTACCGTACTCTGTCTGCCCAAAATGGAAATAAAGAGGGGGACAGATCAGGCGTTCGCTGCTACGTCAGGTACACTTTAGGAGTGCGTACATTAAAGCGACCTTGTGTCAAATTGTCCCCCGTACAGAGGGAGATAAATCTATCAACTTCCCAACTCAATCTATTTAACGGTTCTATTTTCGATAATTTGCTCTCTGTACGAGTAAACGAATGGTCTCTGAAATGTTCTCGGCCCGTTCAAGAATGTATGAATCAAGTACTTATGTTTGGTCATATTTTGTCACATTAGAGACACATTAACACACACACACACACACACACACACACACACACACACACACACACACACACACACACACACACACATGTGCCCGATTATATATATACGTATATATATATATATATACACATATATAAATATTTATATACACACACACATATATGTATGTATGTATGTATATATATATATAGTGTAACCCGGATATAAGAGACCCGGATATAAGAGAAACTCGGATATAAGAGAGATTGTCTAGGGCCCAAATTAAATCCATACTTACCTAAACAAAATAGATCTAACCCGGATATAAAATAAACCCGGATATAAGAGAGTTCTTCTCCGGTCCCGACAACTATCATATATCCGGGTTACACTGTATATACAGACACAAACACACGCACTCATACACACACGAAACTCTCACATTCACACACCACACACAAACACACATACATATATATTTAATGAAAAATATACATGAACACTCACGCACACATACACACACATACATACACAAACACAAATAACTATATGTATATATATATATATATATATATATATATATATATATATATATATATATATATATATGTATGTATATTCACGCATACACACAATATATATATATACACACATACAGAAAAACACACACAAATATACGTATATATATATGCATACATATATATTTATATATATATATATATGTGTGTGTTTGTGTGTGTATGTGTGCGTGAGTGTTCATTTAATTTTTTTATAAAATTACACTGACATGTTCTGTTTCATATTTATTATCGTTTTTCACTTTTTTCCTCTAAAATGTGTGTGTGTGTGTGTGCGTGTGACATATATCAGTGAATATCTTCAATTTACTAATACGTAAGTGTATTTCCTGTCTATATATTCAGATCTATCTATCTATCTATCTATCTGTGTTTGTCTGTGTGCGTTTTCCTATTTATTCCTGCTTGTAGCATTAAAATATCTAAGTTTTATCTCTTTTCGGCTTCTAAAAATATCGATGAATATTCGAGAAAATCTATCAAATTGTAAGTCACTTATAGATGACAACGATAAATTCTAACTTGACGTTCCATATATATATATATATATATATATATATATATATATATATATATATATATATATATATATATATATATATATTTGTGTGTGTCTGTTTCTGTGTGTGAATTGTAACTCTTGATGGATGTTCATATAAATAAAAATGCCGCTAAAACAGTCTGATCATTTGGGGATTTGCTTTTCTCTTGATAACATTGCAAGCCTCATTCCAATCGGGCAATCTAAAATTATGCTCCACAAATCGCTCTACCATTGCTAATAGTTCAAACAACAAACTAATTGTGTACTGCTTCGGCCATGCAGCGTGCTAAAAGAAGCCACCGGTTCAGACAGGTCAGGACCTGAACATCTACGAATTTAGCTCTCTGATCAACTTCAGAATCTTGAGGAATCTCGTTCAAATAAGCATGAATATCGCTTATTTGAATGAGATATTCTTTATAAGAATTTAAAATCGCTGTGCCAAAGTTGTTGTTTGCACAAATGCAAACATATTTTCTTCTTCTTTTAACTATCAAGAACATTCTGAACGCATTTTGTCCACAATCTCCTGTTTCTTTATCTTAAACATCATTTGAACATAAAACAACTTTGCATTATAACACCCATCTCTCATCAATTCACAAAAAAATATCGCAGTTTCGTATGTTATTTCACTTGTCCTGATCATGAGTGTTAAATTCCCCGAGCCGTTTTTCCACATCTAACAGTCTCTTTGAAACCCTGTTCACTGCCATGTATTAGAGTAAATATCACATTGGTTTTCTTAGTTTCTAACGGAATTTTCCTATCTCTTAATACTTTGCTTAGTTTCTGTAATAAATATTTATGCGGGCATCATATTTTCAATATCTCTTTCTGAGCGTTAGTATAATTTTCCTTACTGTATCTATTAGAAATTAGAAATTACTAGATAGTTCTATATTGACAGCAACAATAAATTATTAAATAACCCTGACCTTCATCGACAGATGTTTTAGTAGTCTAGAACTAAAATAAATAAATAAATATATAAATAAATAATAATAATAATAATAATAATAATAATTATTATTATTATTATTATTATTATTATTATTATTATTATTAAAAGTTAAGCAACAGAAATACTTTAAGGAATCGGATAGGAATGTTAATTAAGAATAAAGAAAAATGTTAGATTATAAAAATACTTAAATAAATATAGAATATATTCGCATCAACGACCTCACAAGCTTGTGTAAATGGTAGGCAGAATAGATATTAGGAGATGTAGCAGAAAGACAAAAGGGAGGACGATGTCGAGAGCCATGATCACCCACATCCTGAAGCGACACGACAGAGAAAAAGAACATACGTATCCTCATTCAGGAGGGCCTGGAGAATCTGATACTCACGAGTCGAATAGAGGGAGAGCGAGAGAGAAGGGAAAACAACGCATGATATACCTAGCGGCCTGAAGGAAGTGGATGACAGAAGGTTCCCTGGGGTAGGTGGCAGAGGGGTGGAACTTGTTGAGAGCTGCAAGGAATAGAGTGAGGTAGAGAGCCATGATCGCCTACGCGCTGAAAGCACACGGCACATAGAAAGAAAAGAAACATGCTTGTTATTCATATAATTATCTTTCTACGTCTTAACACATGGAAATGAAACTGCAGATGATTCCCGTAAATAAATAAATTTAAAATTTAAGTAATTACTCATATTTAATTTAATACAATTTAATTACATTTAAAATTGTAATTAGTAAAATTATATTAAGAAAGAGGTCGATGAATCGAAGTGAAAAACGCACAAAGTAAAATCTAAAACCTCAGGAAAATTGGCGAGATTTTAACCAAAAATTAAACTCTTCCAAATTCCCCTTGTACTCCATACAAATAAATTCCTTAATTCAAATATACACACGGGTTATGATAAGTTTTGAGCCACCCTTAATTACAGCAATTTTGGTTTGTGTAATAACATATCTTCTTTTTCGCTAAATAATACCGTGTTAGCATTAACCTACTCTAATCTATGAACAATAGTTGACTTATATTTTGCAATGAAAGTTCGCGAAAGTAAGGAAATTGGTGAATTTCAAAGAGGGCCTATAATAGGATGGCATCAGTGTGGCAAGTCAAATAGAAAAATTACTAGGTTTTTCCATGTTATTCATCAAACAATAAATAATATTGTCAAGAAATTTAATGTAGAAGGCCATTGTCGTGTGTAACAACGTTCAGGAAAATCAGTAATCGTGTCTGAGCGAACGAAAAGGGCGCTTGAGAACGAAGTCATCAGAAACCGTCGTCAGAGCTTTGAAGATGTCTCCCAAAACATGGAAATGTCGCCATATGCGCTGAGAAAGATGCTGAACGAACTAGGCTATCAAGGAAGAGTTGCAAGAAAGAGGCCCTTGATTTCACAGGTTAACAGGAACAGGCGTATAGACTAGGCTAAAGAATTCAAGAGCAAAGATTATTCAATTTGGCAGTTTGTAATTTTGATAGATGAAAATAAATTCTGCCAATATTCGAATTCGAGTTTATATTTGGACAAATCAGAATGAGGCTTGGAATGCCTGCAGGCAAGCCTGAAAGATAGAGGGATTGGAGTAATGGTGTAGGGCGCTGTCTGGTCTGGAGGGAAATCTGAGCAGATTCTTGTTGACGAGTGGTTCAATGGTCCAAAATACTGTCAAATATTAGAGAAAGGAATACTCCGACTATTTGAAAACAATCAGATTGACAAAAATGTCTGCCCTTTTCAAGAAAATGGAGCGCCATGTCATACGAGCAAAGTAGCAAAAACCGTGAAGTAATCGCATGGAATTAAGTCACTGCCCACGGCTAGCCAAATATTTCTAACATGGATCCAATAGAGCACGTTTGGGGACACCTTCGCCGAAACCTTCGGGATCGTGCAACCAAAATCACGTCAGTAGCAACCCTTAAAGTAACATTGGTAAAGAAGTAGCAAAATACGGATCAGACGATTGTTGAAATCTTGATCATATCCATGAAAAATAGAATGCGAGCAATGAAACTAGCAAATGGAGGACCTACTCTATACTAGTTCCAAATACTGTTCATTTATGGTGAGTAGGGATTACATAATTAAATTTTGAAATTGGAGGTACTTTATTTTTCCTGGCTAAAAACCTTTCTTAGGCCACTGTATGAGATAACGGCAGATCTTATATAGCTCCCAACAACGGCCACTGCAAATGAGATAATTAAAATAAGTCTATTTCAAGATATGCAAAGAAACATAGAAAGCAGTAATAACTTATGAAAATTTACATATGTATCTATTTAAATATACAGTGTAACCCGGATATAAGAGACCCTGATATAAGAGAAACCCGGATATAAGATAGATTGTCTCTGGTCCCAATTTAGAGACTGTATTAATGTATATATAATAGACCAAACCCGGATATAAGAGAAACCCGGATATAAAAGACTTCTTCTCCGGTCCCGACAACTCTCTTATATCCGGGTTACACTGTACCTGTGAACATGCCTCACCGTGGCGTAATGCTAAGCAGTTTGCACAGTGTAACTACGGTGAACACAATCAGACTTTTCCTGTGTATGCCACAATTGTGGGCTTGTTTAACCCATTACATGCCATGAGCCCCATTTGGGGATCTGTTCAAATTAAACTCACTACATGTTATTCCTTGTATTTACATTGAATTGCTTATATACATTGCATTTGCAGAGGTATATTTTATAACACTTAGCCTTTAAAGTTTTTATTATTAGCCGGAAGAAGACACTTTCTGTCGTAATTTTACATTTCACGAGTAGAAGAATAATGACTATTTTGAAAATTATTTTTTATTATTTCTAACAAATATTATTTTTTGATGTTTTATACACATATATATTTGATGTTCTAGTTTCTATAAAAACGACAGTGGTAACTACTGAAATTAAACATAAGGAATAAATAAACTCTTAAGATACCCGTCTGGGCCAAAAATGCGCATTAAAATATTTTGCAGTTAATGGGTTAAAAAAAATAACCAAACTTTAAAAATTTTGACCGACTGGTTTTTCATTTAATTCTCCGAATTTATTTCTCTGTTTCTAACATAACTTATCCCTTTGACTTTCTTTTTGATAGTCAGAAATTTCCCTCCGTCTTATACATACATCCTTGCGTAAATCAATACAAAATAAAGCGACATGTTGACAAGGATCTATTCTAATCAGCAATATGCCTTACATTCAACCGTAACAGGGACCCTACACAGCTTTTTTTGTTGCGAGAAGCGGGACAGTTAGTTTCAAGTTTCAACGCAATCTTCAACGCGTGAAGATTGCGTTTATGCTTGAAACAATCTGAAAGATGTCTTAGAGGGATTTAAAAACGTTGAAATATTTTCAACGAATGCCAAACATTTGTGCCACAGTAAAAAAGAGGATGTTTTGACGAAAGAAAAATCTAATAATAAAATGTTTTTTTTTTTTTTCATAATAAAATTTATAATAAAAAAGAAAAACATTTCTCATTTTCTTTTAACCACGTATAATAATTTTTTCTTTGTTAAATAAGGTAGCAAATATGTTTTGGACCTGTTTGAAAAATTAAGCGGAGTAGTCGGCTACTTTGAACTGTAGTGTACATACATATAGTTCTTGCACATATATATATATATATATATATATATATATATATATATATATATATATATATATATATATATATGAATAAATATAGTCTTAAGATGTGCTATATTTTTGCGATAAAGTGCTCAATATCCGAGATAGAGCGTGTGTAAATATAAAAGCGAACATAGAAGTCAACACTTAGAGGCGACAGTCTGTTTCATGCTAGCTGCAATCATCAGGCCTGACGATTGCAGCTAGCATGAAACTGACTGTTGCCTCTAAGTGTTGACTTCTATGTTCACTTTTATATTTATATATGTGTGTGTGTGTGTGTGTGTGAGTCTGTGTGTGTGTGTCTGTGTGTGTCTGTGTGTGCGTGTGTGTGCGTGTGTGTGCGTGCGCTTTGAACAATAAAAATATAAAAAAGATTTAAATTTTCAGATACACTTGGTTACATATCAATATTTTTTTTCTTTTAATTTTTCACTTAGGTCCCGCGCCTAGTTTCGGCGAGCATGTCTATCAACGGGAGAAAAATCCTTGCTTGTTAGTATCAGTGAAGAACAATAGTAAATGTCTGTCTCTGAAGAAAGTGAACATTATCTGTAGTTTTCATCTTATCATTAATTTTGGCCAGTCCTTGTATTGGTTAAACGACTTCTTTCAAGTCATCTGAAGAGATTCCTGAGTCTCAGAATTCCCTCTTTGGTCATTTTTCACAGTTTTATTGGTTGCAGGGAATGCTATGTGTGTGTGTTAAGCGTATGTTATCTTTTAGTGTTTTGGCAGTGTGTGTGATGTGTGTATGTGCATATATTTTTGTGAGTGTGTATAAAGGTGTAAGAATTCAACACCTCAGCAAGCATGTCTGTCTTTTGTCTGTGCGTAATGTGGGTAGGTCTTTATTTATTTATATATTAATCCTATCTCTGTTGTTAAATTTCAGATTAAGTCCATCTGGACAAAGAGTTTTGAGGCCAGGTTTGCCTGTTCTTGGAGTTGGATAAAACGCGTCCATCAGGTCAGTGGTCGACAAGCCTTTCTGCTTCGGCACCTACAAAACATTTGGCGCCTAAATTTGTGTCATACCCATTATTACCAGATAACTGGACATACCTCCCTATCATGGAGTCTTATCGACCAAGGGGAGATAACATATATTTTTCATACTTTATTCTATATGATATTATTCATTTAAATCGTTTTCGTTTTCGTTTTCTTCTTCTTCTTCTTCTTCTTCTTCTTCTTCTTCTTCTTCTTCTTCTTCTTCTTCTTCTTCTTCTTCTTCTTCTTCTTCTTCTTCTTCTTCTTCTTCTTCTTCTTCTTCTTCTTCTTCTTCTTCTTCTTCTTCTTCTTCTTCTTCTTCTTCTTCTTCTTCTTCTTCTTCTTCTTCTTCTTCTTCTTCTTCTTCTTCTTCTTCTTCTTCTTCTTCTTCTTCTTCTTCTTCTTCTTCTTCTTCTTCTTCTTCTTCTTCTTCTTCTTCTTCTTCTTCTTCTTCTTCTTCTTCTTCTTCTTCTTCTTCTTCTTCTTCTTCTTCTTCTTCTTCTTCTTCTTCTTCTTCTTCTTCTTCTTCTTCTTCTTCTTCTTCTTCTTCTTCTTCTTCTTCTTCTTCTTCTTCTTCTTCTTCTTCTTCTTCTTCTTCTTCTTCTTCTTCTTCTTCTTCTTCTTCTTCTTCTTCTTCTTCTTCTTCTTCTTCTTCTTCTTCTTCTTCTTCTTCTTCTTCTTCTTCTTCTTCTTCTTCTTCTTCTTCTTCTTATTATTATTATTAGTAGTAGTAGTAGTAGTAGTAGTAGTAGTAGTAGTAGTAGTAGTAGTAGTAGTAGTAGTAGTAGTAGTAGTAGTAGTAGTAGTATTTCCAGCGAGGTTCATCCTATACTAAGTCCGTGAATTACTCGATGTATACGGTTGCAGAGTAAGAGGAACCGTTTATACGGATATGTGTGGACAATAAGGGTTAAACCTAGATTTAGGCCAGGTTATGCTCATACTAATCGAGAAAACATCCTCTTTGGAATCATCTCTCTAGAGCAATGGCTCGCGAGAAGAAGAGATACTCGGGTGGAACTTACATCTCACTAATAGAACACGAAAGGAATGAGTGCGGTTCGCTATATATATATATATATATATATATATATATATATATATATATATATATATATATTAGATTTGGACATAGTCCGACAATTTATTTAAAGATATTTATATTATGTTTAACGTTCTTTTTATAGGTATTTAAGCAAATGTTCTGTTTTATAATAAACAGTATTAAATAACATTTACCGGCCTGAATGTCCGCGAGATTTTCATAGAAAATTTTCGATCTCTGACAGGAATCGAACCAGTATCCTATACGGAACCATAATTTCGCGTGATGTGCCTTAACCGTTCGGCCACAGATGAAATTTTCTGTGGCCGAACGGTTAAGGCACATCACGCGAAATGATGGTTCCGTATAGGATACAGGTTCGATTCCTGTCGGAGAGCGAAAATTTTCTATGAAAATTTCTCGGACATTCAGGCCGGTAAATGTTATTTAATACTGTTTATTATAAAACAGAGCATTTGCTTAAATACTTGTATCTATAAAAAGAACGTTAAACATAATATAAATGTCTTTATATATATATACATGATAGGAATTGTTAGGTAGAGTTGATAATTATAATTAAGTAATTCATTGAGTCTTAAAGAAAACTCAACAGAAGGCACAAAGCATTGGACGGCCGTTTCGTCCTATATTTGGGACTCATCAGCTGTGCGCATCCAATACCGACAGTTGAAATTCTCACATTTGAGTTATCAAACGTCATACCAACTGTTCCAACGGGCCTCGGTGACGAAGAGGTAGCAGATCAGACTCAATATAGTGCCGCTCGCTCAAATATTCCATGGTGGAACTCAACTGAAATTCTCTGTAACCATAGGACTGTGCCCTATTATTGTGATAATATTAGTGGTCTATATATATATATATATATATATATATATATATATATATATATATATATATATATATATATATTAATTCCCAAGAAAATAGAATTCAGGCAGAACTCAATGTCCAGGACAGAGTAAGAATATAATATAATAGGTTCAAACACTAATATTCCATGGTTATAATTTATTACATTGGAATCGTAATCACGATCCAAATCATCAGACCTACAAATTCAAAAAGAAATCGGAAATATATATATATATATATATATATATATATATATATATATATATATATATGATAAAAATATAATTTTAATGGATGCTACATTTATGTGGAAATGCGCAATATCAGACATAGGTCTTATTAATTTATAAATTCGAATGTGAATAGATTGGTCAACAAAATGTATCGATAGTGTGTTTTAAGTTTAAACGCAATCTCTAAGCTATATATATATATATATATATATATATATATATATATATATATATATAGCTTAAAGATTGCGTTTAAACTTAAACACTCTCTCTCTCTCTCTCTCTCTCTATATATATATATATATATATATATATATATATATATATATATATATATATATATATAGATAAATATATATAGCTTAAAGATTGCGTTTAAACTTGAAATACACTATCGCCACATTTTCTTGACCAAGGCAGTGTAGAACTTTCAGAGGGAAAATTAACAGGAGATAACTGATAACTGACATCCATTAAACATGGCACGTGGAACTAGAACAGTCTAACCCAGTGAGCGAAATAAAGGGTTCAATTCCAAATTCCAACCACCTGAAGAAGGCGGGAGCGTAAAACGGCCGAACGTTGTAATAAATATGGCGACAAACATGAGGACAATAGTCCGAATAATGTAAATAATATATATATATATATATATATATATATATATATATATATATATATATATATAAAGGGTGTCCATAAAGTTCGTGTGTACATTAAACATTTATAACTTTATTTGTATTTGCGCTAGAAATAATCTGTAAGAAATGTTATACAGTTTAATGTATCTAGTTTTAAGTATAGCTAAAATTACTAATGTCATTTAAGGTATTACTGTAAATCAGTTGGCAAATGTTTTCCGTGACCTGCAAAATCGTATTACCCTTTGTATTGCTAATGATGGAGGTCATGTGGAAAGTTAAATAAAATTTCAATAAAAACCTTAAAAAATATAGATTTACTTCTTTCTAATCCTTTTTACAAATTATTTCTATCGCAAATACAAATAAAGTTATAAATTTTTTAAAGTTCACACGGACTTTATGGACACCCTGTATAACCATTTCACTTCATGTCAATTGGAAGCCTGAGATCAGAAAGGCGTGATATATTGCTGTCCAGGTGGTTCGCATGAGGGATGCTGACTGACGGGAATAATGGCTTTCCTCGGGTGTATCTCTATATGGATATCGATGGCCTAGTGGATAAGGTCGTTGGCTTGTGAATTTGGTGATATAGTGGTTGTGACACACGAACTTTATGGACACCCTGTATATGTAAGTTATGTGTGTGTGTGAAAGATTAGGAGATATTATATTTAAAATTGCTGTATTCTGATAAGTGAAAATATTTTCTTTTTATTTAATTCATCGATAAAATAAAATAAAACATTTACTTTATATAGAAACATCATGTGGGAGAGTGGCTGAAAATTTATCGGCCTTAACAAATATACTTTCAAACACTGAAATCGGATGTTCGGTTATGTTATTGAGAAGTGGTCTGGGTTGATATATTTGCACCTGTATGTACCTATAGGCAGAGAGGAAAATATACGGATTTGGGGTGATTTTATGAAGTCTTCTTGTTTTACAACTCTTACTGCACATTGGTGTAGATCGAACTTATCTGCAAGGGATTCAAAAATTAACTCATTCGCCCTCGTTTCACAGCTGATTCATCCAGCATGAAAGAAAAGGCAAGTTTTTACTTCGTATTTTCCATAAGCTTTTCCGATACTAGTTGATCATTTTCTTTCAGATATTCGATGAAATAAATTTACTTATATAAGAATATTTCTTACAGAAGAATAATTATTTGCACCCCCCACTCTCTATCTCTACTCTCCTTCTCTTTCTCTCTATTTTCTTAGTCTGCATTTATGCCAGATTTGATAAGCACGCCGATATATATTCGCGTCGGTAATTTCTTGCATTCGGGAAAATTTCAAATCGTGTTTAATCTCCGCGAAGTTAGTTTAGCTTCGACAATATTCGCATGTCTTAAGAGGTTTAAAATGTTCAATTTAAACCCAGGTTAACATAAGAACTATCCGTTCGATGAAATATTTTTTTTAATATAAAAATCTGAAAGAAAGTGGAATACAGATTTCTACCTGAACTCTTGCACAGTTCGATTGTTAACTTTAATGTTAAACGTAGTGAGGTTTGAAATATTTTATAGGTTGAGTCAAAGGCGAGAATAGACTACTACAAAAATGAAATAAAGGGTTATTTACTCTATTTACATGCAAAATGTTCTCATTTTTTTTTGTTACTAAGATGAAAGCTTAACGGCCCAATTGCTGAAATGTGATAAAAACAAGAAAGAAGATTACAATAATCCGCATGTAAATGAATTAAATATTGATAATTCTTCAGCCCAGAAATTCAGAGAAATTAAAGATAGTTTATAAGGTTCTTCTTGACAAAACTAAAGTTCATGATTTCAGATTATATTTAATTGTTTAATATTACAAACCAATGGAATTCAGTGGAATTTTAACTATTTGCAGCAGTTCCTGCATTATTCACACCTTGATTTCTGGATATCAATTATCCAAACGTCGATGGTAATAGTTCATGATTGTTGTTTTACTTTTCATCATGAGTCTCTGTTTGTGAAACTTCCTGATTGTACGTTCTGAAAATGAAATGGCCTCGAGTTCGAATAATGAGTCAAAAACGAAAACCAGTGGTTTTGCAAATACACATAATTTAATATACTTACTGAAGGTCAGCTGGTAATATACAAAATTTGTTCCATTTTATTTCTTTCTTCCTTTCTTTCTAGTGGGTTTTTCGTTCCTTCTTCTTATAGATTCCTTTGTCTCTTTTTGGATTAAAAAAATTATTTTCCTTCCTTCTTTCCTTCCTTCCTTCCTTCCAATGACTTTTTCTATCTACTTTCTTTCTTTCTTTCTTTCTATCTACTTTCTTTCTTTCTTTCTTTCTTTCTTTCTTTCTTTCTTTCTTTCTTTCTTTCCTTCCTTCCAGTGGCTTTTCGTTCCTTCTTCTTATAGGTTCCTTTGTCTCTTTTTGGATAAAAAATTCTTTCTTTTTTTCAGTCCTTCCTTCCTTCCTTCCTTTCCAGTGACTTCTTTCTTTCTTTCTTTCTTTCTTTCTTTCTTTCTTTCTTTCTTTCTCGTGCCTTTGTCCGTTCTTTCTTCTTATAGGTTCCTATCTCTCTTTTTAGATAAAAAATATTTCCTTTTTTCCGTTCTTCCTTTCTTTCTTCCAGTGTCTTTTCTTTCTTTCTTTCTTTCCTTCTTTCCTTCTTTCTTTCTTTCTTTCTTTCTTTCTTTCTTTCTTTCTTTCTTCCAATGGCTTTTTTTCGTTCTTTCTTCTTATAGGCTTCTTTCCTTCTTTCTTTCTTTTGAGTGGCTTTGTCCGTTCCTTCTTCTTTTAGGTTTCTGTCTCTCTTTTTGGATAAAAAAATATTTCCTTTTTTCCGTTCTTCCTTTCTTTCTTCCAGTGACTTTTTCTTCGTTTGTTTGTTTGTTTGTTTCTTTCTTTCTTTATTCCAGTGGCTTCTTTTCGTTCTTTCCTCTTATAGGCTTCTTTCATTCTTTCTTTCTTTTGAGTGGCTTTGTCCGTTCCTTCTCCTTTTAGGTTCCTATCTCTCTTCTGGATAAAAAATCCTTTTTTCCTTCCTTCTTTCCTTCCTTCCTTCCTTGCTTCCTTCCTTCCTTCCTTCTTTTTGCTTCGTTCTTTTACAGTCAATCTTCATCTCCAGAATTTTCCCCTTCCATTATATATTCTTCACCTTTTCTATTTCTTTACACCTACGTCACTCAACCATTCTTCTTTTCACTCTTTTCCACAAATTTTTACCATGGTTCGTTCTGTATTTTATTCCTTCAGTTTTTCCAATTTTAACAATAGTATGTGTGTTTATTTTTCTCTCTTTCTGTTTCCCTGCATTTCTCGTATTTACACTTGACTTCTTCAGCTAATTTAGGTTTCTTTTTTATTTATTTGTTGCTTTTCCTTTTTATTTTATTTCGCCAATATCATATATAACCTGTTTCATTTTCTTTTTGCCTTTTTTCATTCGCTATATCATCCTTTATTTTTTTTTCCCATTCTCCATTTATTTATGTCAATAATGACCGGAGAAAATTTTTCCTTATGAATATAATATATATATTTTTTCAGCATTAAGATTTCGCTTCCGTTAATATCTTTGATGTTTCCCAGCAACCTCCATCAAACCTATTCACCTATTTTTGCTTTTAATTTTTTTTCACAAGTTCAGCTTCTTATTTTGTAGTAATATCGGGGTCTCCATATATACCACTTGTGTCTTTATTGTTATATGTTGTTAAACCGAATCTATGATGAAAATATTATAGTGGCTTGCTAAAGTTAACATTCCATATGATTCCACACTTCACTGACACTATATTATATATCCACAAAATCAGGATAAGTCAAGTGTTTGGGAAGCAAATCACACACGCATATATATATATATATATATATATATATATATATATATATATATATATATATATATATATATATATATGTGTGTGTGTGCGTGTGTGTCTCTTTCTCCCTATCTCTCACTGTATATATGTGTGTGTGTAGTATATAACAAAACACAGTGGGAGATTTTAAGATCAGTTATTGTCGCAAAATAATGGCCACGCTGTACACGAGTAATTATTTTAAATATGTTAAAAATAAAGAATTTTCGTTGACCAGTCGCACTATACGGATATAAAAAAAAACTTCAGCTGGCACAATATGCACGAAGTTGGCTTATACACAATATATGCTATATACATATATATATATATATATATATATATATATATATATATATATATATATATATATATATATATATATATATATATATAATGTTCATACACACACACAAACATATATATACACATAATGTTCATAAACACACAAACACTCACACACACATATATATATATATATATATATATATATATATATATATATATATATATATATATCGTGTGTAACAGCAAAATTATTCAAATCCTGTAACACAAAAATTGTCCAATTGTTAGATTAAGATATGAACCATGGCATAATCATTGAAGACAACTTACAGGAATTCTCCAAAGATTTTATGAAACTCTTGGACCCTGCTTTGAGGAATAAGAATGCATAATTTCTCTCTAAACTTAACAGAAGAATCTTGACGAAATCGATCATAAACGAAAATGACATATTAATCATAAATAAATCAGAGTAAGGATGATTTTTACAACGTATTCATGATGACCTTCCCCCACTATAACCTTCTAACTTAATGTCCTGTAGTAACAAGCTACCTGACATGTTTCACGTACCATTTTTTGTCTGTAAACTTTCAGCTCCCACTCTAGACAATGACCTCCTTTCTTTTTATCAACGGGCGGATTGAGACTCATTCCATTATTTCCTTTGTTATGTCTTTGGAATGAGGTTTTTAAGCATCCTGATCACACATGCGCGTCTTAGGGCACATCTTGGGCGAAAGACGGCATCGATGTTTTCATTCTAGCAAGAAAATATCAAGTTAAATAAAGTTCATCTCCTTGGTTCTCTGCTGCATGCTCGCCCGCTATAGCTTACAGGAATCACTTTTTTTCGGTTTTACCTGAGCGACACGTCTCATTGCAACAAACGTCTCTTTGTCTATGCTCGTAATGAGAGCAAGTGGGTCCTCAAAGGTGCGAAGTGATTGTCTTTTGATAGAATGTAACAACGTATAGAATATCTCAAGTTGGGTTCTAGAGATAATTGGCGGCTCTGCAAGAGTCAGCTGAACAACAGCATATTCCCAATCAATTCGAAGCCTCTTCCATCTCAACACTCGACTCATCAGCAGTACCCGCACCTGATTTCTCCATTAGTACAGAGGCTCTACTGACTGATATGCGCAAAACCCAGTCACTGTTTTCAGACATCATTTCTAAATTAGACTCCCATAAAGCAAGCGCAGGTGACGGAATCCTAGCAACCGTACAAAAGAAATATGCTTCCGAGCGGGCTCCATTTCTCTCCAAACTGTACGACTATTGCCTCGTCGCTTCCTGCTTTACACCATGCTGGAAGTCATCCTCTGTAGTTCCTGATTTTAGGAAATCCGGAAAACATTCTGATCCCTCTAACTATCGCTCTATTAGTCTCTTACTGCTTTTCGGCAATGTATTCATAGCTTTAATCAATGCTGAAGTGGTTATGCATCTCACCTCTCAAGCCCTATTCTCTGACAAACAATTTGGCTTCCGTCTTGCCAGGTCTACAGCTGATGGGGTAACAGGCATCACTGAATATGCATATAAAGCTATTTATAATAACGACGAAACTAGAGCTGTGGCTCTAGATATATGGAAGGCGTTTGACATGGTTTAACACACTGGTCTTCCCCGTATTCTCCAGGGCTATGCTCTCACTGAGCGATTGTTTGATTTAATCCAATCGTTTTTATCAAATCGTGACATGAATTTCGTTTTGAACGGGCTCGCTTGTAGATCCTTTCACACGAACGCTGTTGTCTCCCAAAACTCTATTCTCAGTCCTACGCTGTTTCTGATCTTCATCAATGATCTTTCTGATGTCATCAGTGCGCAAATAGGTATTTATGCAGATTAAACTACCATTTACTCCTGTTTCCAGAGCAAATCTATCAGTGCATACAAATCTGGCCGCTACTCTTGAATAGCAACTCGAATTACTTGTTAACTGGGAGAGGAAATGCTTTGTAAATTTTACTCCTTCCAAAACGACACTGCTTTTATTTAATGACCATTGAGAGACTTTCTTGTTCCGCATCATCATGGCTAATGATTGGCTCCTGGGGTGCAAAGCACTACGCCTTCCTAGCCGTCCGTTTTCAACTGACTTGTAGAGGAACGACTATATCGAATCAATCGCTGCAAAGAAATTTGGATCAATGTGTCCTGCCAGAATCAGAGTGCATCTTCCACATTTACAAACCTACCTTCGTCCGTGCATTGGCTACTATTGTCATATCTGGTTCAGTGCTGCAGTTCATCTCGAGGTACCTGAGAAAACCCAAAGAGGGATCTGCAATATAATCGGTCCTGACTTGGCAGCACGAATTCATTCAATTTTTCATTGACGTGACTTCCCTCTTTCTTGTCTACAAATATTTTCATGGTAACAACTCTGACGAGCTTTTTCCCTTGGTACCCCAAACTACGGGAATTTAAGCGTACTACTAGATTGGCATTTAGGTCCCACCTGCGTACTATTGAAATATTTAAATGTATCTGGGATTCCACTCCAACAGTTTCTTTTCTTGCACTTCCCGCATGTGGAACTCCCTTCCGTTTATTTTCTTTGCTAATAACTACCATCTTCAAAAAATTAAATGGGACGTCAATAAACATATTCTAAATTCTTCAATCCCGTTCAGCTTTTATCTTTTCCTTACTCCCCCTATACCCAATCGTTTCTCTCACTTTCACTCTTTGTAACTCCTTGCGTACTAGTGGCATTTCCGCCTTGATTAGTGTGGAATTATTTAAAAAATACGAAATGAATTTTTAAAAAAAACGATTTGACAATTTCATCTTTTATTTCTTGGAATTTAAATGTGTTAAACAGCATAAGACAGGCATTTAATATTTCAACAATTACTTTAAAAGGTCAACCAACTGTTAATCACGTTTACGCATAGTATTGCAAACTTGAAAATCAGGTACATTCAAACAAAATGTGGCATGTTCCAAGATGTTTAAATACCAAGAAATAAGAACTAAAATTCGTGATGTGTTCGTGTGTATATTATATATTAGCTTGTATGCTCTATAATAAAAAATGATATTCTGCTCTCTTTTGGAGATCGGCTTTAATATTTTATATTGATATGATATACTTGGATTAATTACTCACGGATTCATTTACCAATATATATATATATATATATATATATATATATATATATATATATGTATTTATGTATGTGTGTGTGTGTGTGTGTGTGAACATAATTCATGCAATATTCGAATTGTAACTAATTATGTACGGATAAATATGTGTATAATATAAAGGGGTGTTGTTGACAAGTTTACTTCGCAATTACATCTCTCCAGATAACCAGATATCAGCACCCCTCACACACACAGACAAACACACACACACGCATATATATATATATATATATATATATATATATATATATATATATATATATATATATATATATATATATATATATATATATATATATATATATATATATATATATATATATATATATATATATATATATATATATATGTTAGGAGGCACGGTGGGCTAGTGGGTAACGACTCGGACTGAGGGCTCGAAGACGAGTTCGAATTACGTGCTAATACCCTTTGGAAAGGTATGAAACCTACTCTTCTTCCAGCAGTGGTTAATTAGCTGGACAGACTGGTTTCTATAGCCTTGTGTGGCAACTGGTCTAAGAGGAGATCAACTCTGAATTCAAGACCTGCGGTAGGTTGTTTGGCGATCTTGTGGCACGTAGTGCACCATGTTGTTGTACTCGGCCCTTTAAAATCCGTGGATGGTTCTGCACAAAACCCTTCACCACTATAATCAAATCATATGTGCTGGTGTCTGGCTGTCGCTTCCATACGACTGGACAGTCCACCATATATATATATATATATATATATATATATATATATATATATATATATATTATTGTCTATTTAAAAATTATAACATAAATATTTTATAAAATCAGTACAAAAATAGCCATTTTGTTTCAACACCTCCGGTGTCTTATCAAGTGATATCATCACTTGATAAGACACCGCAAGTGTTGAAATAAAATGGCTATTTTTGTAGTGATTTTATAACCTATTTTATGTTATAATTTTTAAATAAACAATTATAGCTGCTCTACTCTGTATTGAGCACTCTTTTAAGAATAGTAATTGCTGATTATGGGAATTTATTCCGTATACACCAATCCTAGAATTGTATGTATATATATATATATGTGTGTGTGTGAGTGTGTGTATGTGTGTGCGTGTTTGTGTGTTTGAGAGCACACACACACGCACACACACGCACACACACACACACATATATATATATATATATATATATATATATATATATATATATATATATATATATATATATACATACACATTAGTAGGTAGAAAATCAATATTTATGAGATCAATGTCCATAGTTACTGTCGGGAAATACCTATATTTATTAATCATTTTCATATGAATATTTATTAACTTTGCATCTATGGAGATCTTGCTACGAAAGATCACCATTAATAAAAGATATGTTGATTAGGCACATGAGATCAGCGACAAATATTCTGTTCGACAATACGTTTATGAATTATGTTCACTTGTTTTTTTTTCTTGTTGTTTCAAATCGTCTGTCGTTACTCTTATATCATATAAGAAATGGCAGAACATACTGATATAATTGACAACTAAATACTTCTTGAGAAATGTATTTCATATCTACAGCGCATAACTCATTAAATATTAATTCTCTCATTAAAAGTTTTAGTTGAAAGTGATTTAATATAATGAAATAATCGAAGATTTGTTAAAATGGAATGAATTCAAACTGAAGTAGGAGAGAATACCTGAATTTCAAAACCTTTTGAATTGATATTTAAAACGAAGCCGCTAATGTGAGTGACCATTCACTTCGTTAGGGAGCAAATTATAGAAGTCGGTGATATTCAATGCCTTCACATTTATTATTCTGAATGACTGACGTCGTCTATGTGTCAAACAAGAAAATAAAGTCTACTGAAAATCTATAATCAGTCTGTTTGGTAACCAGTTTTTAAAACTAACATCTCGACATCTACCTATAACTATTATTATTAGAAAATTAGATGGAAAACATGATGGAAACACCTTCCCAAAGACTTCGTATATTTTTGGCGAAGATGTACAGGAAAATGTATTTTCAAACGTAATATTTAGCGTTGTAAGTAAACGTATGTTGGAAACACCTGATGGAAACACATTTCCAAACACTTTGTGTAATTTTGGCGAAGATGTACAGGAAACTGTTTTTTCGAAATGTAATATTTAGCGTTGTATGTAAAGGTACGATGGAAACACTTGATGGAAACACTTTCCAAATACTTTGTGTATTTTGGCGAAGATGAACAGGAAACAGTTTTTCCAAACGTAATATTTAGCGTTGTATGTAAAGGTACGATGGAAAGTCCCGATGGAAACACCTTCCCAAATATTTTGTGTATTTTTGGCGAATATTTATAGGAAACTGTTATTCCAAACGTAATATTTAACGATCTATGTAAATGTACATTGGAAATACTTGATGGAAAAACCTTTCCAAATACTTTTTGTAATTTTGGCTAAGATGTACAGGAAACTATGTATCGAGATATTAATACAAAACTGAGACCTTACCTGTGTTAAGTTATTTTGTGTACCTTTGTACTAGTGAGCAAACCAAAATGAGCTGACTCATTTTATAGTCCCCCCATAGAAGGTTAACCAATCAGAAGACTTGAAATATTCGATCCGATGTGTATAAAGGCGGCCATTTTGTTTTCTTTTCTTGGAATATCTACTGCTAACCTGTCATATGAAAAGACCTGCAGAACTACGCTTTCCTACTCTCTCCAAATATCCACTGCCAACCTCTGATATGGAAGACCTTAAGAATACCGGAATAGCTGTTATTAGACATTGGTGCTGTTTCATTGAACAAATTAATTACTACGTCGCATTTCTACATTCAAACTGCATTAAACATGTTTTACAACCTGGCATATTCCGTTTTTTCCGACCACC
This sequence comes from Acanthosepion esculentum, assembly GCA_964036315.1. NCBI lineage: Eukaryota > Metazoa > Mollusca > Cephalopoda > Sepiida > Sepiidae > Acanthosepion > Acanthosepion esculentum. Next base: position 24,796,980 of record OZ038493.1, on the reverse strand, counting down.
ATACCATTGCTTCCCTGTGCATTTTCTCCAAATATATTAATGCTAATTGTTTTGTTGTGCTTTCCTCGTTGGTACCTCGATTTGCCGAATGTACGCACAGTACTAGATTGGCAGTTAGGTCTCATAATTTCAGTGTTGAAATTGCTAGTTTTAAGCACAAGCACATTTTCTGTCTAGAAAGAATATTGACGAAAAGAAACTAGCCAACGTAAGAAGTTACATCATGAAAAGTAACTGATTGGCAGATGGTGAAATTAAACAGATAAAAAGAACTGAATTCAGAATAGATGAATCAACAGAACACAAATGCGAACCAGGAATGCACAGAAAAAATTACGAACATCACTCAAAGCACAGATCATAATGAAGAAACTGAGATACCCACTTTTCACTGTGAAGATAATTCTGAAAGTTTAGAAGAGTTAGAAAGGCTTGATCTTCGTCGCTCACCAGGCTGCAATAACACTTATTGAACCGAATTATTATATGATAAACGAAAAGAAATCAAAAGAAATCATGAGGGTATGAGTCAGACAAAAATATTGAAATGAAAGAACGAGAACAATTACCAAAATTACAACCAACTAAGCATAAATTCAAAATTATTAACCTCTACAATGCAGTACTCAGATTAATTCTCTGTGAAGTAAACACACATATAATTCTCAAAGAACAAATATATGCATCAGCAATAGCAACAAGTAAAACATAAAAAGATTTTAATAAAAAAAAGTCATTTCAATAGAAACTTTCAAGCAAATATCGTACATAATAGTGTGAATCCAAAATGCTGGTTCCCTGACAAATATCAGGAAACCATACAAAAAACATCACTCTATATTTCTGAGACAAAGTATTATGTACATTATTTATATTATTCGGACTATTTTCCTCACCTTTGTCGCCGTATTTATCACAACGTTTCAGCCGTTGTACGCTCCGGCCTTCTTCAGGTGGTCCTCAAGGACACATGGCACAATGGATAAAGGCGTTAGTTAGATCCAGTGACATGACCCAAAGAGTGTGAGTTCAATACCCGGATAATGCAATGGAGAACTTTCAGAGGGGAATTAGCAGGAGATAACTGATAACTGACATCCATTAAACATGGCACTTGGAACTAGAAAAGTCTACCCCAGTGAACGAAATAAAGGGTTCAGTTCGACATTCCAACCACCTGAAGAAGGCCGGAGCGTACAATGGCCGAAACGTTGTAATAAATATGGCGACAAAGATGAGGACAATAGTCCGAATGATGTAAATAATGTACATAAACACCATCTCAAGATCTTCTGTACTTGGCCAAGTGAATATAAAATTCCTCACAATAGTGTAGGATAATAATTACACTGCAAAATGTGGAAAAATGTTCGAAAAAATGTTCATAAACACTGGTATGATCATCACCCATCGCCGGTTACAGAAATAAAATATATCACAATTCTATGAGATTACCTCATCTTTACAGACAAGATGATTGAAAAATAGGTCGGACATAATTGTCAAAAACCTCCCAAAAAACTTGCATACTAATTGATATGGTTTGCCGAGTGGACTGTAACATAGCAACCAAGGAATTTGAAAATCTATCGCAGTAGAAAGACCTGGAAATCAAAATAGAAAAAAAGTGGAAATTGAAAACCAGAATAGTACCAGTCATAGTAGCTCCGATAGGAATGAAAAAGAAGGAACATGGCAACACATTGAAGAAATCTCTCAAAATCCCATCTTAAGGCAAATACAAAATTTCACTTGATACGTAAAGCTCACATACTTTGTCCATGTAACGCTTAATGATATTATGGGAGGTAGAAAACCAGATCATGAAATGTAGCCATAACACTACCTGCCTAATGTCTTCCAGCAGACTTGGTAGAGAGCAGAAATCGCGATAATAATAATAATAATAATAATAATAATAATAATAATAATAATAATAATAATAATAATAACACTTTAAACAATTCTAAGGGACTTTACAATATATGCAGATAGAACAATTAGGCTAACCTTGAAACCCTGTAATCAAAGACCACAATAACCAAATGTGATTCCCTATTGAGATAACAATCCGTGCAGAATATAATGTATCTTTCAAGATCCTCAAACAAGATCTTCAAAATAAAAGTATCATGAAATAGAAATCTCAAAAAAGGTGGTACACGAGAACATCATTTATTCCAGTTGTAGTTGGAGCCCTAGGATTGATTGAAAACGCTTACGATAGACATACTGGCAAGATCACTTGTAGCCGATGACTTAAAGAATTACAAAAACATGTACTCACAAGTACAGCTCACACTCTGAAAAGGACTTTATCTTTGTAAAATGTGCGTGATCTTAGATTGTTCCTTTAATAGAAATGTGTATACACCAGAAATCAAAGGAAATGCTAAAAATAATACTAGCCATGAGACGGTTATATCATAGATAGTTACTCATTAATACTGGTATATTATAACCTATAATTAATAAAGAAATGTTAATTCTTTTTGAATATTGCATATTATGGTCGCCATTAAGGGGGTTAAATAACTTAAAAAACGTGTTATTAATGATTCATTTGAGTGAGATGCCGTTTAGAATATATTATTTTGAGACAAGAAAAAATTTCATATCGTGGTTGATAGTTTTTATTTACTAAAGATACACTTGATTCTAGTTTTAGTCCCACAAACACACTTTGTCATATCTATATTTTTAAATGTATAAGCTCATACAATTCCTTTCTCTTTTGCTTTTCTTTTCTGTCAGATATTTTGCAGACATAAATCCTAGTGTACAGCAATACAAAATGTCAGCAATTTTCCATTAAAATCGGATTTTTTCCTTAGTATCAGACAAAACGCAGAACTAAACCACGATTTGAATTTTCCTTTTTTTTTTTAAATAATTTTTTCGTCTATAAAAAAATAATAGACGTCATATGACTATTTAAGTGAGGCTTAGTAATAAGACTGACTCAGATCGTTTTAAAAAAAAAAATAAAGTAAATGTGTCTGGAATTTTAATAAAAAATTAATAGAGACAAACAATAATCTGAAGTCGATTTTTTATGCATAAGATATTTTCACGCACACACACATGTTATTATTGAGAAAAAAAATCTTAGCACATTACTTGCCGAGTGCCGACGACGCACCTGGGGCAAGAAATGGGTAATGGTTTCGTTCCACAGTTAAACATTCAGCAAACAAAAACAATGTGCACAAAATCATCAGCCACATCTTGCCAGTATCAATGTTTCCATAATACCTGGGCAGAGCTACTCAGTACTAATTTACAATCTTCCTGTGGGTGAAGATGGTATCATCCCATAGAATTGTGATGCTTTCTATAACATCACTAGCGTTACATGGACAAATTTCTTCTTAATGTGTTAGTTGTATACGAGTTTTGGTATTTCTTTTAATCTGGGATTGCCAGGCATTTTTTCAATGTGTTGTGTTCCGTTTTTTTTTATCATTCCAAGCGCAACCACTATTCTTGTCTTCAACTTTCTATTTTATTCTTGTTCTATTCTAGTTTTAAATCTTCACATTTTCTTATTCCGATTTCCAAGTCTTTATACTTCGATTGGTTTTCAAATTCCTTGGCTACTATAAAATAACCTTCATTCATGATTAAATATATTTTTTCTTTTCGTGTTGTTTGATTAATTGTATCATCGAGTCCTTGCCTGTTTCCATGTATGTTAACAAGCTAATAATTGTGTTGAATGACAATTCTAGATGAATAATACCTCTTCCACATTTTTACGGAGTATATAGACGTTCTTCATCAGCATTTGAACGATGCATGTTAGGCTTATAAAGAAGTTTTCTTGTCTTAGAATCCGTCTGATGTCTTAGATTTCGTCTAATGTCGTTTAGCGTCCAGGTCAAGGTGTTAAAACTGTATTGAACATCTGGGATGGCAGGGCTATTAATGGATATAATTCTGTTCTGAGAATTCAGTTCAGTTCTTAATACCAGTCGCATGCTTCTATATTACTCTTTTCGCACTATTGCTTATATTATTATTATTATTATTATTATTATTATTATTATTATTATTATTATTATTATTTCCTTCACACGATTTTTCGAAGATTTTGGGTGTTCTTCATCAAATCGTACGATCTTAATAAATACCAGCTTTCGCAAAATATTTGCAGTGCCAAGCAACGCAAACTTCTGAAGTTACTGTATGCGTTGTTCAGATTTTTTGTTAAATGTGTAGGACTTTACGTGAGGTAGTATAGACTTCAACTCAACAAAGATAACTGGACCTATCGTGACCTAAACTTAGCAAGTTTAATATGGAGGTCAGTGTAAATCGTGACCTTGATATTTTGACCGTCAGGAAGAGTCATGTTGATGTCGAGGTACTTTTTTTTGGTAAATGACGGTGATGAATGGTTCCGTTGTTTCAAGGAGACGCTTTATTTGGCTGGTGAAATTCCATTAGATCTTGATTTAGTAATTTTCGATCACATTTTACATAGGCACCAATGCATATGAGAAGACACTTTCAAATAAAGACGATTGTATTCTTTGCACCCAAGTATTTCACAAGTATTAATTATATTGGTGATATTTCCATTATTATTATTATTATTATTATTATTATTATTATTATTATTATTATTTATCATTATTTATTATTATTATTATTATTATTATTATTATTATTATTATTGTCATCATCATGAGTTTATTTTTCCTGAAGGGTCGTGTTCAATCTAAGGTCGTTAGGCCCTATATGAAAATTGTCATTTAAGTGATAGCACTTTTCATAGTGTTATACATATCTCTCTGCGTAGTAAGAGTCGTAGTACAGTTCTCCGTGTCTGAATAGCAACCGGGTTTGCTAGGTATAGCCACTATATGTTCGCCAGTTGTTCTCTATTTATACTTGTCTGATTTGCATACGATACCACAACTAGTATATGGGATGTTCCTAGTAGGGCGATATTCTGGAACACTTGTATATTGATGTTACCTGGGACTCTGTTAGTAAAATTCTTCATTCCTTTTCTCAAGAGACCCAGGGATACGATTACTATTGGTACATTCTCAGTCTTCATTAACCACATCCTGTTTATCTCGATGTCCAAGTCATTGTATTTTTAAAACTTATTAATAATTTTCAAGGAGGTGTTTCTCTCAGATGGTACTGTTATGAATACACTTCCTGTATTTCTTGTCGCTTATCATAATATCAGGTCAGTTGGCTTTTATTTCTTTATGAGTTCGAATTGGCATGTCCCAGAGGATAATTGCATCGTTATTTTGGGTAATTGTGTTTGGTTGGTGCTCATACCCTCTCTCAGTGGTTTGGATTTTGTGCTTCTTGCATATCTTCCAGGGTACAAATGTGGCTATCTTGTTATGTCTGTGGGTATAATTAAATTTTTGAGAGATCCGGTCATCCTGAGATAATATTGTCGGCAGTTTCATCAACTGTAGTATTGTATACGAATTAGATAGACAAGTATAAATAGATATGATTTCGTCGAACATTTCATAACCCAGGAAGAGTATGGCGTTCATCAGTTAGAACAAGAGGCAAATATATAATCCATAAAGTGAAAACACTCCTTATCACCTGCTCCAAATTATGCAAAGGTATTTTCCTTTGCAGGGACGATGAAGCATTTTTTTTATTTATTCTTTTATTCAAAAGGTATTGGTTTTATTTCCTATAATCAAAACGGACACTCAATCAATGGAGGGTAATATTCAAACTTGCTGAACCAATTACAAAAGGTTCTCAAGAAAACTGGTGAAAGGTGTCTTGCTTAATCTGGAACTGCTCCAGCATACAAGTCATGGTTTCAATGGCTGTTCTGCTAGATGGAAAAAACCCATGCAGCTATTAATAGGAAGGGTTGAAATTAACGCATGCAATATTTAACATCTGTAGCATCTGTCCTTCATAATCAGCCTATGAAATTTTCAGCCCACACTTGTACATGTCATAACGATTTTAATTTTGCAACAGCTGAATGTTAATTGGTACAATTATTTGTGATTCTATAGCGTCAGTCCACATTAGGATTGTTCTCCCTAAGACCATATAGCTTCATTAAACATCGCGTATACGACATTGTTCACGTATGTGACCCGAGGCTGAACGAGGAAACTAAAGCATTTACGGGATTTAAGTATGCATTATGATTATGTGGCTTTCGACAGGGCAATTTGCTACAAAGCTAAAAACAACATAAAACTCGTCAAGACAGAAATTTTCATATGCCTGTCAGGTCAGACCCGTTTAGAAATGTGTACACAACCAGCCGCAGGCCATCGGTTTTACATATCAATGATTAAACACAGCTTCGAGTAAGAGAAGCCTGTAGGTTTTAGGGAGGATCATACTTTAGGAGATGCCGTGAAATGGCGCTTCTGAATAAGAATAAAAAAACATACGAAAACCACATCACTTAAGGATCTCCAACAGAAACAAAAACTGAAATGGATATGTCATGTAGATGGAAGAGAAAAACATGACATAATCAAAATGTTGACATTCCACACCTGAGTCCATCCTTCAAATCTACAAATCTACCATTCGTCTTTGCATTGAAGACTGTTGCCATATATGGTCTGGCGACACTGCAGTTCATCCAGAGGTCCTCGATAAAATCAAATGACGGATATGCCTGATGTGGCATCTCGGCTACAGTCACTTTCTCACAAACGTACTATGGCTTTCCTCTGTCTCTTCTACAAATATTTTCGCTGAAATTGCTCTGACGAGCTACTTTTCAGTAGTACCCCAACTGCATGAATTTCTACTCCAACGGCTTTTTCTCTCCCACTTCCCGACTGTGGAACACGCTTCCTCCAACTTGGTTCCCTAATAGCTATAGTATTCAAATATTCAAATGTAATGTCAATCGACATCTTCTGATGACTTGATCCCGATTCCCATCCTTTTCCATATCCTCTCCTCAAACACCCCTCTTTGATCTTGCTCTCACTCTCTGTAACCCCTTGCGTGCTAGTGGCACTCCCCACTTGCTTGAGGTGAAATATTTACAAAAAGCAACTCAGTACAGGCGGCAACAGTTACTAGACTTGAGAAACTTACTGGCATGAAAAATTGTTTTAATAGAAAGATTTTATAAATTTCAACCGACAGTAGCACTGGTTGTTCGTTCAATGATCGTGGAATATTTCCTTATAAGGAAACAACTAATATGACCTTTAACAAGTTTCCGGCAATTTTTGATAATTTTAATATCTTACTAAAATAAATCAAGTTTCTCCAACAGTTCAAATATATACCTCTGTTTATTTGTAGTTTTTTGGGTTTTTTTTCTTTTTTTGATTTTTAGCGGTACATCAACTTCACCTCGGTCATTTAATGCTGAAATTAATATCCTCGGGACCATTAGTAATTTATTTCACAAAAAATATATGCCTTGTAAATTTTTTCTTCAAAAATGTTTTAGCGGTAATGTTGTTTTCCTTATAGAAATGTATTGCTGGTAATTTGTTTACTATGAAAATGTATTGCCGGTATTTTTACTATAAAAATGGCTATACTTTCATAGCATTGTGACCCCAGTTTCGGGATTAAATATTTTCCTATAACTCGGATCTTAACTGGTGCTACCACCCGGGCCAGGATCTTTCCGTGAAGAACAGCAATGAAGAGGTGGTTGCACGCTCCACAAAACCTCCCGATCAGAGAACTTACTGCCGGATGTAGTTTATCGTCATACCGAGGATGGAACAGATAATGGTGTCCCTGTCAAATGCTTTTCCGTGGTCTGTGTAAGATACACCCATCTGTATGTGTAATGTTCACTCTGATAACATTTTAATTATGAAGATTGTATTTCTTGTGCCAGTTTCCTTAATGTAGCCACACAATACAGAATTGTAATGTGAGATTTCAGCTAAAATTCCTGATTTAATCGACGCTTCTTTGCAGAGGAGAAATACAGTTATTAATAGGCGTAAAAATAAGGTGTCAATCGGTCGTCAATGTTGTAAGCGAATAAAACATTTATAATGAATTTAGTTTCAGGATCCGTAAGGCGTTTAATAACAGGTTCACACAAGTGTAAGACTGAACCCTTTCTGCTTCCTTTCGTTCCCTGCATCCAAATTAAAATAATTGCTTGCAGATTTTCATAAAATCGGAAATACTTCTCAAGTATGAGAACAAACCAATTATTATTCTTTGTAACGTTAAATCATGAGAACTAGCATTTTTTATGTATTTTTTCTTAGCATGTCATTAGGTCATCTATATCTATGTTATAACGCAAAGTCTATATTAATTTATCCATCCTCGTCCATATATATATGTATATATATATATATATACACATACATACATATATATATGTATATATATATAATATATATATATATATGTGTATATATATATATGTATATATATATAATATATATATATGTGTATATATATGTATATATATAATATATATATATATATGTGTATATATATATATACATATATATATACATATATATATATATGTATATATATAATATATATATATATGTGTATATATATGTATATATATATATAATATATATATGTGTATATATATATATATATATACATATATATATATACATATATATATATACATATATATATATATATTATATATATATACATATATATATATACATATATATATATACATATATATATACATATATATATATACATATATATATATATATATTATATATATATACATATATATATATATATATATATATATACATATATATATACATATATATATACATATATATATATACATATATATATACATATATATATACATATATATATATATATATATATATATATATATATATATATATATATATATATATATATATATATATATATATATATATATATATATATATATATATAATGGACTCACCCGTCGTTTTAGTTCAGATGTTATGTTTATGAGACAACAATCCTGCACGGGATTTGCAAACAAATACACACGAGGGACATGCTGAAGGGTTGACCGTCATATGGGCTGATGTATTAGCCCATGATTTAGTGTTAATTTTTATTTCTCTCGGATGGTTGAAACGATTCTGTTCAAAGTTAGTTATACCTCGGTAGCAGGTGTTTCTCCAGTTAGCTCGGTTTTCAACAGCAAGTTCTAACTCCTCTATAGGGATGTTTGTAGCATTTAAATTGTACTTTATATATATATATATATATATATATATATATATATATATATATATATATATATATATATAGTCATGGTAACAGATCTCATGGTATATAATCTAAGTGGATACTAGTAATATAAAATATTAAAATTGATCCGCAAAAATACCTCAATGCATCTATTATTACAGAGCACTTTGTTAATAAACGATAAATCCGAAATCACCTCATATGGGGAATAGTCTATTCAGCAGACGAACATATCGGTCGTCTGTCTGATCAATCTCGGTGTGGACTGAGTTCGTGTCAGAAATAGAAATTTAACTGTGAAAGTTAAAATAAAAAGTAGTCGAAAAACTAATATATCCATTTCAATGTTTCAGTCAGACGAAATGCACAAGTTATGGAGACAGTGGGGGATAGAATGTATTTGTCTTAAAGGGAATAAGTTTTATAAAATTAAACCTGAATATTAAACTTATGATATGAATTAGGGGTTATATGAAGAATGAAATAATAATTTACAAATAATGAGGAATAAAAATGTGTTTAAAAATGTTTAAAAAGCCAAATGAATTGGCCTTGGCGTTCCAATATCTTTTGGAGGGGATTGGATATATATATATATATATATATATATATATATATATATATATATATATATATATATATATATATGAATATATATGTATGTATGTGTGTGTGTTTGTGTAATTGTGTGTATGCATGCACGTTTTCAATTTTCCCGAAATAATATCACTTACAATAAATTCCAATAAAATATCCAGCTTTTGGTAAAAAATCAATATTTGACAAAAGAAATGTCTGAATTAGTGAAAAGCCCTGAATAAAATGTTCATCAAAACAAAATGTAGAGCAATTTAAGAAATTACATATTTGAAAAGCTAAGCTTTTTATTACCGTGTTTTTCTCCCATTCAGGCAGTAGAATTTTACAGCCAGGCGATACTTCATCGTAAGAAACTACGGTAGCAGGAAGGTTTGTTTTCCAAATACTTTATCTCTCTCTCTCTCTCTCTCTCTCTCTCTCTCTCTATATATATATATATATATATATATATATATATATATATATATATATAGATAGATAGATAGATAGATAGATAGATAGATAGATAGATAGATAGATTGATGGAGGGAGGGGGAGAGAGTAATAGATAGATAGATAGATAGATTGATGGAGGGAGGGGGAGAGAGTAATAGATAGATAGATAGATTGATGGAGGGAGGGGGAGAGAGTAATAGATAGATAGATAGATAGATAGATAGATGGAAGGAGGGGGAGAGAGTAATAGATAGATAGATAGATAGATAGATAGATAGATAGATAGATAGATAGATAGATAGATGGAGGGAGGGTGAGAGAGTAATAGATAGATAAATAGATAGATGGAGGGAGGGTGAGAGAGTAATAGATAGATAAATAGATAGATGGAGGGAGGGTGAGAGAGTAATAGATAGATAGATAGATAGATAGATGGAGGGAGGGTGAGAGAGTAATATATAGATAGATAGATAGATAGATGGCGGGAGGGTGAGAGAGTAATATATAGATAGATGGAGGGAGGGTGAGAGAGTAATAGATAGATAGATAGATAGATGGAGGGAGGGTGAGAGAGTAATAGATAGATAGATAGATAGATAGATAGATAGATAGATAGATAGATAGATAGATGTAGGGAGGGTGAGAGAGTAAGAGATAGATAGATAGATAGATAGATAGATAGATAGATAGATAGATAGATAGATAGATGGAGGGAGGGTGAGAGAGTAAGAGATAGATAGATAGATAGATAGATAGATAGATAGATAGATAGATAGATAGATAGATGGAGGGAGGGTGAGAGAGTAAGAGATAGATAGATAGATATATAGATAGAGGGAGGGAGGGTGAGAGTAAGAGATAGATAGATAGATAGATGTAGTATTGTGTATGTCCGTTTGAGTTATGAAAATATATCATCATAATTTTTCTCTCTATGTGTTTGTATGTACCACGCCACAATATTTTATTAGATGAACTCTTCTAATGTTCAAGTAAACACCCGAATTTGAAATGTTGATCTTCATGGCAAACAGGGTCTCCAAACTTAGGAAATTGGGACAAAACCATTTTCTACCCACCAATTAATTTAAAAACGTGACATGTTGTTTCAGGACGTCAGAAATCATAACTGTGATGATCCTATTATATTTTTTTATATTCTTGATAAAAAAAAACAAAGATTAATCTGCAATTTTATTGCTCCTGACCTGGCATCTCTACTTCCTTCAATCTCCCCCCACCGAAATATAGATTCCATGTTTCTTTTCCATAAATATTTTCATGGTAACTGTTCCTATGAAATGTCCTCTATGGTACCTAAGCCCTAGGAAATTAAGCGCATTTATAGATTGGTGGCAAAGTCTCATTATTTGCGACATATAAATACCAACGGTTCCATTTCTTGTACTCCGACTGCTTGCTTTCCAGACAAATTTGATCTTCAAAAATTTTAAAGCAATATTAATCATGTCTCCTTCATTCCTCTTCTTTTATTATTCTCGTTCCTTAGTAATGTTTTATTTTTATTTTTGTATTTTTCTTTAACACTCTGTAACCCCTAATGTCTTACTAGTTTTATTGCATTGTTGGAGGTGGAATTGTTAAAAAAAAGAAATATCCAAAGATTCCCCCTGTGAATGGTGATGAATTCTTGGGAAAATATTAGAGTAATTCCCCATGTCTTCTACAGAGTATGGAATTCAAAATGTTGGTCTTTAATCGTGTCCAGTCTATGCTGCTATTTACCTGGTTGGCAAGTGAAAGTTCTGTGGGTTTCCCAAGGACGTTAACTGCGAAAGTTAAAGCTTAAAAACCAGGCTGGTATTTGAACACTACCCAACAATTAAACATTCCTCGAAGATGAGGAATAATTATGCAAAGAGATGTGGCAAACGAGAAGGAAAGAAGGAAGAAAAGAGAGAAACATCATGCAAACAAGAAGAAGAAAGAAAGAAAAAACTGAAACGAAAAACGAAACAAAATAAGAGAAATTGAAAAAAAATGAAGGGTAACAATAAGGAAAAGAGACATGCGTGGCTACTGAAAGGAGAGAAGAAGAGAGTAAGTGAAGCAGAGATTATTGCATAATAATCAGCTTTTTAGCATAACATTACACTACCAGCGCGCACCTGCTTATGGTTCTTTTCAGTCCAAATCAAATGTAAACGGAACACAAAGTATTCCTCCTGGCATCGAATGTTTAATTAAATTACAATGAGAAAGACATTCACGTCTTTTATTAAAATCGGGAGTAAAGGCAAAAGAAAACTCGTATTAATCGTAGAATCATTGGGTTTTCAAAAACATTCCTTCTTTTTTAATCATTAAATAACATTAGCAAGTGTCGAGTTTTAACTAACTTCATGAAAAATGGCTTTCGATCTTATTCTGAAAACAGTCATACCAGAACAAACATTTTTAAAAAATTCCAAGATTAGTGTATTTGCAATTATTGACTCAAAATCTTAAAATGGAAAAATAATCATTTTCATCATATGATATATCCCGGAAAGGGATATATTTGATCGAAGTAGCTAAGTGGTTTTGGCTACTGTAACCGAGTAGTACAATCTAGCAGGTAGCCGCAATCAACTCGTACTCGTCGTAGTCGTAGTCAATATGCGTAGACGATAGGCGTAGGCCAGTAGGCGTCGTCAAATGCTCAGTCCAATGGCGTACTACAATGGCGTACTACAATGGAATACTTCTGTACCGCTACATCAGCCTGTATTTATGGCTGACACCAGCCAATCATATTCATGTGAGGGGGAACACAGGTGTATGCATATTCATTGCATCATCATATAATGTCTTCCTTTTTAAAATAAAAATGCTTCCAGACATTTTTATTTTATTTTAAACTGGTTTCCACTTATTATAGTGTTGTGGATTCCGGGGAGGGAATCCTGCACAAATAAATAAACAACGCCAGTAATTGAAATAGGAAAAGAAGTGTATTGAACGTAGGATACAAACTTGAAATGAAGATTAGTAGTCCAGAAATACGGGTTAGTAGAAATATGTACAAGTCTCTGTAAGTGGAGCCATAATTATCTCTCTCTCTTTCTGGCCACAAAGTATTTCTACGTATCTTTGCGTATCTCTCACCCTGTCTCCAAGTCTGTAAGTATAAGTATATTTTAGACGAGTCCATCTTGTGTAAAAGGGGAGAGCCACACAACATAGTGCTATAACAATTTTTTTTAATCTCCATTACACTTATCTTCACAAATTTTGTCCTCTTATTTTACCAATATATTTTGATGCGATATCATTGCTATATCTATTAAAGTCTTGTTGCAGTCTTCAATAATTATGACTAATCTATAAGCTTTTATATATCTATCAATCGTTATATCCTAGAAAAATGGAATAAATAATCTAATAAATAGTAAAATTGCACGGACACCCGCTTGCATCAGTCAGGGGCCTAAATGACTGATGAAAGCGGGTGTCCCTGCAATTTTACTGCATATGGAGCAATATAATTCATATATCTTCCATTGGATATATTATTCTATCTTATGATGTTGATCGTAGTAAAACTTATTTGTCAAGATTGTAATATCAGTCAGTAAGTCTCCAATAGTCTCGGGATTATAAAATATAAAAATACATTCTCGTAGTAAGAATACCAACAATATATTTCGTAGTAAAAAAGATAGCAGCAATTTTTTACACACCAAATCTCCCAAGAAATTTAAATTTCGGTATTAAATGACACATAAGCCGTTGATATTTTTTTTTCAACCAAAGCAAGTCGGGAAGCCACTAGCACGCAAAGGGTTACAGAGGATTTGGAGCGAGAGCAGATAGGAGTGATAGAGGAAAGGATGAGGAGAAGGATAGTGGATAGATCAAGGCAACTGGAGATGTCGATTGACATTACATTTGAATAGTTGGAGATTATAGTTGTCAGGGAAACAGGAAAAGAGGAGGGTGATCCACAGGCGAGAGGTGCGAGATATGAATCTATTGGAGTAGAAGAGACGGCTACATTTAACAGTTTCAACAGTGAAAGAGTGAGAGCGGGATGCCAGCCTCGGAGGACGCTTGAATTCTTGGGAACCAGCGAAAGCAGCTCATCGGAGCAATTACCATGAATTATTTGTAAAAAATAGACAGAGAGAGGCGACGGCACGTCTGTGAGAGAGCGACTGCAGACGAGATGCTACATCAGGGCCAATTACATTGCATATCCATCTGTGGATCGTATCAAGAACCCCGAGGCTAACAGAAGGGGCTCCAGACCATATATGGCAGCAATACTCCATGCAAAGGCGAATGGTTGATTTGTAGATTTGAAGGATCGATTCCGGCGAGAAACATTTCCTGGCGCGGCACTGTAAGCCAACGTTCCATGCGGTGGACGAAACAATGTATTTGTGATACTGTTAGCAAACAAAACCAACCCAAATTTCAACATGTTTTTCACATAATCTACACAATCAATCTGCAGCAGATATTATTACGTTTGTCTGTCAAATCCTGGTGAATAGGCTTTGGTCATGTGTAGACATTATGAATGCTTCAACCTTCATATCTATCAGTATAGCCATTTATTATTATTATTATTATTATTATTATTATTATTATTATTGTTGTTGTTGTTGTTATTATTATTATTATTATTGTTATTATTATTATTATTATTATTATTATTTCCTTTTATTTCTGGTGTAAACTTATAATGACCGGAGATTTCCATGTGATTTATACTAAACTGTTTGATTGATTCCTCTTCGTAACTAATCAAGTAACAGGAAAATTCCAAGATGAACAAGATCTCCATCATATTAAGCACGTTTCACTTGCACGCCTTCAAGCTGGCGGTGTTTGATTCGTTTTGACGCGTTGATTACCAGGACAGAGGGTTTTCATTACAAGACAATCAACTTAGAGATTTTTTTTTTAGATTTATATATTTCATACTTATAAAATTTTTATTTATATTTTTTTTATTTTTATACTTGTAATTTTTTTAGAATGTAATTTGAAGTGGACAGACATTCTGTTGAAATGTTGTTTAACATTGTCAACCACTGTTTTTCTTTTCTTAAATCACGCTATCCTCTTAACTGTTGAAAAATATTGGAAGAGTTACTTTAATAATTTTGTTCTTTTATTATTATTATTATATTTATTATTATTATTATTATTATTATTATTATTATTATTATTATTATTATTATTATTATTATTCACGTTGTTTGAATAATAATGCCAGTTTTTTTGCTAATCATCGCTGATAGACGAATAGCAGTAAGTCCTCTCAAATCTGAAACATAACTTTTAGTAAACTCACCGACTCCAATAAACGTCCTTTTTCAAGCTTATCTAATATAGATCAGTTACCAGCGCGCCTAAAATTCTGGACCCAAATCTGAAGACGTTATGTGCCAGTCTTTATAAGCTCCCAGGAAATGTTCTAGCGTTTCCTTAATTTCGAGCATATTTCACGTTGATACTTCGATCCACAGACTCACCTACTTCCATGAACAGACGTATTCCTTTTGAAACTTGTTCCCGATTAATAGAACCGCCAATCTAGCTTGGAGGAGGTGAGCGGTATTTTGAGATTTTGAGTCACTGATTCGTACCGTTGCCATTTGTCTAGATAACCAAATTTCCAAGTGTATTAGTATCACAACTTCTGCATTCACTTGCGGCCAGCTTATATTATTATTATTATTATTATTATTATTATTATTATTATTATTGGCTTGGCTCATTGAAAAGAGCCTGAAATTCATACCACTTGTAGACCAGAGCCTTCTGAGTGAAATTAGGCAGACCCTACCCTTTCAGAACCGTCGATGGTATCGTTACCACGAAGTCACAGGTCATTGTGAAGCATGTTGATAACGAGCTCTCTCCCAGAAACTGGAACTAACGTCCGCTCAGCATAGTTTCAGTATAAAACACAGGTGGGTTCTATGGGTTTTGAACAAACAAAAATGTTTCTGAGCAGCCGACTGCAACAGGAAGGAACTAGGTGTCCTCGCAGACGGGCATACTCGGACACAAGTGGCTATCCATCCATAGGCTTGGTCCATTGACGTCATGAACGGAAACACTATTCTTAAGCTATGGTATAATCAAGACACCTCACACCTTTCTAAAGTCTCCATAGAATAAATAATTATAATTTTCTGGAGCTCTACAATTTTGGTCTAAATTCCAATTTACTCTATGCGCTCTTGCAAAATTTCTAGATCACAAGCTCATATATTTATACAGGGATTACTTCCACAGTGATGTTTCAGACGTTTTCAAATCATTAGCCATTGTCTGCTATTTCTCAATCTGTTTAGTTTCTTTGCCGTCCACAATTATGTGAACAGCAAAGTCAATAATTTGCTATTCTCCTCATCCTTAGCAACAAGGTTGAGTCGCCGTGCTTCAGTTATATGACATTCCTGGACCGAGAAATTTTATAATATCGTGTGAGTGTCATTTTATACCACCGACTCTGGCTGATATTCATACCACACCCCTTTCACACCGAAGCCAAAATTACAACATAATTTCCTAACCAATCATGTTGAGACTTATTCTCTTTCTGTGGAAACATGGGACATTCACCGAGGTCGTGGTTAATTTTCTCGTCGGCTTGTATACACATCCTGCACTTGCTTTATTTTGTGTTGTATCTATCCTTGTATTGATTGCATTCATTATGGTCTCATCTTGTGCTGCGAATATTAGTGACTCTCCATATGAGACAATCGTTTACCATATTCTATGCCCGGCATAAAATGTCTCTGCTGAAAAAATAATGAACATGATAATCTTTTTTTTTCTTTTAAACTGTCATTAATATTATTATTGGCTTAGAGCCACATAAATTTGAAACCCTGTTACCCGTATGACCACCAAAGTTATACAACGTCCAATTTTGCCAATGCCTAGATGAGTGAACGCCTGGAACTACCAAGTGCTATAAGCTTGGAGGTGAGTGTGGTTAATGCTTAATTGCCCGGAATTGGTAATCGGGATGGCGAATTCCAATTGCAGTTTGATTTGTTATATTCCTACGAGTATATACATTGGGGGAAGGTATGGATCTAGATCTTCTATGCCGAACTATGGGTTAGGATTTATAGCAGAACTTGCATATGTAAATTATTATTATCTCCAAAAATATATAATACAATCTAACATATTTTCTGGTTTTAAATAACCATCAATGTGTTGACAGGCCGTAGAAAAAGAATCAAGCAATCAATGTCATTTTATTATTATTATGATTTTTATTTTCTTTGATATCTGGCGTTTACACATTTCTTTCCGGGTCCTGCCCATGGACCTAAGGTTAGAAATGGTATCATGTAAATAAAATATTACATAGATAAAGCCCTTCGTAAAGTGTGGGCTGTACTTGTCAGAACAATTTTTTGTATCTCTTTGGGGCATGGACTTCCAGGGATCCATTCAAACAGCCTACTGGAATCTTTTCCAACCAGTCCAATTACAACAGGGGTTGTTGATGTTCCCATGTGCCACATTTTTGAGATTTCTATTTCAAGGTCCTTGTATTTTGACAGTTTTTCGAATATCTTCAAAAATACATTGCAGTCTGCAGGGACTGCCATATCAATAAGGAAGCATTTTTTTTTGTTTGTGATCTTTAATAACAATGTCTGAGCGATTGGCTTTGATTGTTCTGTCAGTGTGTATTGTGTAGTCCCATCTAATTTTAACAAGTCCTATCTCCGTAACCGGGTCTGGGTGGTGTTCGTACCAGTTTCTTTCAGTTTCCTTCCCGTAGAAGTTGCAAATTTTCCAGTGCAGACATTGGCCCACTCTGTCATGCCTGTTTTTATATTCAGTTGGTGACAATAACGTGCAACCTGATACAAGATGATCAATGGTTTCTGGATATTTATTACAGAATTTATTATTCTTATTATTATTGTTTGTTTGTTTGTGTTTTACGACATATCAACCTCGTTGGGTTATTTAATGCCAATAATAGATATCCAGGCCTTGATTACTAGATAAATAGCTTGTCATTCATACTTCGATATAAAGATATATATGTTGATATTTACACCTTGACAAACAGATAGATAGCTTGATAAGCACACTTCGACATATAGATAGATATTCTGATATCCCGGCCTTATTTATTATTATTATTATTATTATTATTATTATTATTATGATTGCTATTGTTGTTGTTCTTTTTCTCTTCGTCGTAGTTGGCAATCTTTTCAATTGCTTCATAATTGTATGATTTAAAATACTGTTGTTCGTTTAGTGTTACTTGCCCTTTCCTCCCATCACGAGCCTTATTCATTTCAAGATATTTGTTTGATTTTTGCTTTCTTTATAGTAAAACGTCATTATTACTACAATTCCTGTTGATACCGGGTTTTAGAAACAAAAAAAAAGTATTAAAACGCCCGCAAAAGCTGTCGTAAAACCCAAAACAAAAGACAATATCCAAACATTACATTATTTCTAGAAAATTCTAATGCCATTAATGGAAAAGATAACATTCGGTTGGCGCTACACTAATTTGAATAAAAAAGGCAGTTTTTCAAAATTCCAAATCACACTTTCGGTTTGCCTACTAATTAGATGGCATGACGTATTTGGGTGAGAAATGAATTTCATTAGTAATCAGATTGGGTTAAGCAAATAAAAATAAGGATTTTATTTTTTAAAAAGAAGAACTAAGTAAGTGACAGCGTCTAAAAGAGAGAGCGAATGAAAGTGTAAGAGGAGAGGCTCAAAAAGATATTAAGAGAAATAAAATGAGCACTGACGACTGGGAAAAGAAAGAAAGTGAAAGTGAAAGTTAGAAATTTTGGAAAAATCAAAATTAAATAGCGTGAACGCATCTGATTTTTAAAACCTACTCATTACGTAGATTTCAGAGGGGAAATGAACATGGCATTTGCAGCTACACAGATGACATATTTCAAAATGGGTTTTCCCGCAAAAAATCCATTACTGTGTTTATTTTATTTTATTTTATTTTATTTTTTTATTCATTTATTTTGGTTGTAGCGTACCATTCGTTATAAATGCCGGATCAAAATAAATGAAACAAAATGGCGAAAAACATATTTTTAATTAAAAATTATTCGCGTAATGTAAATTATTTTCTGCCCAAGGTAATCTAAGAATTTGCAGAACATGACAAATTTCAAATTCCGAATAAAAGATATTCGCTAATTACTGACAAAAAGGAATTATAAAATACCAAATATAAATGTATCAGATGGTTTGCCTTGGTTTTTAATTTAGCGATATATCATCTCTTGCTTGGCTATTCAATGTCAGATATAATTTTATAGGAGAAAAAAAAACACAATGAATGTGCCGTAATAGTATGATTAACATTAACAACTGAATTACAGGGAAGAATCCTAGCATTAGAAATGTGATGATAAAGAACCATGCTCGGCATCTTCTATGAAGACCTCATCACATCTGATGCAGCGCGTGCCACTATCAGGAGAAAAAAAACCTGTTGGAAGACCACATATTCACCAATTGGAAGAAAAATGTTGAAAGAGCCAATAATCATTCCAGTGGCATGCTACTAGTTACCTTGTTAAGATGTTAATAGAAGGAGAACCAAAATAAAATATGGCTGCGAGGACTGGAAGACAATTCGCAAAGAACCTGCCATTAATACACAAATATGGTGGCAGCAGGTCAGTTACTCAGCTGCGCAGGGATCTTACGATCAGAACATGATAATGATGAAGACGCATGATAACAATGATTTACTATGTAAACATAGACTTTTATAAGTTAGAATGGTTTAAAAAATGCCCACGTGTATACGTAATATTCCCACTTACAGTTAAAATGTATATAAAAAGCGCAAATGTATTATAACGATGATTTACGATGTAAACATAGTCATGTATAAGTTAGAATGGTTTAATGAATGCACACATTTATACGTAATATTTCCACTTACAGTTAAAATATATATAAATAGAGCAAATGCATCTAATTTATGTTAGTTAGGGAAGGAGCGAATTCGGACACCTGTACCTCATAACAACTTGCTTCGGATAAATAGGTCTACACAACTCAGGGTGGGGGCTGACAATCTAGAGGAGGGAAAACTCTGATTTTAAACCTCTGCTGCATTGCGGTAATATCCAAATACGGAAAAAGGTATGGACGTAAATCAAGACAGAAAATAGTGGATGGAACCCGAAAGACAATTGGGTGCCAACATTGGCAACTTCCGTAGGCAAGACGGCTCCAAATTTAATACACCTAGTCCTTTGGATTTTGTCGGTATGATCGAGACAGAGGCATGTACTCTGGGCAGCGCGCGACCTCCGTATACCATCGTCATGTCCCGCGCTCTGGAGAAGTTATTCCAATTTGACCCCGCCAAACGATTGAATTTTGGACAAGATGGACGAGATAAACGTAAGTCTACTGACCTGAACATCTTTATATGTGCATATTAGCATGAGGTCGAGATAAGATAAATTATTGTTTATGTAAATTGCTTCATGTTCTTACAATATGTCAACTTTCTGGGCAGATATTATGCTTTCACAATGTGGGATACGTAATAGAATGATACAAACAAAAACATTGAAACTGAATGGAATCGGGTATAATGCATTTACACACACACACACACACACACACACACACACACACACACACACACACACACACACACACACACACACATATATATATATATTTATTTATTATAATTTTATCATATAGACAAAACCATTTTACTCACTACAAAGATGCAACTTGGTTTCAGTGCATTTCAACTGCACATCTACGGGTGAGGGTCGAAAATGGTTATGAACGATCCTGTTTGTAGGCAAGCCGGATGTAAAACGTCACTTCCTTTTTTTTCCTCACCCGTAGATGTGCAGTTGAAATGCACTGAAACCAAGTTGCATCTTTGTTGTGAGTAAAATGTTTTTGTCTATATGATAAAATTATAATAAATAAATAATTATCGCTCTACTATCTGTATCGAGCTCTTTTTTTAATTAACGCTGCGAACGTTAGAATTTATATATTAATTTCGTTCTCATCGCATCGGATATATATATATATATATATATATATATATATATATATATATGTGTGTGTGTGTGTGTGTGTGTGTTATAATTATTTTTAGAAAATTATGATTTCTTCGCTACATAAGAGTTCTCATGTTTGAAAAAACGGAGCCAAAGTCTTCAATATAATTATTAAAATTAAATTGAATTAAAGTACCATGCTCCGTTTCATCATCAAGCGAAATTTTTGCAATAAATAAGCTTGAAATTTACGGAGCTTTATAAGCTCATTCATTCGTAAAATTAATTACTACGGAAACAATTATTTCAGTAAGGGGCGTAAGGGTTAACAATTTGTATCAATATATTAGTTACTTTCGGAAAGAGGTCATGTCAAGGTAGGGTCGGGATGCCTATTTTAAAGCGAATGATGACATTCAGTAGACGTGTTCTTTCCTTTTTTCTATATACTTGCACCCTCCCACACACACACACATATATATATATATATATATATATATATATATATATATATATATACATATATATATATATATAGAGAGAGAGAGAGAGAGGGGGGGGAAGAGAGAACGTAACAAAAATATTTTTTTAAATTTTACAAACATTGAGGACAGGTTCCTCACACTGAAATAAGGTCAAAAGTCCATATAATGATTTCCCAAGCAGAGTTTAGATGTGGCTCAGTGCCAAAAGTAGGATGCAAACAGTGAATATCGAACTCACTACTCAGTCGTCATTGTTCTAGCAAGACAAGTTTGCGAG
The DNA here is from genome assembly GCA_964036315.1 of Acanthosepion esculentum. Lineage (NCBI taxonomy): Eukaryota > Metazoa > Mollusca > Cephalopoda > Sepiida > Sepiidae > Acanthosepion > Acanthosepion esculentum. The sequence continues at coordinate 24,774,943 of OZ038493.1, read as the reverse complement.
CAATTACACCGCCTCGATGGGCACAGGTCAAAAGTCCAGCTAATCATATGTACGTAAATCCTTCGTTTTTGAGTTAATTTCAAAGTTTACGTTTAAATGTACAATCCAAAATACAATCCCAAAATACTTATTACCATAGCTTGTCGTTTCACGGATCCTGTCTCAGTGCCGTGATGTTAAAGAGCAGCCAATTTAGAATGTATCGGCTGTCTTCAGTCAGGAAACGCAATCTAATGCAGCCGCGCAGCCTCTGCCATTGTGAAACAGAACACTTCTCAGATAACTCACTACTACACACATTAAACTTTGAAGACAGACTAGATACAAATATACACAAAAGACAAATGTAACCCAGTCTACATAGCAACACTAAGCCATCTATCTTAAAATTTCTTTACGCTTAATAACTAAAAAACGAATGATTTAACCCTAGAACACTAACCATGGGTATATAGTACCCAGCGCAAATTTTTATATTTTTAATTACAATTTTCAGTACCTGATTTTCTTACCTAAATAATATGTTTTTCAGTTCCAATTAATGGAATCAAGGTACAAAATTTGAAGTGCCTGCATGTAAAATTTGAAGTGCCTGCATGTAAAATATTTCAAATAAAAATTTATATTTAATATTTTTTTTATATTTTAAAATCGGCTATGATATACCCATAGTTAGTAGTGGTCTAACTGTTATTGATGGTTAGTGTTCTAGGGTTAAGGACATGCCTTCATTTCACAGTCTAATGATCAAAAGAGCAGTTGCATTTCTCCACATATGGTTATTCCTCAGCATATTATTCAATATTAGACATTCAAAGAATTGCGAAGTATTTATAAGAATTATAAAGATATTGAAGAATCGAACACACAGAGCAGAGTTACAAAACATCGGCTCATAGAGAAAAGAAAGCACGTGAGTATAAATGCAACTTGAGGACAAGTGAAAACTAACATATGTAACTGTATTTTAGAAAAAAGTGTAGAACGTAAAATTGAAGTGAGCATTTGATAGGAAAATCACTTGGAACAGTTCCAAGTAAATACTCGTGGCAAGATGATTTAGGATTTCTTAGAAGGTGAAATGAAGAAATAATAATAATAATGATAAGTTGAGTATTTCATCTAGACTGTGACATATCTCTGAATCTCTATTCATGAACGGGGGTAATGTATTATGGCCTGTTGGCGAGATGAATTTTTTTTCTGTTTAGGGATGACGCATCCAAGCCAATTTAGGAAACATATATCCAGGTACTTCAGTTGAAAACTGTTTGAATCAACCGATATAAACGACGAATAGGTACTTCTATCACCTGAAAAGTTATGAGGTGATTTTTTCAAAGCTTATTATCATATCGCATATCACACATTTGTTTGGGATGCATGTACCTATGAAAAGTTAGCATGATGACTATATTGATTTCCATATATATTTACGCAAACGCTACATTTTTAGTATGCTCCGCCCTCACTCAAATTGTATTATTATTATTATTATTATTATTATTATTATTATTATTCATCATCATCATCATCATCATCATCATCATCATCATCATCATCATCATCACGGCACAACAGTGTGGGCCAATATCTGCATTGGAATAACTGGAACTTTTACGGGAGGTGAACTGCACTAAATTGGTATGAACACCACGCAGGCCCAGTTATGGAGATAGGATCTGTAACAATTTCATGTCACTTTAAATTATAAAGAAACAGAACAATCAAATCAAATCAATAATAATAATAAAAAACAGATATGCATGCGTAAACATATGTACGCACTAAAATAACTTTTATAACACATACACACACGCACGCACGCACGCACGCACGCACAGAGAGACAGGCCCCCACCCAGCCAACGCACAAGGCACGGTGGAGTAATAGATTACGGCTTGGATTGAAGAATCGGAGAGCCGAGTTCGAATTCCAGTCGAATCTATTACATTCACTTACGTGCGAATCCTCTTCTCTTTTCTCCCTCCAACTATGGGTAAAGAGCAGGACAGACTGGGTTCTATAGCCTTGGATGGCAACTGGTCTAGGAGAAAGACAACTCTGAATTCAAAAAACGGAGGGCCGTTTGGGGACCTTGTGGAACTCGGTGCACCAGGTCTCTGTATTCGTCCCTTCAAAAAGTGTGGATGGCCCTGCGCAAAGCCTTCACCACTATAATCAAATCTCATGTGTCGGTGTCGAGCTCTCAGTTTCTAGGAACTGATCTGCTTGACCCTAATACATCAAATTCGACGGGAGAGTCGATGATATATATATATATATATTTAAAGATATTTTTGTAGGTACAAAATCTAATCACAGAAATAAAAGACATATTAAAAGCTCTAGCTCCTTGTGTTCATTTTTTCCTCCCCATTTCTTTTTCATTGTAAATTTTCTGGTGTTTTTAATTTAAGTTAAATCTCCCGTTGGAAGCCTGAAGAGCGGGAGCGAACCGATTGCTTCGCTTTTAATATGTCTAGTAATATTAAGCTTCACACTTTTATTTCTGTGATATATATATATATATATATATATATATATATATATATATATATATATATATATATATATATATATATATATATATATATATATATATATATAGTAAACCTAAAGAGCCAGACAAACCTACCTAGTTTTCACTACGCGGATCGTCAGGGCGAACGGGCTAACGAGGTGCTATAAAAACAGAAAATATGTAGACTACAACACAAAAACATGACCATGTGACCAAGACAAATGTAATGCAGTCTACATGGCAACACTAAGCCATCTATAGTAAAATTTATTTACACTTAATAACTCAAAAACGAATGATTTAAAGACAGGCTTTTTTTTCACAGACTAATGATCTGTTTTTTGGGGGGACTCTGAACTTAGATTCTAGAGGATTATTTTCGCCGGAAGTATATGTTCTTAGTTCTTTCTTTTTTACCCTTTTTTCATCTCGGGTGTTGGTTTGTTCATTTACAAGCTAAAGAACCTAATGTTTTACGGGACGAGTATAGCTACTTAATTTATAAGTTTATTATGTTATATATATATATATATATATATATATATATATATATATATATATATATATATATATATATATATATATATATATATATATATATATATATGCATACCGGGTTTAAGAGCAAATTGTCTAAATTGTGTAGCAGCTTGGGATAATTGTCCAATCCACAAAATATTTAATATCTAAGAAATAACTAAACGAACTGAGTTTCTTTTTTTATCCAGATACTCAGATATGATGTTTAGCCATCTTGACACCATTTGTCATAAGAATCATTGAAAAACTCTTTGAGGTACTCAGCGAGAAAGAGAACAGGTTAAAATCGTTTTGTGTCAGCCCCACTATGTCTTACGAACTGAGCAATGACGAGAGAAACAAGACCATTCCTGCCTTCAGTAATGATACTAACATTCATACTCTAGCTTCCAGCTTCGAATTCCATTCAAAATCCAACGAACGCTGAATAAGTTTAAAAAAGAGGGAACAGTAGAGAAGAAAACTGGATCAATAGGTCACAACAGCAATAGGTACCATCGATACAACTTAGAACTTAATACATTCTTATTGTTCAAAGTAAAGTCCAATAGTCTTATAAAAACCTCGGAGAATTATAAGTTATCTATAATCATTTCTAAGATACAACGGTTCAAAGCTTAATCTAAGAATTGGACAATTTTGCTGTTGCACGATGTGGACAAATTTGTCCCCGGTACATAAACACACACACACACATGCATATATATATATATATATATATATATATATATATATATATATATATATATATATATATATATATATGATATAATATAATATAGAAGGCTCAAATACTAATATTCCATGGTTATAATTTATTACATTGGAATCGTAATCATGATTCAATTCATCTGACCTACAATTTAAAAAGCTATACATATACATACATACATACATATATATACATACATACATACACATACATACATACATATATATATATATATATATACATATATATATATATATATATATATATATATATATATATAGAGAGAGAGAGAGAGAGAGAGAGAGAGAGAGAGAGAGAGATTTGTGTGTATGTGTATGTGTTTTTACAATGTTCCCCATATACAATGCCTAAGAGATACTCAAAGCAAATGTTACAGATTAAATGGTATATGGTGATATGTGGAGAAAAATAACGGATAACTCTGGAATTGAACCGTTGAACACTACAATGATCGGAATAGCATCCTCTTGGGTATCGCTTCCACAGATCAGTGGTTCGTGAGATGGATCTGCTCGAGTGGAAATTATATTTCACCTAAGGAATACAAAGCTAATGAGGGGTGGTTCGCTACAATATGCCTGGTATGTCGTATCTTAGCCCTGAAGTGTTAGAACTGGAGGAACTAAGGGATGTATTACATATGTAAATATGGGATAGTATCATTGAGTATAACAATTTCGTCAGAAGGATGAGGAGACGCCTTCGGATTCTATCAAGACTGCAAAGTTAACACTGGAGAGGTACAGGGAAGCGATCATTTCTCAGATCTTTAGCGATTGATCGTATGTATGTGTTCCACTTAAGGTCTGGGTTGAGTTCACTTGTTCAGCTCCATCGGTGAACGTTTCGGCTTTTCTCGGTAGTGATCGGACATCACTCGTTTGGTTTTCGAGCTATTGAACGTAATCAGACACATTTACTCCCAGCGAGCTGTTAGAGCTTGGTCAGAGGAGAGATCAGCTGCTAAACTCTTCCCATCAAGATATTTGGAGGTAGCGTAATATCATCAGCATAGATATTCACAAATGATGAGAGTAAACTTTTAGGCAGATCATTTATGTAAAATGGAAGATGGCTGAAGCAAGAATCGAACCTTCCGGTAGGCCTGCGTTGATCGCTTGGGACTCGGAGGACTGGATGGTAACAACTATCTCCAGGGACTTACTTGTTAGGAAGGACTCTTCCATAGCCAGAGAAGTGTGCAGTAACCCTTTATACCATACCATATCAAAGGGCTTTCAAGTATCTTTCTAGAGAAAAGCATCTCAAGGACGACAGCAATAGTTTCGTCCTTGAGATGCTTTTTTCTAGTCCATCAGAGAATTTGTGAGTAATGGCCGTTAGGATCTCAGCAGTGAACCTAAAAGATCGAAAGCCGTATCCCTTGTCACTCAAGAGGTTGCCCCTAATGAGGTAACCAACGAACTTCTTGTTGATTAAGGCTTCAAAAGATTTGCCAATACATTATTTACATTATTCGGACCATCGTCCTCAGCTTTGTCGCCATATTTATTACAACGTTTCAGCCGTTGTACACTCCGGCATTCTTCAGGTGGTTTGAATGTCGAACTGAACCCTTTATTTCGCTTAATGGGGTAGACTGTTCTATTTCTACGTGCCATGACTAATGGATGTCAGTTATCTACTGTTAATTCCCCTCTCGAAGTTTTCCACCGCTTCAACCAGGTATTGAACTCACATTCTTTGGGTCCTCTCACTTGATCTAACTAACGCCTTTATCTACTGTGAGATGTGCCTTCACAATGTAAATAGTGTAAATAATACCTCATCTCAGAAATATAGACAGATTTGCCAATAGCATTGATTAGACTGATGGGGTTATACTGTGACGCGAATGAGCGGTCACCCTCAAAATGGCTGCTGAATGGATAAATCAAGCATACGCTTGATTTATCCATTCAGCAGCCATTCAAGAATTAGTCTAAGATCGGGAATATCTCCGGTTTAATAATCTAAGTTGAAAAATGAATAATGAATAACAATATACATAAGAACGAGTTTCCTTCGGAGAAGGGATTTCTTCAGATTATCTATGATTCCATTATTCGGATCGTTATGATAAAGTGGTAGTGTTAACATTGGCCGTGTCGTTATAAGGTAAACCACTATACTCTCGATTTAAATATAGAAATTTTATTTCATAATTTTCTTTTGTGGAAATAGGATTCTGAAATCCAGTAATTGTTATTGCTCTTTCTAGTATGGATCAGGATTTGCTGTGTAACATTTTGATTAAAGTAGTGTGGGTTGTTAATATTTTCATTGTCATTATTTTCTCCTGGAGTTACATGAGCTATCGATTTTAGTTGTTACTGCTCTTGGT
>OZ038493.1:24703802-24766302 GCA_964036315.1 Acanthosepion esculentum | reverse complement strand
TATATATATATATATATATATATATATATATATATATATATATATATATATATATATATATATATATATATATATATATATATATATAGACACATAGATAGATAGATAGATAGATAAGGGTATTTAAATAATCATAATTAATTCATCGTGTCTAGAAGAGCAGACATTATATCGAGTCTAGTTTGTTACCTCTTCGTCACCGACTCCCGTTGATCCGAGTTCGTTTCTCGGAAGTAGAATCGCGCTGCTGATTACTCCCAAAATAGAACGAAACGGCCGTGCAGTGCTACTGCATCCAGTTATGATTCTTGTGGACTCGTTGAATTACTTTTTCTTCATTCAAAATTCGGAGAGAACTTATGGGATGACCTGTCATATATATATATATATATATATATATATATATATATATGTATATATTCAAAACCTGCGGAGGGTCGTTTGGGGACCTTCTGGCATCCGTTGCACCAGGTACCTGTATTCGTCCCTCCAAAAAGTGTGGATGGCCCTGCACAAGGCCTTCACCACTATAATCAAATCCTGTGCGGGTGCCGGGCTTTCAGTTTCTGGGAACTGATCTGTCTTACCCTCATACGTCGAGTTCGACGGGAGAGTCCATCATATATATATATATATATATATATATATATATATATATATATATATATATGTCAGGTTATCCCATAAGTTCTGTCCGAATTTTGAATAAAGAAAACAAGTGACCAAATGTTACATATAATTACAGATTCAATCAACAATGTATTTTCCCTGTTTATCTATGACTTCCTTCCATCTATTAACAAGCTCTGCTAATTCCATTACTGTAAAATTCTTTGGGCTTTGATTCGAAGAACTCACAAATGTCAGTTTTAACCTCTTCCTGTGTTACAAAAACTGTTCCTTCTAGATGATTCTGTAAGCTACGAAACAAATGGTAGTCTGAAGAAGCAAGGTCGGGAGAATAAGGTGGATGAGGAATTTTCTCACAACCAAGTTCGTCGATCTTTTGTGACGTGATTCTTGCTGTGTGTGGTCGCGCATTGTCCTGATGAAACATCACCAGTTTTCGATTCACTAGAGCAGGTCTTTTTTCCTCAAAGCTTGGTTCAAACGCTCTAATTGTTCACAGTATATTTGAGCATTATTTGTTGCGTTAGGTGGTAAGAATTCAAAGTGGATTATTCCTTGGCAATCCCAACAGATTGAAAGAAAAACCTTTTGCCCATGAAGTTCCCTTCTCGGCTGTGGCTGGGGTCCTTCCCCTTTACCAAGCCACTGTCTACGACGCTTAATATTTCGATAAAAGATCCATTTTTCGTCGCCAGTCACAAGTCTATCCAAAAAAGGTGAAACAAATTGGCGTGGATGGAGAGAAGAGCAGATGTCAACTCGGGATTTGAGGTTGTTTTCAGACAATTCATGAGGCACCCATTTTCCAAGTTTAGGAACTTTTCCAAGTTGTTGAAGATGACGATGAACAGTTGTATGGTTTGAACTGTGAGCCATTGACAATTCCTCAACTGATAAAGCAGGATTTTCTTCAAGGACTGCTTCAAGAAGCTTTTCATCAAACTCAACTGAACGTCCGGTTCGATCTTCATCTTCAAGGTGCATTTGGCTGGGGTGCGCTTAACACAGTTATTGATGCCTCAACAGCGTAGATGATAGTGGTTTAATGGAGATGACAGTGGCAATAGACGGGAGGGTTTGACAGAAAACGCAAGCAGCCATGCGAATACACCGAAGGCAGGTGGAAGGAAGTGTTTATCTGGCGCGGTGTAGTAACAATGGGAGACAAATTTCACGGACGTCTGTAAGGCAGGTAGGCCGTGAAGGTATAGTAAGAGGGAAAACTGCTCTTGGCAATCGGAGCTTTGCGTGGCGGTTTGTATTGTCGCCGACGGTTTATACAGTCCTGAAGACCGCATAGACGTATACTGTCAGCCCCCGCCTACGTCACATCAATCTACAGAACCTCCTTGTAAACGACATTTTTTGCAGAACCATTGGAAGTGAAGACGAATAGGTCCTCGCTTCTACCTAAACGCGAACAGCCTAAGTAAAGCTCTCCAAGGTGAATTCTCGCGACACGTAGTGTTTTTCCTTGTCATTTATTAATAGACATTGCAAAGCAAAGTCTGACGAGAAACTGTGACTAGCGGAATGTAAAGGGCGCATCTGAATCCGACGAAGACAAATGCATGCGCGGTATGAATACAGTTTCACCCCTTCCGTAACCGGTAAGAATTGTCGCTTCAATTAAATTTGGTGCCAAAGACTTAACCACCACGCGTGTTCCATTGCACTGTTTCGGGGGAACCAGGCTACGCAAAAGTATAATGGGCGCGTCCACTTTCAGTCTCAGTGTGTGAGGCGGAAACCCCGCCGGTTCTAAGGAATTCAGAATTTCGACCAGGTAGTCCTGTCAATGGATTTGTAGATTTAATCGTCCCCGGGAATTCACTGCAGGAGTTGCTCATTAATGCTAGTAACTGTGTTGATTTTTGGAACAAGAACAGCTCTCTCAGAGAGCAATTCAAGGTCACAGTAGTTGGCACTAAGATACGGAAAAACGCCATCTCTGAGCTGTTGATATGTGTCAAAAACTGAACACAGTGTTCCCACGTTAATGTAGCCTTCTGCGTCTGAAGGCGTTCGGCCCTCCCAGAGGGCTAGAAGGCCAATTGAAAAATCAGCGGACCCGTTGTCCCCAGTAGTATGAGCGCGCGCATGTTGTTGGTCAGGTGCAATGACTGGACATGGGCCCAGAGGTTGAACGACTTAAGGCACGCACGAACAGCATCGGCCCTTGTCCCATATGGAATGACAGGCAGGGTTTGTCAAAAGTCACCAGACAGAAGGAAAGTCAAGCCACCCATGAGAGCAGTGGAGTCCCTAATGGCCTGAAGGGACCTATTCAACGCCTCGAGTGATTGTTTGTGAGCCATAGTGCACTCGTCCCACACTAGGAGTTTACAACCTCTTAATACGTCAGTCTGGCCCGAATCTTTTGAAATGCTGCAAGTTGGAATATCAGCAATGTGGCCGCAATCCCGGATGAGGCAACAGCAAGCCCGATGTCTCCGTGCCGCCTGATTTCATCTAGAATTAGTTTTGTAACGAACGTGTACCCGGTGCCACCGGGTGCGTCTACGAAGAAGATGCCACCGCGCTGTTGTCGGACGGCGTCAATCACCATGGTGTAAGCTGTTCTTTGTTCTGGTAGGAGGCGTAATTCATTCACTGGGACATAGCGGTCGAAGTCAGCAGTGCAATAAGACGTTACGCGCAGTATTTCTGGTGACAAGCCGGCGGTGCCATCTCGCTGTGGCGAAGGTAACCCGTATGTAGTTAGCACAGCTCCACCCATTTCAAGAGAAATGTCTTCAACCTGAATGAGCGCCTATTGTAAATGAGGCCCGTGTAGCCCAACTCTGTCTCGGACTCCCTTGACCTAGGTGTTGCACCTTCGTCCCTGGATTGACGGGAGAGCCTGCGGTCAATTGTTTTAGCTGCCCTCGACCTAGCAGTGGTGTCAGTATTTCTAGCATTTCGAATAGACCTACGGAGCAATGTCACCACAGCCATAGATGTTGCTGTTTCAGCAGCGTCCCTGGATTGACGGGCGCGCGTGCGGTTGAATGTTTCAGCTGCACTCGACCTGGTGGTGGTGGCAGCATTCCTAGCATTTCGAACACATCTACTCAGCGGTGTCTGCAATAGATCACATCCCGAAAACTGTTAATACGAAAATAAATAGACTATCTTCTAGCCAAAAAATCTTTAATGAAAACAAATTTATGTACAACCGGGCTCTCAAAAGTAGTAGTTTTAGACAGGAATTAAACTAACGAAGAACTAGTAAATCATAGTAATAATAAATCTAAGAACAGAAAGAGGAATGTAATATGACTTAACCCACCCTATTGCAGGCTTTCCAACATTGATATAGAAAGTTTTTTCTTAAGGTTAATAGACAGACACTTTCAAAATAAACATCCACTATATAAAATTATCAATAGGAAGACATTGAAAATTAGTTATTCATGTGTAAGTAATATTGAGAAAATGATATCTTCCCACAATTGTAAAATACTTAGGAACTGCCATAGTAGAGAAACTCGATCTAGGAGCCCCACCTGCAATTGTAGAAGTAGAGCTAATTGTCCAATCGGGGGGAAATGTATGTATGAGAATGTAATATAAAAAAGCAACAATCTTCCCCGGGGAAAATATCAACCAGAATAAAAGATACATATGAATACCCGCTGGTAATTGGAAGTAGCGTCTATACAACCATAGACGCTCTTTTAAATATCGATACCTTAAAAATCGAACTTCCTTATCCAAACACTACTGGGATCTGGTGAATAAAGAACTAACTACGGTTAAGGCACGTCACGCGAAATGACGGTTCCGTATAGGATACAGGTTCGATTCCTGTCGGAGAACGAAAATTTTCTATGAAAATTTCTCGGACATTCAGGCCGGTAAATGTTATTTAATACTGTTTATTATAAAGAGAGCATTTGCTTAAATAATCGTATCTATAAAAAGAACGTTAAACATATCATAAATGTCTTTAAATAAATTGTCGGCCTTTGTCCAATTCTAAATATATATATATAATAACAGATCGGAAACGATTATCAATCTAATATTAGATTCATAAACATTGTCGGGTTCCGGTCTCTCTCTCTCTCTCTCTCTCTCTCTCTCACGCACACACACACACACTCTCTCTCTCTCTCTCTCTCTATATATATATATATATATATATATATATATATATATATATATAGTCCGTCTGAATTTATTATGCAAATCGATAAAACTCATTAATTTGCATTGAAAAATAATTGGCACATTTTAAACGATTAATTTAGATGTCCATATAAAGCTTGAGTTAAATTTCGAGACAGTTTCAACAAACTTTATTTAAGTTATTGGATTTATAATAAAAAAAACTTCAGTCTGAAGTTATTATGCAAATAAAAAATATTCGTTAGAAGTCTTTTAAATGTCATAAAAACTATTTTTCTCTGTTTTTATATTAATATGTTGAGGCATGACAACGAAAGGATCTAATAAATGCAGAAAAATAGCAGTGGATCTGTTTTTTCAGCATTTAATATAGTAGAAGTGTTAGAGACAATACGTATTACTTATCAGTAAACTTCAAGGAACTCGGTTCTTAACCAGTCACCGCCCCAAACCAGTGAGAGGAGATGCTATAACATGCTATAAAAATTCAAGATTTTTGTGTGGAACCCGAGCGTTTCCATTCGGCCCAATTAACAAACTTCGCACAGCATCAACAAGCACGGATTCGAACAAATTTATCGTCAGTTTTTCTCAGCCGTCACTCCGTCAGTAGACAGAGCCCCAACTGAGTTACTCTCTGCCGGAAGACAGGGGACTGGTCAATCAGAGTCATGCAGAAGACCGTCTGACTGCGATGAGCTTTAAATAAACTCAGTATTTACCCAGTTCACCTACTGAGATGAGATGTGACACAATGTCCAGATTTGGTAACCCGAACTTTTCCATTCGGGCCATTGTTCAAAATGTACCCACTCCCTGCGGAATCGGGTACAATTCTTGTCTGTTTTACTCAACCATGTCCCTGTCGCTCGACGGAGCTCCGACTGAGTCAACTTGAGAATACAGAGCCAGACAACAGCTAACTGCTTTAATCCGACAAGTTTTGCATACCACCCGAGTTCTCCTGTATATATTTATTTAGGGCAAAATAAAAATTATTTTTCTACTTTCCTTCAATATAAATATATATATATATATATATATATATATATATATATATATATATATATATATATATATATATATATAAATTAAGGGAAAGTAGAAAAATAATTTTTATTAGATTTCAGCAGAGTTGCTCCAATACGAGATTGAAATGCATAATAGCATTAAACTGCAGATATTTAAAAGAGATAGAAAATTTCGTGGTGTTGTCATATTTGGGCCAGAGCTTCCCAGTCCCTATTTTCCTGAGTTGAGAGTTTAAAAGTGTCTCCTAATACTTGTGGGTGACGAATTATTCCCCACGCTGGCGATCCTCTATCGCTATTCCCATGGTAATTTATCGGACAAATATCTGTCTATATTTCTGAGATTAGGTATTATGTACACTATTTACATTGTTCGGACTATCATCCTCATCTTTGATGCCATATTTATCACAACGTTTCAGCCGTTATACGCTGTGGCCTTCTTCTTGTTGATGGAATGTCGAACTGAACCCTTTCTTTCGCTCAATCGGGTAGACTGTTCTAGATCCACGTGTCTAATGGATGTCAGTTATCAGTTATCTCCATTTAATTCTCCTCTCCAATTTCTCCACCGACTTAACCATGTATTGAACTCACACCCTTTCTGGATCTAACTAACGCATTTGTCCACTGTGCCATGTCTCCTTGAGGGCATCTGTGTATGAATTTCTTGGCATTAAAAAACTAATGTCTTCTGCAAGGCTAGCAAAAATCTCCTGAGCCGACCAAGCATAAAAATGAATACAATATCGGAACCAGTAATAAGGAGTGCTAGAGAAAAGCAATAACAACAAATAAAATTGCAATATGAGCTCTGGTAAAAAATATGCAATGATAACAGCAAAAAGTGGTAAAACATGGTTGCTGAATACATTAGGTTTACCCGAGCGAGCGAATAAAGGATTCAGTTTGACATTCCAACCACATGAGGACGGCCGGAGCGTACAACGGCCAAAAAATAGTGATAATTATGTCAACAAAGATAAGTATGATAGTCTGAACAATGTAACTCGTGTTCTCTGACCAGGTCTCTCCTTTACAGCTAGGACCCTCCATGCCACGTACTTTGTAGCAAACGACCCACATTACCTCAATATTCTGTCGTTAAGTTCCAAAAGAACAGCCTCCCTCGAACCACTGAACAGACGCCCAGGAGAATATTTCCACGATCACTACAATCTTAACATGTTCAAGTCTAGTGTTAACTGTTATCTTCCCCTTCTATCCGTGTAAAATACTCCTTAACGTAACACTCTACCTTGAGTAGACCCCAGGCCTTGTACCGAGTGAACTTTACTGTAGAGAAAATTAATAATGATAAATCATCTTAGTAATTGCGGCAGAAGATATTTCTTCACTGTTTTCTTTTCATTCACTCCATAGCGCTTAATCGACAAAGAATGAAAAAAGAAGATATATATCTAGGAAATATGTAACACGCAACAGAATTTAAAAATCAACACAATCTCTTGCCATCACACTGATCAACTGACCAACTGCTTAGTCCATCTCTTTGTATTCTGAATTTGGAAAATGGCCGTTCACTAGAGCAAAACTTGCCCTTGTCGACAATGCGAAAAGATCGAGGTTGACTGTATGCGTGCCGCGAATGAAACCCTACCATGCCTTATATGCAGCGTGTGTGACACGGACTGGCAGGAATTGTAACGAGCCAATCAGACGATGACAGGATAGACGGTCAAATCATTTCGCTTCATTATTATTGAATAATGGCGTTCAGTCACGAATCTCTTGTAACGAAACTTGCAGAAAAGGCAAAATAGAGGAAGCAAGATAACTTTCTTTTTCTTGCCAATACTTTCAATGGTAAGGCTGGAAGCGGATACAAAATGGTTGAGGATAAGTATCCCAATACGCCTGAACGTGCGTGGGAGTGAAATAAAAGAATATTAGGATATAAATGAGAAATCTGAAACGATAAGGTGGCCAGGTTCATCTATAAAAGCAATTAATACCTTCAGTGTCTGCGTGAAGAAAACAAACGAAATGGGATATGTTTGCATACTCAGATGAATATCATTATCGGAATGGTATTAATGGTAATGTTAGCCGTTTTACTTATGTGTAGATATTCTGTATACATTGACAGAGCAAGCAGCGCTTCTCGAGTGAAACTTGTTTGAATTCCACGCCGATCGAACCAGGCTCAAAAGGTAGCATCTATTTTATTTATCTCTGAAGATAATTATAAAATTAACGGTTACCTTATTTTAAAACGTTCGGCATTCCGTTACAGAGCAGACAATTCTACTCCAATTAAATCTTTTCTTCACACCATGTCGTCCTGAGAGTGATCAGATTTTAGTACATGTTCTCGGGCGGAAAAACAACATTTTATCTCAGTTGTCTTGTCTGATAATATTAATAAAGATGAGCATGATCACAGGGAACAGCTGCCCGCTGTAATACCTCCGTTATTGCACTAAAGGGCGACTTCGTCGCAAATATCTTCTTCTCTATTCATCCAATTGAAAAAATACTTTTAAAAATGGATTAAGGAAGACATTTTCTATGGATTAATATTAAATTTTAAAAAATTCTATGGACTATAAAAATTGTACAAACTCTAGAAATACTGTTGATCCCCTACTTTTTGGCCGCACTAAATATTTAACGGAAAACCCCAAAGGAAAGAGTCGACATCGTCGCAAATACAATTTTCACTATTCATCCAAATGAAAAATCCTTTTAAAAATGGATTAAGGAAGACATTTTCTATGGATTAATATTAAAAAATTTTAAATTCTATGGAAAACAAAATTTTAAAAACAAGAATAATACAGGAAACCCTTTTTTCGGCCGCTCTAAATATTTAAAGAAACCCCAAAGACAGGGCGACTTCGTCACAAATATCTTCTCTATTCATCCAATTGAAAAAACCTTGTAATCACGGATTAATTAAGAATTCTCCTATCTTTTAATATAAATTTCGAAAACATTCCATGGAGTATAAAAATTCTACAAACTCAAGAAATACTGTTGATCCCCCACTTTTTGGCCGCACTCAGTATTTAACGAAAACCCCAAAGAAAAGGTTCGATATCGTCACAAATACAATTTTCACTATTCATCCAATTGAAAAATCCTTTTAAAAATGGATTAAGGAAGACATTTTCTATGGATTAATATTAAAAAATTTTAAATTCTATGGAAAACAAAATTTTAAAAACAAGAATAATACAGGAAACCCTTTTTTCGGCCGCTCTAAATATTTAAAGAAACCCCAAAGACAGGGCGACTTCGTCACAAATATCTTCTCTATTCATCCAATTGAAAAAACCTTGTAATCACGGATTAATTAAGAATTCTCCTATCTTTTAATATAAATTTCGAAAACATTCCATGGAGTATAAAAATTCTACAAACTCAAGAAATACTGTTGATCCCCCGTTTTTTGACCGCACTCAATATTTAACAAAAATCCTAAAGAAAAGGGTCGACATCGTCGCAAATACAATTTTCACTATTCATCCAATTGAAAAATTCTTTTAAAAATCGATTAAAGAAGAAAGAGATTGGTAGTAAAACCGATACCAAACGCTAGACCAATCCGGAACCACGCCCACTGGCATCCCACATTAAACTAGCCTTATGTCATATCCTACCAGCGTGGGGCAGCAATTAAATATTATGTGAAGTATATATTCTCTTCAAGTACTGTAATTGTATTATTAGCGGTTTCTTTATTTAGACCCTTTTAGCATTCACTGATCGAGCAGCCACTACTAACCAAGGTAAGCTTTCCTTCACTCTATGGCTATCAGAAGAGGATCAAAGTGTTACATCTGTTCTTTTCCTCTCTAATGTTAATGATACTATCAGCCGTATTGGCATTCACTGGCCAAGCAGACAGTGATACTTTCGGTTGAAATTTATATAATCTTTCAGGAAAATAGTTCTTTACTAACTGTTATCGCAGTTTCTAGTAAATGTTTGTTTCAGATCCTACCCTTTCGATTGAAATAGTGTGAGGGCAACAGACAGAGATAGGGGAATGCTGTGAGTCACATACATGAAAAACTAATCTGAGTTGATGGTAGAAAAGTAAGCGGTGTGTTTTAGCACAGGGAAGAAGACTTAACTTCCACAAGGGATAGGATGTTTTGGAAAGTCGCGATCGCCTATACACTGAAAAGACATAGATGTGTGGAGCTTAAAGACATGATTATTTCACTGTCGAGAGAAGAGAGAATTTAAAAAAAGAAATTAACTGAAGAAAGGCGGGGAGCACAACAACCGAAACGTCGAGAATATTGCAATAAAGACGATAACAACAGCCTGAACTATTTAAATAAATACGGAATGTTTAACATAAGGAGACATTATAGCAAATGATGAGGAGGGAGGAATTTTTTTAAATCATTTCATACCCCAAAAAGGTAATACAGCGACAACGGGTTATTTGCAGTGAAAGGGAAGGAGAAGGGTTTATTGAGGAGAAAGGACAATTAAGGAACTGGTTTCAGGAAAGCAGAAATGGTGGCTGCCATTGCATTTGCATTGTTGAAGAATTTAGGTAGCAGGGAAGTATAAATTCAGATCATTACACAGGTGAGATGTGCGAGAATAGAAGCTAATAGAATAGAGGTTAGGGTTATATCTAGCTATTTCAACAGTAAAACGATATCTACTTACCAATTTAATAGCCGCTGAAAATTTATGCGGTCGAGGAGACAAGGAATTGAGCTCATTAGAACAAAACTGCCATGAAAATATTTATTGAAATGGCAGATGGAGCCGTGTCACGGTGGCGGTAAAATGCCTGAAAGTCGAGATGAAAGGTAAGGAACGTTAACATTAATCATTCTTCTAAGGACTTTGTCGAGAATCTCGCGATATTTTGCCGGATCACCAGATCAGATATAGTAGCTATCTTCAATGCCCGAATGGTAGATTTTGAAATTGATAGTCGCAAACAGTAAAAATCAAAATCCGTGGATCGTAGATTTATTACTGAAAATTAATTGTGGCACAACGCCAAGATGTAGAAGTGGGGTGGGGTTGGTCATCATTAACAATCCTATACCTAGCTAATCCAATTCACGACCCACTCACTCCTTACAAGTAAGTCATCCTTCACGATTTACTCCTACATATACAACAGTACTCCATGTACACAAAGACCGTGGATTGTCTACCAACGCATCTGTGTGGCTAACCTTTTATTCAATTTTTTTTTGATCACACATAAAATTAGCGATAGTTTTAAAAGAACTAGAACCACGCAGGCACTGTATCTAAATTGCAAATGGCGGTTCCAACCGGGAAAGTTATAAATCTCCAAAATGGATTCTGACGAGCATGACGGATGAACTAATCTTCTTAGCAGGAGACATGGCTATCTATTTGAATTCTGTGATTTCATGTTTTCATTATTAATCTTTAAGCAGGTTTCTGCCTCCTGGTGTTTTGTTTTATTACAAGTTACTTAATTTAATTCACGTACAATCATTCGTCCTAGGTATGACGATAAACTATATCCAACCGCAAGGCCTCTGATCAGGAGGTTTTGAGTAGTTTGGAACCACCTCTTAATTGCTGGTGTTCCCAGGTCCACCCCGACCTAGATTTGTAGCACTTGTTAGGGTTCCAGCTATTGGCAAATAGTTAACCCCAACATGGTGTCAACACGTGTAAAAATAGCTTTTAATACGAGCAATACATTTTCGAAGAAAAGTTATTACCATCAATATATTATTACCAGCAATACATTTTTGAAAAAAATATTACCAGCAATACATTTTTGAAAAAAGAAATATTACCAGCAGGACATTTTTCGGAAAATATTACCAGAAATAATTTTCGAAAAAAATATTACCAGCAATAAAAATCTAATTGGCATTTAATAACCCATTGAGGTTGATATGCCGTAAAACAAAACAAATCAAACCAACCGTACAATCATTAGGGTTAATAGCGTGAAGTTGGAAAATATCTTTACTCGTTCTTGAACACGTATTTCATGCCAATGAATCTTTTCTTTCATGGAAGGAGCCATAATCAATTCGGCTACGGAAACGAAATGTCTAGACCGCTTTCAAATCTATTGACATACTGCTGCATCCTATCATGTTTTTCAAGGCTTACTTTTATTTAATGCCAAAAAGAAAACTCTTCATGGTTTAGTTTATTTCTTAGGAACTCGCAAATGTTTTTTTAAGTTAATTTCAATTGCAATATTCAGATATCTGTATATAGATTTACCAACAAAAAATATACTAATTCGTCGCACTTCCGCTCGTGGATTTTTAGTACAGGTTGATGGGTCCATCCTCCCATAATCAGTCATCATGTTGGGTGATGAGGTAAGTGCTTTTCACAGGCCTTCTAAGAATGGAAGTTTTTCGTATTAAAATAGTTCAAGGACGTAAATAAGCGGTAATACGAGGGTGAAAATGTCAAGTGTATAAGGTAGGTATAAGAGGACACCCCAATAAAGCTTTACCAATGTCTGTCGGGTATGTGGAAGACGTAGTGTACGCACTTCCGTTTAGTCAATTTTGCAGGCTTTTCATCCATTACTGCACTGAATCGGTCTAATTGGTAACATTAGTTATCCAAATTCAATATCCGATTTGTCGGATGAAGCTAGCTTGTAATACACACTGATTTGCAATCATCCCAGGTATAGAACATTACTTTCTTCTTGTGGAATATTTAGCGATGACGTATTTCGTTTTCCTAAGAAATATTTTCTCTGCGGAATTTTTATGAGGAATCTTTTATAGCGTCTGTAATAGTTCTTTTAAAAAATGGATGGGTTTTGTTGCGTTGGGGCGGATAATCGCAAATGGAAATTCTGTACTTTAAATCCTTTTGTATCTGTCTATATTTTTGAGATGAGGCATTATGTACACTATTTACATTATCCAGACTATTGTCCTCATCTTTGTCGCCATATTTATTACAACGTTTCGGCCGTTGTACGCTTCAACCTTGTTCAGGTGGTTGGAATGTGGAACTGAAGCCTTTATTTCGCTCCTTTGGGCAGACTTTTCTAGTTCCACGTTCCATGTTTTAATGGATGTCAGTTATCAGTTATCTCCTGTTAATTCCCATAACTGGGTATTGAACTCAAACTCTTTGGGTACTGTCACTGGATCTAACTAACGCATTTATCCACTGTGCCATGTGTCTTTTACTGCGAAATTGTGAGGCAGAAAAGATCTTATGGAATCACTTGTCTACGTGTTTCCAAATGCTTTCCAATACTCCAATGAGATATATGGATTATCTCTGGAAAATTTTCGTAACATGTAACCATGATTATTGTTAACCAGTATTTCGATTTGGTCATCCATAAAAAAAACTGTAGGCCAGTCGGAATATTTTGTTTTCCTGATAAAGTTTTCCACTTCTGAATCAAGTGAAACACTAGTCAAAGTATGCCTAGTTATAGCGCCATCTCTATCAACAGAATATATTGTTTACATTATTTACATTATTCGGACTATTGTCCTCATCTTTGTCGACATGTTTATCACAACGTTTCGGCCGTTGTAGGCTCCGGCCTTCTTCAGGTGGTTGGAATGTCGAACTGAAGTGAACTTTATTTCGCTCACTGGGGTAGACTGTTCTAGTTCCACGTGCCATGTTTAATGGATGTCAGTTATCAGTTATCTCCTGTTCATTTTTCCCTCTGAAAGTTCTCCACTGAACTCATACTCTTTGGGTCCTGTCACTGGATCTAACCAACGCCTTCATCCACTGTGCCATGTGTCCTTAAGGACATCTGTGTATGAATTTCTGGGTAGTATAAACCTAATGTCTTCAGCAGCCATTTTTACCCGTACTCATATTGCAATTTTTTGCTATTATCATCGTATGTTTTTACCAGAGCTCATATTGCAACTTTGTTTGTTTTTCAGAGGGAAATTAACAGGAGATAACTGATAACTGACATCCATTAAACATGGCACGTGGAACTAGAACAGTCTACCCCAGTGAGCAAAATAAAAGGTTTAGTTCATTATTCAGCATATTGCCATGCTATTCGATGAAGAAAAAAAATGTTTTACTGTCGAAGTTAAAATAAATGAAACAAAAACGAAAACGAACATAGTACAGAATAAGTCTGCTTGTTCTGTTAGTTCCTTAGTTATTTAGTAATTATGTAACAGCGTGTTATTACTTCAGATAAATAATAAGTCATTCTGTTTTGATGTCGAGGATAGACGGAAGAAATGAGATATGAAAGTCGTGTTTGTTTTTAGATAGAAAAGGACGATACAGGAGGCGATGACGCTCTCATGTGTTTAACATCGGCTTCAATGAAAAGGAAAACATGATAATTGAAATCTTTTCATTTGTACCCTCTCACTTTTTTGAAAGATGATCTGCGTTCGTACTTATGAATTCCTATTGCAATTTTTATTTAAAACTGTAAAGATCAATTATTTAACAATGCAATCGTGGAAATTCCACGGCGATATTGTAGTTGTAGAACGTGCAATCTGCTTATTCAATCATTATCCTATTAATTATGATTCACCAGAAAATTAAATAACCACACTGAAATTCTCACGGTTAGTGCTGGTTTCTGTGAATTATATTATATGATTCATTCTATACACAACTAGAACTTGACCGTTCCAGCGAACGAAATACGGAGGAGTCTCGGCTAGTCTGAGCTTCTCGTTGGAGAAAAGATCGGAACAATGCACTCTATCGATTATACTGAGTATGCGGGACTCGAAACTTGCTGAGAGGACGTATAGTAGCACCAATAGAATGCAGAGTTGTAAACTCCAACATTATAGGTGCGGCACCTAATTTCAGGGTATATAATGAGCCAATCGCACACCCCAAAACTAATCATCTACCGAGTTGATGTTTGGAAACTCAGGTATGGATGAAAAATGTTTATGTATAGACTCATCTATAATTTCAATGTTCAATTATAGAGTCAAGTATGAACCTGACCTATAGACCTGACATAAAGTTTGTCTATTTGCTCAAATATAAACAAAGCCAATATTTACTTTTGGATAAAATTAAAATCTTAACCAATGTTTTCTTAGAGACACGAGTATAATTTCTATATTAAATAATGCAATATGAGTTTATATGTCGTAAAAGAAATCCATCTATCGAGCCCACAGAAAATACAAAAAAAAAGCAACCAGATTTTCTTAATGTGAGTAAAAAAAAAATAAGAAGAACATCTAAAAACGATATAACATGCACCTGCATTTATATGAACAATATGTTTTCTAAGATATGAGAGAGATAACGTACCTGGGTTCTTCAGAAAGATGGGTGAAATGATTAAACTTAATATCAACAATCTAATCAACAACAACACATACTCATAAGAGATGAATTGGCAAAAAAATGTAAAGTGAAATGTTTCGTAAGTTTTTTTCTTATCAGGTTACTTTAGAAGAAATTATATAATTTAATACATAAAAAACAGTACTATCCATGATAATTCCACAGAGTGGTTATTTTCATTTTCTGATAAATCAGAATTCTTCAGTTAATGATTGAATAAGACTGATTGCGAATTTGTGACTATAAAATAGACGTTGACGTTACTCTATTGCTACGTTATAAACTTACGTATTTAAATATTATAATAACATTTGTAACTATAAATGAAAGCCATTATTTAGAGAAATAAATGAAATAAAGGTGAAAATATATATATATAAGCACGTTGTTCAATTTCGCTGAAGCAGACGTTAAACACATGAGAGTGTTAACTTCACTCTATCTACGGTTTTCTTCTTTCTGTTTCCTGAATTTTTTTCCGTCACTCAAAACGAACGAGCCTATTATTTGGCACGTATCAACAGAGCATATGAGTAAGTGGCTAACAGATTAGATCAGGTGACCCAGGTTCGCATCTCACCATGATCGATTTGTCAGGAAGATGACTTCTTGAGGTTATCGAGAGGCAATCGTAATATGCCGCAAAATACCCTCCGAGTGAGATTGGTTAGAAGAGAAATTGGTTATTTCGGAGCTTCTGATGTCAGAAATCACCTGGACCGAAGGTTTGAGCTTGAATACTTTTTTTAAGGCTGTTGATTACGCCAGATAATGCGCTCTCTCCCAGAAACTGAAAATATAGTTGCAGTATAAACCACATTGGAACTGTGGATGATGAAGGAACAAAAATGTACCAGATCAAATGCTTGCTATAGAGATTGGCTAGTCGCCCTATACGAGCGACCAGCCGCCATATTCGAGCGGCCAGCCGTTATTGAGTAATAACTAAGGACTAATATAATAAGATAATTCCTATTAAGGAAGTTGAGTTATAAGTTAAGGGTCTTCACCTATACAGTTATTTAGCAAGTGTAAAGGAGGAAAATGGATCCATATCCATACTCTTTCCAAGACTACCTGTGAGAAGCGAATATTGACACTGCTCGTATTCTAGGTGGCACAGACGTTTACTATAAACCTCGCCACCTATGGTAACTTTAGAATAATTTACTTAACTATCAAGTCCTTTCTCTCAGGTTGATCCAGAAAGTTGTTGAGAGTAATTCTTGAAAGCGTTGACGCAATTATCATCTTTTTTTTCGAAAATAGATCCAGGAGATCTGAAAAAACTATCAGGAGGTGATTACCCAAATAGGAGTTACTTTTTTGTTACAATGGTGTTCAGCTTTTACAAGGTCCAAGAGCCATTCGCGGTAAGGGGTTACAGAGTAAGAAACACAGTTAATGCGGATATGTGGGGAAGATAACGGTTAGCTCTAGACCTGAACAGGTTTAGATTGTAGCGATCGGAGACGCATTCTCTTGGGAGCCGGAGCCGCAAATCAGCGCTAAAGTAGGTCCAGCAAATGATCAGGCTTCAGAAGTTCATAAGAGTGATCCAGCCGTCCGTCACGGATCTGTCCTTGAGTCTCCTATATCTCTGTATTTATATATTATTATTAACGATCTGCCTAGAACATTCTCAGATAAATATCTGTAAATATCTACGCAGGTGATGCTACAGTTTATCGGAGTACCTCCAAATATTAAAGCGATCTGAGCGTGAAAGTTGATCTCTTTTCTAACCTAGATGCAACAGCTCAGCTGGAAAAAATGGTTTTGAAAATTTCATCAGCTCAAAGAGAAAGCTAATATGGCTTTAACATCACCTTTCAAACCGGATGTTCTTTTTTGTTGTTACTTTCAATGAATGTTTACGCTCACAATGAGGGTACATGCCTTGAACGTCTATTGGGTGCCCATTTCATTGCAGATCTCAAGTAAAATTCGTATGGACAAGTCACTGCTGAAGACTAGGTATTTACTATGTCTCCTGACAGAGTTGTGACACCAGGTCAGTTTTTGAGGTAAGGACCCGAGTACGTACACCTGGGCTAAGAACAAAACTTGCCCGCAGCCCCCGCACCCGTCGGTTGCGCTGGACTCAGTGCGAAGACTATATAAAAGAAATCGATACATTCTGTCGCTCAAGAATTTACTTGAATCTTTTTGCCATAGATTTACTTTACAAGAGACAGCTTAGACCAAAATGGTGATTTTTTTTGTTCTTCTGTGGGGCGGCGAGACTTATTTTCCTCTCTGCAAACTCTTTGCAACAGGTGCATCGGTGTAAGCCTGTGACTAAGCTGCTCTATCGCTATTTACATGGCAAATTTTAAGACGGATACTATTAGGTTCGTGCAAAAATAATGTCGTTTTTGACGTTCAACTTCATGTGAGAAAACGACATTATTGTTGCACCAACCTAATACGTTTAATTGCAGTAATTTACTGCTAAAAGACCCAGTTCTACGTTCACGTAGTCAAAACACTGTAATTATTTCGTGTTTCAAAGTGAATAAGAAAATTCTACTCAGTTCTTTCTAAGAACTGTCACATTGTGGAACAGACTTAATGTTTTCTGGGGATTACAATTTCCACCCGATCAGAGTCAAGGTTAATCATCGTCTAATCCCGTTATCCTCATAATATTAATTTCTTACTACTTCCATTTCATCCATATCCCCCAGCTCACTCTTTAGTATTTTAACAGGGACCTTCTAGCTGGAGTGGCTCTTGGTTTTTGCATTAAATAATTCTCCCTCTTATTAACTTTCTAAATTTTCTTTAATGATTTGAATTTTGATATGCAGCATGCTTGCGATTTTTATTTTATTTTATGTTTCTCGTCTGCATTCAACTGTTAAAATAACACAGTTAAGGGAAAATTATAGCTTTAAAAGCTCGCAATCAATTGAATCTTGTATCGCGAAATTTCGACCAACATGTGCGAAAACATTTGACTGAACTGAACCTAAATCTAAAATGTCCAATCCTCCAGATCTTCATTATAGATAGTTTAGTGTCCAGTTTCCCTATGTACACTGACTTCATCACTTGTAGTGAAATAACTTCCACAATATTTATCATCTTCCATATGTATGCTTGCGGACTGAAGTAGAAATCAAACCATAAGGAAAACCCAAACGATGTTTACCTCATCTTTGTCGCCATATTTGTCACAACGTTTCGGCCGTTGTACGCTCCGGCCTTCTTCAGGTGGTTGGAATTTCGAACTGAACCCTTTATTTCGATCACTGGGGTAGACTGTTCTAGTTCCACGTGCCATGTTTGATGGATGTCAGTTATCAGTTATCTCCTGCTAATTTTCCCTCTGAAAGTTCTCCACTGCCTTAACCGGGTATTGAACTCACACTCTTTGGGTCTGTCACTGGATCTAACCAACACCTTTATCCACTGTGCCATGTGTCCTCAAGGCGTTGTGACAAATATGGCGACAATGAGGACAACAGTCCGACTAATGTATATACTGTACATAATACCTCATCTCAGAAATATAGACAGACTCCGATGTTTACCTGTAGGCAGATATATAAACCCGACAAATGTTTACCTATAGATTTAAGCGTAAAAGCCACTAATATTTCTTTATAAACTCAAGTATAAACATGAGCAATTTTCACCTACAGACCACCAACGTATACCTAATTACTTCAGTATAAGCAGAAAGAAATGTATGCCAACAGACCCAAGAGTAAGCACATTTATGTTTGCCTATAGATTCAAGTATAACCCCGAGGAATATTATTCTCTGGGTTCAAGTAAAAGCAGGACCAATGCTTAGCAACAGATTCAAATATAGACTTTACCAATGTTTGTCTACCAAATCATTTATATACACAAGTACAATTTTGACAAATATTTGGAAATATGTGCAAATATTTCTACGATGTTAAATAATGCAACATGATTTGATATATTCTATTTTTGTATAATTTCAACATTTGTCTACTGAGAAAACAAAATACTGCATTGATATTGTTAAGGGGTCTCCCCTTTTCACACAAATGCACTCACCCAAGGTATACATATACTACTACCAGTAATACCCGAGCAGAGTAGTGGTACGTTGAGTCACGGAGTCGATACGGAACGACAGAAGAGTAGTAGAGTTCAGTAGTCGTAGAGTAAGTCACACACAGAGACGGCAGCAAGCGTCACAGTTATCGAGCACGTAGACTCAGTATGGAGTCATCCGCGATACTTCAATACCAAGACTGTATATATATACGTGCTACTAACCCGCATTCCTGGATCTACTAACCCGTATTACCAGTTTGTATTATTACGTTAATACATTTATTTTCCTTATCCATTCCTGGCGTTTGTTATTCATTGATATCGGATTCATCCCGGAATCCACAACAGATATATTTACTGCAAATTTAGGACTTATTTGATTATGGATTTGTGTGCGCCAATTAACTACTCTTCGTGCATATATGATGCATTCGGCGGAGGAGGGGCTTATTCAACATTTGATAATTTTGCGGAAATAAGACCTTAAAGTTTTTAAGCAGTTTGAATCAACATTTCTTTTTAATGGTTAGTTATAAGAAATTGTAAATGTAGGGCTACCTGACACGAAAGTAAAATAATAGCAATAATAATATTTATTAATAATTTATTACAGGAAATATCAAATTTTACAGAAACATTGTTGACAATTATGTATTAATTTACATAGCAAATAAATAAAAAGAATATAAATTTTGATGCTATATTCGATTTGTTAAGTATTTTTTCATTTTCGCCTTTGTCATTTGCAGCATTTTAGAATACTTTGGGTGCAATGCTAAGTTTCCTAAGTTGAACAAACTGGAGCTATTTCGTTTACACTTTCTTACGTCTCTTTTCCATTGTTGTTTTTAGATCGCATTCGTCCAGTCATTTTGATGAGCAATAGCAAAACTCTAAAATTTAGAATGATCTTATTCCATTTCAAAAGTAAAGCCGGTAAAAGGGATATTTTAAATAAATATACGACCAAAAATAAAATACTTTTGACAGAAAACCTTTATGATTTCACTGTAATTATCTAATAATAATGTAAAGATATTCCTCAGATAAATATTTTATCTCATCTCATAGCAATATTACGGACTATAAACCAAAATTGAACTTGAAATATTGTGCAATCTGCTCTAATTTTTTGTAAAATACTTGGTTGTTGGTTGGTTGTTTGGGGTTTTATGGCATATCAACCACTATGGGTTATTTAATGCCAGATCCAGTATTTACTAAATATATCAAAAACGTATAGCTGGCAACATCATTGTTTGAAAAACGTATAGCTGGCAACATCATTGTTTGAAAAACGTATAGCTGGCAACATCATATAGTTTCAATAACGTATAGCTGGCAACATCATATTGTTTCAAAAAAGTATAGTTGGCAACATCATTGTTTCAAAGAAGTGTAGTTGGCAACATCATTGTTTCAATGTGCTGGAAAAGACCTGGAAGTTCACTATTTTCCCATAGCTGGGACCCCAACAGGTGCTACCACCATGGGTCAGGGTGGACCTGGGAACACCAGCAATTAAGAGGTGGTTCCACGCTTCCTCAAAACCTCCTGATCAGAGGCCTTGCTGTTGGATGTAGTTTAACGTCGTACCCAGGACGTAAAATACTTGGATAAAATGATCAGTTTGCTTGAAACAAAAAGCTGTTTTCAAATTCTGTTGAATATGCGGCTCCTCCGCCGAAAGTGTCATATGACCAGCCAAACAATGAAACTTCAAGATTCGTCGTAAATTCGTCCTTATTCTGATACCATCATTTCACGCGGCTTCTTTTAATATTTGGAGCGATGAAATGTAATTTTATGGTGAAAAATAAAATTGTCGAAAATGTATCACCCTTTTTGGGACAAAGAGGATGAACATTTCTGGGAGCTTAAAATCTGATGCATTCAAAAATGTATAAATCATTGATGCTTTAGATGAAGTTGAACAAACGAAATCGGCTTGATATTCTTAGATATGGCGTGCCTTGTTGAGTATTTAGCTCACAAATTTGTCACCAACTTCAACATTCCGTTGGAGTCCAAATAAAATATAAAATTGACTATAACTCTTGCTAATTTGTTCTCACGTCTTTTAAGTATTTGTCGCTGCATAATCTGCCAGAACAGCATGAACTGATGTTAAAATCTTGATAGAGAATACAAAAAAATGAAAAAATAGGATGTGAGAAAAAAATGCACAAAATTGAAGGAAATATATTGAGAAAAATGTACGTTGATGTCGGCTCTCTTAAATTTAAAGAACAAATAAATATAAACTCTTAAAAAATGCTACCAACGGAAAAGGAAAAAAAATACCTTTTTGGATTCAAATCCCATTGCGTGACAGGTAGACAAGGACTGATAAGTGAGCTTCCCATAGCGCTTGTCTGTGTGTCGCAATGAAACGAGAATGTCAATGTTGATAAGCTAAGTGAAACACAGTGCCGATATTTGGAAAGAATTATTTTGACGGCTCGTGAGTATCAGACCACGTTAACATGTATAGGAAAAAATATCACAGGGTGACTCTTTATAAGAGACTGACACATTTTATACATTCGAAGTCAATGAATAAGGTAAATTTTATAAAAGGAAGACAGCCGGAGCATAAAATAAATGCCGCAGTTTGAAATGCAAAGAAGAAGAAATACATGAAAAGGGATTCTAAATAGAACGGAAGACAAACGAATCATGTTGAATGAAAGAAAGATATAAAGAAACATACGAAAGTTGTGTAATATTAAAAGAT
Organism: Acanthosepion esculentum; assembly: GCA_964036315.1. NCBI lineage: Eukaryota > Metazoa > Mollusca > Cephalopoda > Sepiida > Sepiidae > Acanthosepion > Acanthosepion esculentum. Next base: position 24,744,435 of record OZ038493.1, on the reverse strand, counting down.
AAAATGAAGAACATATATATGAGGAAAATAGTATCAGAAAGACAAAAACGTTTATATCAGAAAGCAAGACAAAAATATTTAAGAAGAAGAAAGTAGAAGGAACGATAGAAAAAAGAAAGGAAGAAGGAAAATTTTAAAGAATGAAAGAGAATATATGAGAAAAAGGAAAGAATAATCAATTTCATATCAGAGAAAAAACAAACAAGAAAATATTTAAGAAGAAAATAGAAGGAAAGAAAAAGAAAAAGAAAAATTAAGACGAAGTAAATGAAAAAAGGAATTTTTAAGGAGAATAAACGAGTCGAAGGAAAGAAAAAAGAATGAAAAACGAAAAGCGTAGGAGGAAATATCGAAAAAAGAAGAAAAAAGGGGGAAAGAAAGAAAAAGAAAATATTTAAGAAGAAAATGGATGGAAAGAAGAAGGGGAATTAAGACGAAGTAAATAAAAAAAGAAAATTTTTAAGGAGAATAAACGAGTCGAAGGAAAGAAAAAAGAATGACAAACGAAAAGCGTAGGAGGAAATATCGAAAAAAGAAGAAAAAAGGGGGAAAGAAAGAAAAAGAAAATATTTAAGAAGAAAATGGATGGAAAGAAAAAGGAAAATTAAGACGAAGTAAATAAAAAAAGAAAATTTTTAAGGAGAATAAACGAGTCGAAGGAAAGAAAAAAGAATGAAAAACGAAAAGCGTAGAAGGAAATATCGAAAAAAGAAGAAAAATGGGGGAAAGAAAGAAAAAGAAAATATTTAAGAAGAAAATGGATGGAAAGAAAAAGGAAAATTAAGACGAAGTAAATAAAAAAAGAAAATTTTTAAGGAGAATAAACGAGTCGAAGGAAAGAAAAAAGAATGAAAAACGAAAAGCGTAGAAGGAAATATCGAAAAAAGAAGAAAAAGGGGGAAAGAAAGAAAAAGAAAATATTTAAGAAGAAAATGGATGGAAAGAAAAAGGAAAATTAAGACGAAGTAAATAAAAAAAGAAAATTTTTAAGGAGAATAAACGAGTCGAAGGAAAGAAAAAAGAATGAAAAACGAAAAGCGTAGAAGGAAATATCGAAAAAAGAAGAAAACAGGGGGAAAGAAAGAAAAAGAAAATATTTAAGAAGAAAATGGATGGAAAGAAAAAGGAAAATTAAGACGAAGTAAATGAAAAAAGAAAATTTTTAAGGAGAATAAACGAGTCGAAGGAAAGAAAAAAGAATGAAAAACGAAAAGCGTAGAAGGAAATATCGAAAAAAGAAGAAAACAGGGGGAAAGAAAGAAAAAGAAAATATTTAAGAAGAAAATGGATGGAAAGAAAAAGGAAAATTAAGACGAAGTAAATAAAAAAAGAAAATTTTTAAGGAGAATAAACGAGTCGAAGGAAAGAAAAAAGAATGAAAAACGAAAAGCGTAGAAGGAAATATCGAAAAAAGAAGAAAACAGGGGGAAAGAAAGAAAAAGAAAATATTTAAGAAGAAAATGGATGGAAAGAAAAAGGAAAATTAAGACGAAGTAAATAAAAAAAGAAAATTTTTAAGGAGAATAAACGAGTCGAAGGAAAGAAAAAAGAATGAAAAAAGAAAAGCGTAGGAGGAAATATCGAAAAAAGATATTGCAGAAGAAAAAAAGGGGTAAAGAAAGAAAAAGAAAATATTTAAGAAGAAAAAAGTAGGAAATAAAGATAAAGAAAATATTTAAGAAGAAATAGTTGGAGGAAAGAAAAAAATAAAATAATCAAGAAGAAAATGTAGGAAGAAGGAAAGAAAAAATAAAATATTGAAGAATAAAAAAAGTATGAGGAAAAAATATTCAAGAAGAAATAATAGGAGGAAGGAAGGAAAAAAGAAAAAATATTTAAGAAGAAAAAAGTAGGAGGAAAGAAAGAAAAAGAAAATATTTAAGATAAAGTAGGATGAAGGAAAGAAAAAATATATAAGACGAAAAAAGGAGGACAGAAAGAAAAATAAATTATTTAAGAAGAAAAAAGTAGAAGAAAAGAAAGAATAGTAAATATTGAAGAAGAAAAAGTAGGAGGAAGGAAATATTTAAGAAGAAAAAATAGGAGTAAAGAAAGAAAAATAAAGTATTGAAGAAGAAAAGGTAGGGGGAAGGAAAGGAAAAAGAAAAATATTTAAAAAGAAAAAAGTAGGGAGACAGAAGGAAAAAGAAAATATTTAAGAAGGAAAAGTCTGATGAAAGAAAAAGTAAAATATTCAAGAATAAAAGTTAGGCGGAAGGAAATAAATATGAAAAATATTTAAAAAGAAAAAGTGAGAGGAAAGAATGAAAAAAAAATATTGAAAACGAAAAATTATGAGGAAGGAAAGAAAAAAGAAAATATTTAAGAAAAAAGTGTAAGATGAAAGAAATATTAAAGAAAGAACGAAATATATGATTCAAGTCACTTTTAATTTTGTGCGGTTATTGTCAAGATTTGAGCGAAATAGAGAAGGCCAAATATTACATAACAGATCTTGTTCTGTTTTTGTTTCTCACATTTCCAGTCTCTTCATTTTACTTTCGGATTTCTGTGTCAATGTAGAAGTTTTCTTTTAACAACTCCCATGCATTATTTCTCCTTACAGTTAATTTTAGATCTTATGTTATAATTGAATAGTATTAAGACGAAATCTATCAGCAGTTGTATTCTGAAGAGTGGGTGCTACTGAATATTAGTTGTGTGCGTTTTTTATTGAATTACTACATTACAGTGTAACACTTTCCCTATCTATGTATCTATCTCCCAACAAATAGAAAATAAAATGATTAAACTGTTTCCATTGAGTTGATTTAAATTCTACAGACACCGACGGATTTAGAATCTCCAACTTGCAATGCAGCCGGATTTCGATCCTAGCTAGAGGCAAGCGGACGTCTAACCACGCTGATGTGCTGTGATACAGTGAAACAATCTGTCAGTGTGATTTTGTGTGAAGGAGAGATAATAGAGCCGATTTCGAATTCCAGTCGAGTTAGTTACATTCACTTTCACACAAATACCCTTGGAAAAGGTATGAATCCGACTCTTCTCCTTTCCAGCTGTTATATTCAGCTACCTCCCACGAGGGTTGCATGTGGCACAAGGCCGGGTTTAACGTGGGTTCTCCGAGAACGTAGGCTCGGCCAAAAATATTCCCTAATCGAACACGTATAAGAGTGTTCAGGGTCTGTCTACCTCCCCGAACGACACTCTGCCATTCGGCGGAGCCTCGTCCGGGTTCCTCTCTGCTCAGAGACAGAGAGTTTGACTCTCCTGATGGTACATGTCACAGCTGGTCTCCATTCCAACTGTGGGTTGAATAGCAGGACAGTAGGGGTTATATAGCCTTGGTTGGTAACCAGTTTACCGCAGAAAGAAATGACAAACTGCTGCGGGAAAATATTCTGCCTGGTCAGTGATGAATTGAAAGAGACATGATTGCCAACCGTGTAACACGTACTTAACTGACTAGAGCTGTTACTTTATTTGAGATAGGTAATTACTAGACGTTTCTATTTGATCCTATATGCATGTACTTTGATCAGAGACGAATTAATATTTTCTCTTTAATTTGAGTCTGTACGTATTTAATTGTTTCGGAGTGAACGTGTCATTATGTTGTGTAGCTCTGTGTTCACGTCATCTTGTATACGACACGTGGTTCACTGAGGAGTAAGAAGACAAATCGATGGGAACTAAGACATGTTTTGTAACTACAGCATACTGCGTTTGAGGACAAAGAAAAGCAAAGTACAGATAGAGTGGAGAGATGTGATAGGTGGAGTAATGGATAGCGGCACGGATTGAGGAAACGGAGAGCCGAGTTCGAATTCCTGTCAAACCTATTACATTCACTTACGCGCTAATACCCTTGAATCCTCTTCTTCTCCCCCAACAGAACAGCCCGTTGGATGGCAAATGGTCTACCGCAGAAGGAAATGGCAAACGACTGCGGGGGAAAAAATCTGCCTCGTCAGTCATATATTGAAAGATACATGATCACCTAATCATGCATGGCAGATAACTGACTGATATGTGAAAAGGAAAGTACCTTGACAAAGTTTTTAATAAACAGAGTGACCTAAGAGCAAAGAATACAAAAAAAAAAAAAATATATATATATATATATATATATATATATATTACAGCGGAAGGTGGATAATCCCGGAATAGTCCAAATTGGCGGAAATTAATACTTAAGATATTTTCCTACACCATTTTTCTTTTTAATATTTTTTTCCAGTGATCTGTATGTCATAATGTTTCCTTCGATTCCTCGTTCATCGTCATAGTGTAACTGAATCTTCGGGAATCAGTGCAGAATATTGATTCTCAGTGTCGGAGTGCTTGTATCCCAGGGTTACTCAATGATCGAGAATGGATATTATACTCGATTTTCCACATTTCTGTGGTACTCTTTTACACAAGAGTATCTTTTATTTTTGGTTATACTCCGTCGTATTTCTTCCCAAGAGAAGCCAAATCACGCATAGATACAGTATACTCAAGTATGTCATTAAATCTTTTATGGCCATATAGGGGATTGGCGTATAGCAGCAGGACTTCGCCGACTAAAGGTTCGTACTTATTAGCACGGACATTATGACGTAAGAGAAACAGACTTTGGGGCTGCTAGCTGTGTGGGAAACGAATGACCACTAGGTTATCGGCGTTGATATGGAAATATTTTTGTTGGTTGTAGTATTCGTCACGGTACAGAGTACAGATGTTACGGCATTCGGTATTCCGAGTAGAACAACTTCCCACTGAGATTCTCATAGATTTCTCGAAGAAAAGGCCAGTGTGATAATTCCATTGTATCGTTCACATTGACCAAACCCTTGAGTGCTGTAAGAGGCCATTCAACACGTAGCTAGAGATATATCAGTGAAGTACTCACGTAGTTCCTTAGACAAAAACGAGGAGCCACGATAGATATATGAAGGAGTCCCGAGCACGTTGAAAATCTTTGTTAAACATTTAATTATCACACTAATTGTCATATTGGGGCAAGCAAAAGAAAGCCGCGTGTATTCGTCTTTTACCGTTAACATATAACGGTTCTGTGAGTTAGAAGGAAGCGGTCCCTTAAAATCTATGGTAAGTTCTTTCCATTGTTTGTGTAGCATTTATCAGGTGAGGTTTTTCAGGTTTATAGAAACGTGTTTTCTATCTTGCACAAACGGGACAATCAGCGCATACATTTTACATCTTCCATAGGGTAATGTAGATTCCTGACTTTGTCAAAGTGTGCTAACCTGGTTATACCAGGGTGACAAAGACGATCGCTGAGCTCATATCACTTGTCTTTGTGTAGAATAGCGCTACAATAGACCAGTGAGAGTGTATAAGCAGGTATATTACTCTTCGATTGTCTATAAATAATTTCATAATTATTAGTTTCTCAGTTCCATTTTCTCGCTATGGATCTTATCGTTTTTAATTTCTCCAGGTCTCTCAGTTTTAAACATAAAGTTCGCCGTCTGCTGGATCGAAACGATGGTACAATATCGACCAGCTAAATAAAGGGACCACCTATTTGCAGATTCTATCATAGCTGAAGCCTTTATTTTGCACCGAAGCGTGCTTTCACTCGGCCGTCGTTAGTGTTGCTGAGAAGAAAGCCGCTGGACCGCCGTCCTAATTCAAACCAGCGGCAATTGCCGTATCAAAAGCGTCCACCTCAACTACAAGGTGGGGGAAATTTTTTCTTCAGTAACGTGAAGTAAGACACTTTCGATTTCTTGTTTAAGTTTCAGAATGCTTCCACAGACTGGCAATTTAAAGGGAACGAGTATCCATAATTAAGGGCTTGAGTTTATCAGAAAACATTGATAGGAATAAGAAATCAAACCAAGTATCCTGAGAAGAGCAGCTTTATCATTGGGGATAGGTAATGCTTTAAGTGGGCGTAGTCGGTCAGCATCAGGTTTAAGTATCTTATGAGATATGGTGTCACCAAGAATATTAATAGAAGTGGTTGATAGGTACGTCGCTTTTTGTTGAAACTAAGTATATGTAGTTTGGCTACGTCATGAAATTTCGAGAATTTTTTGGGTGCCCTTCTTGTGTCTTGGCAGCTACAACTATTTTATCTGCATAAGCATATATTCCTTGCTAGTTATTCCTCGTAATAATGTTGCCCATTACGCGGTGGAAGCAAGATACCCCTTTAGAAACCCACAAATGGAATACGACAAAAGTTGTAAAAGTTGCCATTAGCTTCAAACGCGGTTCACGGTTTGTCTTACATTAGAATGGGTACTAGGTGATATGCTCTCTTCAAATCCAAAGAGGAATAAATTTTATATTTAGAGATTTCCGAATCCAGGTCGTCCGTTCGTGGTGGTGCGCCGAGACGATTGAATCAATATTTCTAATATAATCTATAACTAATCATTTTTTATGCCGTTAGTTATGAATAATTAAAATTTTAGCTGCTTTTTATTAACCTCAGTTTTAATATTACGTTTATCCACAGTTCGAAATCTAGATTTCGTAGAATAGGTTTGTAGGAAGAATCCCGATTCGATAACAATAAGTTTAGTTATACTAATGTTCAATCAATACAAGGTTCAAGATCCACTGAATATAGTACTCTGTGGTGTTCTATGAGCGTTAGAGAAGGCAAATGCATGAGGTTTGTTGGAAAAATAACTGCTAGCCCTTGACATGAAGAGGTGAATATTGCAGTGATTAAGAAACCATCCTACCCAGAGTATTTCCTAAATCAGCACTTCTTGGGAAGCTCTTCGAGTGGCACTTAATGAAATACGAAGGAAATTAGGATGAATCATACTTGTGTACGCGGCATTGTGAGTCCAAGCAACAATGAGCAGGTCAGGGCTGTTGGAGCCAAGGAATGCACATTGTGAGAACACTTCTCATTTAAAGTAGAGAGAGTACCGAGCGAGCGGTTTGCAACGTTTCGTCTGTGAGAAAGGTTGACGAAGATATCGCAACTATTTGACCCTGTGAATCTTGAAGTCAGGAATGTCTTTCTTAATCATTTATCGCTTGTTGCCACGATTCACACTGTCAATGTTGGCCCCATTTAGTGGCAATCAGACTGAGTGTATAATTAACATGACAACACCATACCTGTTATCTATCTTCTACCTCTTCCAATTAACTGATATCGCTTCTCGCTCTTTAGTCGCCTTTTCATTATTACTCTCCTTTTCATTATTGCTCTCCTTTTCATTAGTGCTCTCCTTTTCATTATTACTCTTCTTTTCGTTACTACTCTTGTTCAACTCTTCTGTCTGGTATTTCGTTTTCTCCGTCAGTTTCACTTTTATCTCGCCTTTTCTATTTTTCTACAACACTTATTGCTTTAGCGTTTTCAGTGCGCGTCACATTCAATTTCATTCCGTAAACTTTTTCTCACCATGAAATCTTTCTTTCATTCTTTCTTCATTTCTTTCATTCTTTCTTTCTTTCTTTCTTTCTCCATCCATCCCTTTCCCCTATTTATTTGTTCTTTGGCGTTTTCTTTTCTTTTCTTCTTCACCTTTACTTTTCTTTTTGTACATAACTTTCTCTGTAGTTTTAGTTTCCACTTATATTTCCTTCTTTCAATCTTTCTTTCTTTCTTTCTTTCTTTCTCTGTCCTACCTTCTCTTTTACAATGATTTGTTTTCTCTTTCTTTCTTCTATTTTCTCTACAATCATTTATTTTATCATTCACTCTCTCACTTTCTACTGGTAATTTTTCGCTCCTTCCCTCTTCCGTACTTTCTCTCTTATAATCATTTCTTTTCTCTCTCTTCCTTTTTTATTCTCTATTATCTTTCACTTTCTGTCTTCTAATACTTCCCTTATATTTTTTGCTTTCACTTTCTTCCTTTCTACAACCTTCCAAATTTCTTTCTCGTTTTTCTTTATTGCTATTAACGTTTTTTTTTCTCTCTCTCTCTCTCTCTCTCTCTTTCTTACAAACAATCCCTCTCTTCTTTTGCATTCTTCTCATAATCTTTCTCATTCTCCAATGTTTTTTATTTTTCTACTTCACTTCCGCTCTAGTCATTCCTATGTCCCTTATAGTCTTTTACTCTCTCTCTCTCTTCTTTCCCTTTTTTCTTATAACGTTTCACTTACTCTTTTTTCCTACCATATCTCTTCTATGTTTTCTTTCGCTCTCTCCTTTCCCTTTCGCATAATCCTTCTAATTACTTTCTCACCCTTGCTTTCTCTTTAACAAGACTTTACTCCCTCTATTTTTTCAAATTCTTTTTCTTATCTTTCACATTGTAAAGTTCTTTCCTTTTCTCCTCGTAATCTGTCATGTTATCTTTCTTCCTTATATTCTCTCTTATAATCATGTTCTTTCTCTCTCATACTTCTCTTCTATCTTTTAATTGTTAACTCTCTCTTTCCCCTTCCCTTTTCTCTTATAATCCTTACTTTTTCATCTTACCTTCATCCTTCGCTTCCATTCATCCATTTCTCTTGAATGTTTTCACTTTCACCTTATTCTTGTCTTTTTCACTTAGAATCTGACTTTCTTTCTCTTTCTTTCTTTTTCTACTGATCTTTCACTTCCTCTATCTTAATTTCTATCTCTCTTAAATTAGTTACATTGCCTTTTCTTCCTCTTTCGTCTTATAATTTTACATTCTCTCCCTTTCCTATAGTCTTTCACTTTCTATAATGGGATCTTACCTGTAACGACATAATGAACTCTTCCTGATACTATAAAGACTGCGCCTCTCAAGAGAGACGATAGAACGAAGTGGAACGAGAAGAGAACGAAGTAGAATGAGTCGAGACAAATAGTAGTTCCCCCCAAACCAAATTGACAGATACTAACACCTTCAACCTCTTGTATTATTATTCTGTTTAATATATCATTGTTATTCCTACTCTTGTGTTCGTGTTGTTCTTCCTTGGTCCTAACCTTGGACCATAACAGTGGTGCGAGGATATTGGACCATAACACTTTCAATTTCTTCTTTCCATTTCTTATATTTAAAAAAAATATTTTTCTTTTCTTTTATTACTTAACTTCTCTCTTTTCGTCATTTAATTCTGTGCTCTTTTTTCTCTTATTATCTTCTATCTTCTTTTTCTTCTTACTTTTTCTCGTGTGATCTCTCGCTCTCACATTTTTTTTTACTTTTGATATCAAATATCACCCAACCGACCTTTGAAAATTGGCCATTGAAATATCATTTAACATCACTGAAAAAGAAACCTCATGTGAGATTTTTTATATTTATTATTTATAATGATGTTCAATGTGTATAAGGCCCAACAGCCACATGAGTTAGATGGTTACTGAGTAAGGAGCACAGTTTAGGGGAATATGTTGAAGATAACAGTTGAAACGAAACTTGAACAGGTTAAGTTGTGTAGTGATCGGGGAAGTATCGACTTACGAGTCGGTTCCACAAAGCAGTGATTTGTGGTAAGAAACTGATCAAAACTGATCGTCTGTGAGAACCTAGAAAATTCAGAAAAGGCTATTGCACGTGGAAATTGAACCCCGATGGATGAAATAAAGTGTGCAGTACACTGTTCCAATCAACTGAAGAAGGCTGGAGCGCACACCGACTGAAATGTCGTGTACATGAAAATAACCACGAGGACAACTGTCTGAATAATGTAAATAATGTAAACCTACTAATGAAATCATATAATTTGAAATGCAGAAACATTCTCAGCGTTCTTCTCGACACCTCACCACCAAAAGAAAAAATGAATTTTTGATGAAGCTACAATAATTTAGAAAAATGCAATTATCAAATTTATTAAGTTATTACTCCTATTCGATCAATCAAGTTATTGAAATTTATGTATCATATGAAAATAACTCCAATTTTAATACAACATATTATTTTTTTATAATTGGGCTAATCATTTGTGTAAATATGATATTTACTTAAGTCACACAGATAAAAAGGGGGTTTGTGGTTTTACAGAAGGTTGCAGATTTTACCAAGGACTGCAAATTGGCGAAACAAGGAAAACATACGGAACATGGGAACATAATAAAAAACTACTTAAAATTAGAAAGAATGCAGTCTGGGATATGAAATAAAAAGAGGCTTGGAAAATTGAAAATTCACATACCATTGTAATAACAAAAATGGCGGAGGGAAACATCACGTAATCTACTTTTGTTTGAATGGATTCCAGAGCGGAGTTTGGAGGGATAGTGCGAGAAAAACATTGTTTAATGTCAACAGGATAGGAAGCTGTTGATAGCTATTATCGTTCTGAAGTTACAGGCAGGCTGAAAAAGAAATAAATTTAACAGACATTTTTAAGAGTTGATCAATAGCTTATTTTTATTTAAACAATAGAGAATATTTCATATCATAAGCTAAGACGTTAAAATAAGTTGTATGGAGGCGGAAAAGTCTAAGATAGGATAATTTTCTATTCCAGAATGAAGATAATCATAGCTATCCACGGTTTCCTTTTCATTATTATCGGTGAGTGGCCTTAACCACTAGGAAAAGATAATTGATTAGTTGTCCGTTGGCGTCTTCACGGTTTTGAATTAACTTTGATACGGCGTAAATGCAAGCCACAAGGTTTACAGAAAATAGAAAATAGAAAAAGTCAGAAAGAGAGAGAGAGAGAGAGAGAGAGAGAGAGAGAGAGAGAGAGAGAGAGAAAATTTATAAAGCATATAGTGAATAAAAAAGTCTTGGGAGTTTAACACTCACATGATATATCGAAGGCAAATATTACAAGAGTAAACTGTGAGTAGCCTAACGAGATAGTGCGTGACAGATGAAATGAACTGTGAGATAGAAGTTAAAGGAACAGACTTTGCAAAGAGCTACAAAGGATAGGAAGTTCTTGAAGGGAGAGGAAACAAAGAAGGACGGCGAAGAAACCAGCGACGACAATGATGGTGATGATGATGACGACGACGACGATGATGATGATGGTGGTGGTGATGGTGATGGGGATGATGATGATGTTGACGATGATGATGATGATGATGACGACGACGACGACGAGGACGATGATGATGATGATGATGATGATGATGATGATGATGATGATGATGATGATGATGGTGATGATGCTGATGATGGTGGTGGTGATGCTGATGATGGTGGTGATGATGATGATGACGTCGACGAGGACGACGACGACGACAACGACGACGACGATGATGATGATGATGATGGTCGTGGTAATGATGATGATGATTATGTTGACGATGATGATGATGATGATGATGATGATGATGATGATGATGATGATGATGATGATGAAAGTGGTGGCGATGATGACGATGATGATGGTGATGACGATGATGATGATGATGATGATGGTGGTGGTGGTGGCGGTAATGATGATGATGATGATGATGTTGACGACGATGATGATGATGACGATGACGACGACGACGAGGACGATGATGATGATGATGATGATGATGATGATGATGATGATGATGATGGTGGTGGTGGTGGTGGTGGTGGTGGTGGTGATGATGATGATGATGATGATGATGATGATGATGATGATGATGATGATGATCTACTATACTCTACTATTTAATATATTTCTAGTAGAAGAGTTGTGATTTTCCCTTCCCAAAGTAAAAGTAGATTTCCCAGATCAATGGTTCAAAAGAGGGCTTTGGTCGAATGAAGCCTTTAAGCATTGGTGAAGAACATCGTTCAAAGAGCGTTGTGGACGGGTGCCACATAAAAGGAATTAAAAGATGGAACATAACGTTTAACACCGTATCAGATAACAGAAACCACATCACTTGAGGACCTTTAACTTCAGCAGCAACTAAAATGGATATCACGTGTAACTTGAAGAAAAATGATATAAGCAAGATATTAACCTTCTACACTACATCAAATACAAGGGGAGCAGTGAAGCTCCTCTCCCAATCAATAGCGGGCAATTGCTACTGGATTTGATAAACCTATTTCTTGAAAAAATATTTTAAGAAAAAGATTTTTGAAATTTCAAGCGATAGTAGTACTGGCTGTTTGGTCAATAAATGTCGAATATTTCCTTCTAAAGAAACGCCTATTAGCAAATTAAATTTAAAGTTCGCGAGTGAAAATAATCATTCACTAATGTTATCTTGAATTGTATTTCAATGGTATTTAACGGTATTTCAATTAGATTTGATTATAGTGGTGAAGGTTTTGTGTAGAACCATCCACACTTTTTGAACGGTCAAATACAGACGACCTTCCGCAGGTTTTGAATTCAGACATGTCCTTCTTCTAGACTAATTGCCATTCAAGGCTATTTACCAGAGCAGAATAGAGAAGTGGATGACAATATATATGCTCTCGAAAAATTTATTTCGGTTGAGCACTGTGAGGAGAATAATGTGAGTTTGTAAACAGTGATTATTACTGCTAATAATGTAAGACTCTTCGGTAAAGCGAATTGAGTTACCAAAATCAAACAAATGCAGTAATTTAAATATCTGGGAAGTATTTTAACAGAAGACGGCAATTGTGACACTGAAATCCGAAGACGTATTGAAATAGCCAAAGATGCCTTCCAGTAGCTAAGCAGAGTAACATAAAATAGTAAATTCTTTGCTAGGACCCCCCCCCCCAAGAAAAAAAGAAACTGAACTTTTACCTGGTATCTGTCTTCTTGTATGGCAGTGAATGTTGGTCAATTTCCTCAAAGATGAAGTGTCTTGAAGCAATAGAAATGTAAATCTACAGAAAGATGCTGAGTATACCTTGGACCGAACATGGGAGACATATCGAAGGTTTAGCGAAAATGGAAACAAAAAGGAAACAAAAAGGAAACTTATACTTAACATCAGAAAGAGTGAGTTGGTTTACATATTGAGGATAGAGGGTTTTGAAAATCTGATGCTCACAGGACAGATTTAAGGCAAAAAGGCAGAGAGAAAAGCAACGATTAACATACTTGAGGAAATGCATGGCGGAACAGATATTATGGGAAATAACAGAAATACAACACTTCTTAATAGTTGCCAGGGAGTGGAAGTTGTGGAGAGCCACGCTCGCCTACATCCTGTGGTGACACCGAACATAAAGAAGAACTAAAAGTCTGTTCACACGTCTATTTAGATGTAACACACCGGTGAAAGAAAAAATGAGGGCACGTTTTGTCACTCCGGCATGCTGGGTGTATAAAGAGAAAAATTTTTTATTTTCATTTTATAATGCTTTTTACAACGCCAAGCGTTAAGAGAAGTATCCTGACAGACAAGTAAAGATAATAATATAGCATTACTCTTTATTCGTTCACGGTGAACGTATTGAGTAGAATTATATCATTAGAGGTCTAATATCTTTAACACTAAATGCCTAGTCGAGAAAGAACTGGCTAGTTATTAGGTTGGTGCAAAAATAATGTCGTTTTTTGACGTTCAACTTTTATTATTTTTGCACCAACCTAATATATTCAGTGCCTCGAAACCAAACTGCTTACATTCCCTAACACCGATCAGATCCCGAACAGTCACGATGAACGTATGTCCCCTCGAGGAGACCCTGTGCTTTGAGAGGATATTGAGCATCAAACTCACAGCCGACCTCAAGCGGAACTTCCATATACGATACATCGCTCAAAATGCAGGTAAAATGTGCAGCTCCTTGTAGCCCTCCAATAAGTACCTGAATCCTCATGCAGTTTTCTACATTTATAAGAGCCGAATCAAGCCGAAAATGGAGTACTGTAGCCATATTTGGGCGGGAGCTGCTCAGCCCTCACTTTCCAGTCTCGACAGAGTTCAAGAGTGTCTCCAAGTCCTTGTTGGTGAAGAATTATTTTACACCCTCCAACCTATCTCTCACAGGCGAGTCTCACTTCTTTGTCGCTACTTCTAGGGAAAGGGCACGAACTAACTACATTTCTTAGTTCCACCAGGTATAACCTTCATGGTTAGGACTCATCATGCCAGTTATATTGCAGTAACAGATCACATTCCCTCCATATTCCATCGGTAAGAAGTTCCACTCAAACAGCTTCTTCCCGTGAACCACTTTTCTGTCGAACAGACTCCTTATTGGATGTTTCCCCGATTACTAAAATCTTAACCTGTTGAAGTCTAGTGTCAACTGTTATATTCACCTCCTTTTCATATAAACTACCCCTTGGCGCAACCCTCTAACTCGAGTGGAACCCGGGCCTTCTACTGGGTGAAGAAAAAACAAAACAAAAAATACGTTTGCTATTAAACCGTACCTTGTCTTTGTTAGCTTTTATATAAATGATTGTGGCATTATTCTGCGCTGCCATCAAAATAGATTCAATTCATCTCTTTAATAATCATGTGGATCAACAAGTTTCGCTTGTTTTCGATAACAGTCAATCCTGGAGAAAAAGTAGGCAACGGGAAAGTATCCGACATTTTTTACCAAATGAATTTCGTGATTCACAATTTATAATTTATTTTATCCTATTATTGCCTACTTTTGTTACTTTCATATTATCTACCCGTTAATGTATCACGAATGACCCCCCGAGTCCTGTAAAGGATGAAAATTACTGTAAAATATAAAATGTATGTTGCACCTTTGCAAAATCACCTTTTATCACTGTCTTTAATCAACGGTGCTTCCATTTTTATTTTAAGAAAACATTTTAGTAGAGTCCTTTGTTCTTTGTCATAATTTCTCTCTCATTTTTTCGTAGTAGAATAAACAGCTATATTTCTTGTACTCTATTTTGCTATTGCAATTTTTTTCTCTTTTATTTATCAGGTGTTCTTTACTCGACCATTTTCAGGTTATTTTATGAATAATATATTATTTTTCTTTTAATACAATGACGAATATAGCTTGTACCCAACTTTGTAATCTATATCTTTTTGCCCAGTATTTGAAATATTTCCTCATTGCTTATTTATAATGGTTTTAATGTGATGACTACAGAAAATGATGACAATAATAAAACGAATGATAACATTTTCAAATAAATATATTCTTATTTGCCGTAAATTGATATTCAAATATTCATTCAGCATTTACTTGTCATCATAAAACACATTTTAAACTGAGAAAAGAAATAAATCTTACTGGTTTTTAAAACATTTCTCGGTGCACATTAAGCAAAAAAGAGAGCCGTCTTTGGCGATCCGTTCTTTTGCATAATGTACGCCATGTCGCTTCAAGTTAAAATGAGAGAAAAAAAGTTAATATTTGTGAGACAGAGTGTTATTATTATACTTATTTTTCGGGCCAATCTCCATGTTTTATTTTTGTATTTTTTGCTATCAGAATTTTCACAGAACATTACCTACTAGTGAAAACGTATCGATAAAGCTGATCTTATCTCTATGTTGCGAGTTCAAGCTTAGTGCCAGGTAATCCAGAAATATGAATTAAAACAATCTATAGATATAGAAAAGTCACAAATAATAAGGAACGGTTTTGATTTCTCACAATCCCAAAGAAAACAACCGCACGTGATGGGCAAAATAATTGACAAATACAAGACATCGGGATTTAAGCTAAGTTTTCACAATGACATCATTGGAACGTGGTGGTGACTGGATTAAATTGCTTGTTATGGAGTTTCGTGTTTAACGGCACCGGGATGATCAAGAGTTTAAAAGGAAATAAATATTCTTCTGGCAAACCGATGACTTAATTTCAATCAAACCACGAGGCGTATTCAGAAAAATACTCAAAGAAACACACGTTCATTTCTCTTTATTTTTGTGATCTTTGGCTATGTACATACAAATATATTTTTCTATTCTAAATTACATTCTTCTGTATCTATCTAACTATCTATCTCCATATATATATGTATATATATATATATATATATATATATATATATATGCAGCAATACTTCTTTCATGCACATTTCATTTAATACGACATACAAGGTGCATTGATTTATTTTTTAATACAAATTTTCATGTGATCTAATTTTTTTCTTTTGTGATAATAAATTATACAAAAAACTGTCAAATTTGAGAATGAAAACATTTTATAAATACAGACATACAACAGTCTATTTCTTGTTAACTGTTAATATATTTCATCCTTGAAAATGGCTAAATGTCTAGCCGAAAGCGCTCGGATAAAAAGAACAATTTTACAGTTTTTATATAATTTATCATCCGAAACGAAACGAAAAAACATTATTTGATCACATTGAAAAATGTTATAAAAAACTAAATCAAAGCACCTTGTTTGTCATATTCAATGAAATGTGCATATATATATATATATATATATATATATAAAATGTTCTACTAATTGAATTAATTTGTTTTGAAAATGACCAAACTTCTCCCGTCAAAAATGACAAAATCGCTCTCTGCAATACGTACCTGAAGAATGCCCAACGTTACATATACTGAAACGTCGTGATAAATAAACCAAGTGCGAGGACAATGATACAATGTTTATGAAGAATAAAGTTTAAAACTTGCTTGGTCTTTCATGGCCGTTATATAACAGTTAATATGCTATAAAATCGCATTCGATCATTTAGTCTATTTCTTCTGAGCACTGAGCCTCGATTTGAAGCGTCCAACGTACTCCATAAAATCACTCAGAGATCGTTATATGCGCTTTTAAGCACACCACTGTTCAAAGGTCTCGTGCATGATTCCACCCCACCTGACACTGCACGCATGCGCCGACTCCCCTCGAAACTACTACGATACAACAGGTCACGGCACGAAGCTACCTTTGAGCAATTAATATTCTCCTCTTTGCCTAACCTTGTCCGATCACCTGCCAATATATTTAATCAATTATTTCTGCTTAACCAACAGACATGCAATAAAGTCGAGACACAGTCAGCGCCAACCCTCGCAGATGAAGAAGCTTATGTAGACGTTCGCATCTTGTTCCGATATTATTTCAAGAGGGTTCATATTAAACCGCTACCTGCGAAAAAATGAAACAGGGGCTACATTCATTTCTATATATTGCCTCAGGTAATTTTTCACCTTCAGAAATAGAAACTTTTTTTTCTTTATGTTTCCAATAATCAGGCTCTTTGTTTTGTTTTGGTTTTGAAGTGACAATTTTAAATTGGACAAATATTCCTCTGTATAACGGGTAATAAAACAATTGGAATTGGTTACAGAAAGGGGTGAGGAAGTAGGTCTTTTTCTTATCGTTTTATGACCTCTGTATCTTTTTAAACATATCTCCATTTATATGCATTGTTTGAGTGGGTTTTTTTATAGTATGTTATATACATATTCCTTTTCCATACATACGTACATACATATATATATATATATATATATATATATATATATATATATATATATATATATATATATATATATATATATATATATATATATTATAAGTAATTAGTATATATATACACATATATGCACACAATTCGTATGGTGTGTAGAATTCGTGTGTGTATGTACTAAATAATTCAAATTCTCTATCAAACGAAATTCAACTGACATAAGAGTTTCTTGGTGTTTGCTTTAAACAAACGAATTACAATTAGATTTATTTACCATCTGTTGGTTATCAAGTTATCGCCATACATTTAAATGAAATGAACACACACACACACACACACATATATATATATGTATATATATATATATATATATATATATATATATATATATATATATATATCGAGAGAGAGAGAGAGAGAGAGAGAGAGAGAGAGTAAATTGCTAAAAAACGATCAAACCTGGAAGTACCTGAAACCATTTGTCATGTTTTTTCAGCTACGCCAAGTTTCCTTTCTTCCATAATTTTGACGCCTCTATTTCATAGATTATATCTTCGACTGTTTCTCTTGCTGAAGAATGTACATCCAGTTTTTTTTCGTCTTCTCTTATGTGCCGTGTCCCTTCAGGAGGTATGCAATATGACTGTGCATCCCCCTTTCCCTTGTAGCTCTCAATATGTTTTGTCCTTTTACTACGTCTCCCAAACCCTGTTCTATCTTCCACTTACTCCAGCCCGCTACATATGTCAAGCGTTGATTTCCCTTGTCTCTCTTTCCCTCTATTTTTCCCGTGGGTATCAAATTCTCCAAGTATTCTTTGCTCATTACATGACCTGGAATTTTCAGCTGCCTCTTCTTGATGTTAAGTATAAGCTTCCTCCTTGTTTGCATCCTCTCATCGTTGCTCACGTGCTCGGTCCATGGTATCCTTATCATCCTTCTGTAGAAAAAAATACCTCCTTTGCCTCGAGTCTCTTCTTTATCTTTGAGGAGATCGTCCAACATTCGCTGCCGTAAAGGAGGACGGATATCACGTAGCAGTTCAGTAACCATTTCTTTGTTACCAAAGAAATTATCCTGTCTTTAGCTGTCTTTTGGAATGCGTCTTTGGACATGCAAATAGATCTTCGGATCTCAGAGTCGCACTTACCGTACTCTGTCAGAAAACTTCCCAGATAATTAAATTTTCGCAGCTGCTTTATTTTAGTGTCCCCGACCTGTAAATCGCATTTCGGGTTCATATTTTTACAGATGACCATGCATTCTATTTTCTTGTATTTTATGCTTAGTACTTTCTCTCTCTACTTCATTAACTTTTTGTAGGAGATTTTGTAATTTCTTTTCCCTGTCTGGTATCAGCACTGTGTCATCAGTGTATCTTATGTTGTTAAGATTGTGGCCGACAATGATGAATCCTGGAAGGATTTCGTGTCCTCTCAGAATTTCCTTACGGTATAGGTTGAATAAATCCGGTCAGAAGACATAGCCTGGCCTTACGCCCCTTTCCTCTTTCCTTTACAACGTTGTCTAACAGTTCAAGCATATTCTTTTCTATGTATGCAATCAAGACAATCTTATTAGAGTATGTTATCTTGTCACTACTCTGTATCACTAATAGAATCGTACGGCAAGCAACATATTTCTCTCTGTGTCCCACCATCTCTTTTAATTTGGTATCAGTAACAGTCTGTTTTATTTGTTGAACCAAAAAACAACGGCGTTTGTTGGTACAGCCATATTTCCATAACTATCTTCGGATATATTTTTATAAACACAATATTGTTATACTCACCTTAGAATTGTTTCACCACTTTTTACCTTATTGGCTTTCATCATTGGCGATGATGGCTGCCAACAACTTCCGGTCCATTGTTGCTAGAAGCAATTATTGACTATTTACCATTTTTTTTCTGTTCGCGTATTTATTCTTATAATTCTTAGATTACTCGCCTTCTTATTCTGTGTCCCTCCAAACTCTTACCGATCAGTGTTTCCTCATTACCTTCTACATTTAAATATGTGTATATTCAAAACCTATATTCTTAGAAAGTCCTCCTCATATTTAGTCATGATATTCACAGTAGTCGTCTTAAGTGATAGATACGTCTTAGTTAATTACTAGCAGCATGGCCCGGCGTTGCCCCTGCTTGAATCAAAAATCGTTCGACTCATACAGCAATCGCAATCACTTGACTTAAAATATTTTTGCCCTTCTTTGCCTTTAAAGTAGTGCCTTTTGCCGTGCTGATGTTGCTACATGCCTTACTTCTTGCCTATCTCACACTGCGAATTTTTTCTAAGCTCAATACTAAACATTAAATCTGTTACGAAAAAAGAACTAAACAAAATGAACACAAAACGATCAACTTTTAAAAAGGACTCGTAACTGGAAAAATCGAATGAAAAAAAGAATGTTAAAAACAAATACTTTTCACACCCAACCCAGTTCTGCGGAATCAGAATCAACGTTGAGTTTAAGCAAGCGTATGAGCCAATTGGAGTAAAGTGCCATGCAGATTTAAATTTTCCCCACTTGTGACGAATGCAGCTATGGAATTTTTTTGCATGCTAGCATGCTAGTTAGCATTCGTGTCAGTCAGCTGTTGGCTCTCACGCTGGCCAATAGAATCTTACTGCTTATTCATGGCAGCCAGCTATAGCCAACTACATGAAAACTGCCGTAGATGCATGAAAAAAACGATTATTTCCACTATCGATGGGAGTTTGGAAATGCAATGTCGGTCTTGTCCTTTACACTAACTTGTTCATGTAAATTTTGGTGCAAATCCGTCGAAAATTGCGGCGGTGCATTCGTTACACACACACACACACACACACACACACACACACACACACACACACACACACACACATCCTGCCTTTTATAGATAGAGTTATTCACAGTAACCGTCTGTTGAACAACACCTCTATCATTTCTATTTTTTTTCATGTTCAAAGAAATAGTTCAGTCCATAGTTATAAAAGAAAATATCATAGCAGTAGATAAATAGTGATTTTTTTTTCTTTTTTAAAGAAATATTCTTATATTTTAATACTTTGCTTAGGTCCTGGAAAGCATGTTTCGCCGTATAAATTACTACTTATTCGTGGACAGATGAAAAACTGCAGGACCTCAGTTGTGACGATGTAAATGGTTGAATAAATAGCAAAACAAATGTACAGATATATCATATATTAAAGAATAAGTGAAACAAAAGAGTATTACACGACTAGTGTGTCGGTTGACCAGCGTGCTCTAAAAGATAGGAAGTAGTCAAGAGCTATGATCGTACTACTTATTCCCGTATCAAATTTTCCCTCGTCTTCTTTTATACTAACCAGATGGTTGTATTTAAGTGCGTATCTTATTTCAAAGCTTATGCGGTCTCTGTTACAAATAATGACACTTATAGTTTTAGCTAATAATTAGTCTTTTATTATCGCTTTCATTTGCTAACCTGTATAGCAGATTTTAAACCGTTCCTTTTGTATCCCCACATCAACACTAATGTTGTCTGCTTATTTTACGTTGTTACGATTCCGTTCTCCAATAATAAAACTAGTTATCTTGTGATCGTGTTACAGATTGCGCAGTATGGTCCAGGATGTTGAGCGATTGGTCCCAATACCACATGCATCTGACATTCTGACAGTTTGGGAGATAAGACCAAAAATGTGCAAAGTCGACAGTGAGCCGCATGAATTTTAAAATGTTGTCTCGATTTCCGCAAACAGGTTTCTTTAGAGAGGCTAGTTATGGTCCGAAGGGCTGAAACTAGCGACGACACGGAACGCAACTAATCATTTCGCTGTATGAGTTAAATAATTAGATGAGTAAATGTATTCTTGTCTTACTCCGTTTTCTGCATCTTTTTCGTCTTTTGCCAAAAAATATTATAGCATTATTCTCATGTAAAATATTTCTGAGCTGTTCAAATGGACTTATACAGGGTGACCCTAAAAACGGGAACTTTTTAACAATCCAAGAAAATCAAGAGTGATGGAAGAAAATATTTAATTCATAGTAATTGAAACCTTAAAACATGCCATTTAAGAAACAATGATGGAATTTTCATTTTTTTTTAAATTATATGCTGTAGATGGCGTCCTCCTGTACGAATGAATTCTTGAAATCTGCTGTTGATATTCCTCATTGACTGCTGCAACATCTCAGCTGGGATATTGTGAATTTCATTCTTGTTACTAAAATGGCGAAATGTTTACTTGCTCAAGGTCACTGTCTCGCAGTGTTGCCACTTGCTCATGTCTGGCAATACGCACTTCAAAAATTCCCGTTTTTTTGGGTCATCCTATATCAAAATTTATCAAACGTTTTTGCGTAATACATGAATCGTAGATATAGGTTATTTATCTGTTACTTTCTCTGATAGCATTATAATCAAAATAATGTTATTTCCTTTTTCCAGTGACTTCAACAATGCCACAATATTGCATTTTTTCGAGTCTAATTCTGTTACAAGGTATATAGTAAATTTTTAAGCTTAGATGAGGCACAAGGCCAAAAGTATGGGGCACCCAGTGAAGATCGACCGCACTACTCATTCGTAATGATTCCAGCGAGACAAGCTTGCTAACCATTACACCGCCTCGGGTGCCCAATTATATTGATTTTCTAAGCGTAGCTTAGATGAGGGACAAGGTCGAAAGTATGGAGCACCCACTGAGGATAGAACTCACTATTCTGTCGTTACTGTTTTAGCGAGACAAGCTTGCTAATCATTACACCGCCTCGAGACGCCCCCCTGTTACAAGATATATATACATTAGAATTTGATATATATACTTAGTTAATTGGCTTAATATATATATTGTCCGATGGATCTCGCATTCACCATGATTTGATTTGATAGATCTATTGACGTCTTCATGTATATCGCCGATATTAGATATTTAATTTATGGAAGACACAGGAGAATAACTACAGGACCTCCTAGACAAGGTAGCAAACGAATGCGAGAAGAAAGAACTGTCCATCGATTGTAAGATAAAATGTATTGCGATCAGTCGAAGAAACGTACTTTGAAATGGAAATCAAACAAGTACAGATATCAAACTACCTGGGAAGTGTTTAACTGAGAATCGAAAAATGCAACGGTGAAATCAGAACTTGTATCTGAATATGAAAAAGTGCATTCCAAAAACTAAGCAAAATTTTACGAAATAAGAATATTTCTTTAGAAACAAAGAAAAAGGCTCCGAATGTTTATGTAATATGCTTCTTTTTGACAGTGAATGTTGAAGAATTTAATCAGATAAATATAAGAAGAGCCAACAGATATGTGTTTCAGAACGGAGCATGTAAGGACAGAAGTTGTAAGGGAAAATGGAAAGAAAAAAGAAAAATCCTACTGAAAAAACAAAAGAAAAAAAAATGGGAAATATATCGAGGAAAAACGTATCGAAGATAAAAACGTTCAGGAGACGCAGCTGGCCGACTATCTTATGAGGTTGTGTAAATGAATTGTAAACCGATGGCGAACTTATAAACATTGCGAAGAGCTCTAAATATAGGAAGTAGTCAAGAGCCATGATCGGCCACGTTCTGGTTAATCACGAGACAGAAAATGAAGAATCTTTTCGATCCTAAAAATCATCTAAGGCTGATAGCATCTTTATTATAATCAAATCCGATTCTACTGCTTTCTGTACACAATCTGATTTCAGATTTTAATATTGCACCTGATTCCATAGTTTTATGCATTGCGGTATATTGTGATGTATTTTCCATTCGCGGAAATATTATCTGACGTATTTTTTCCATCTTTGAAGCATTTTCTAATGTTTGTTCCCTTTTAAAATTATATGCATCCTGTCAACGTACATGTCCTCCCCTTGCTATTTCTTTTAGATTACGCATGTCAGCAATTTTTATATTTCACATTAACACTCCATTACTAATTACACAAGTGTATTTGTACAACAAAGAGATGGGGAGAATATTTGTTGTATCAATAATCCTATTGGAACGCAATATATCTGCTTTGAAAATGAATTACAATCAGAAACGTTTTGGCTAGGCTTGAACCCAAACATCTGGTATTGAGATGTAACTTACTGAAACCATAATACAGGCAGCAACGTTATATTCACTACTCTAGCGTCCTGGGTAAGACGATAAAATTAATCCAACATCAAGGCCTCTGATCCGGAGGTTTTGAGGAGAGTGGAGCCACCTTTTCATTGTTATCAGGTTCACCCTGATCAGGGGTGTTAGCACTTATTAGGTTCTTAACTGTGGGTAAATAGTTAACCCCCGAACTGGGACCAAAACAATATGAAAGTGTAAAAATAAATTTTACTAGCAGGAATACATTTTTGTAAAAATTTTGAGGAAAAGATTATTACCAGCAGTTACATTATTACGAGTAATACATTTTTGAAAAACAAAATCTTACCAGAAATAAAAATCTTGGCAGTATTAAATAACCCATTGAGGTTGACATGCCGTAAAACAAAATAAACCAAACCAATCTAAACCAAAGAATACATATTCTATTCATACGAATCTATCCTAAAAATGTTGTGGGCATTAAATGACCCATTGAGGTTGATATGCCGTAAAACAAAATAAACCAAACCAATCTAAACCAAAGAATACATATTCTATTCATACGAATCTATCCTAAAAATGTTGTCGGCATTAAATGACCCATTGAGGTTGATATGCCGTAAAACAAAATAAACCAAACCAATCTAAACCAAAGAATACATATTCTATTCATACGAATATATCCTGAAAATGTTGTCGGCATTAAATAACCCATTGAGGTTGATGTGCCGTAAAACAAAATAAACCAAACCAATCTAAACCAAAGAATACATATTCTATTCATACGAATCTATCCTAAAAATGTTGTCGCCATTAAATGACCCATTGAGGTTGATATGCCGTAAAACAAAATAAACCAAACCAATCTAAACCAAAGAATACATATTCTATTCATACGAATCTATCCTAAAAATGTTGTCGGCATTAAATAACCCATTGAGGTTGATATGCCGTAAAACTAATCTAAACCAAAGAATACATATTCTATTCATACGAATCTATCCTAAAAATGTTGTCGGCATTAAATGACACATTGAGGCTGATATGCCGTAAAACAAAACCAAAGAAATCACTAATCTCGATTTATATTAAAGATTTTAATAGTTTCTAATTTCTTTATTGACTCTCCGAGAAATTAGAATAGTAACTTCTAATTTAAACTTTAAATTGGTCGTCAGATACAGTATTTTAATCCCTCAAAGACTTCTGGAGGAGATAACATTAAGATACCTATGATGTGTGTTTATCGAAGTGTTTAACGTCCAGGAAAATGCAATCGACGGGTCGCGTTCAAAATCCAATCGCATCATGCGCAATAATGAACACAAGATTCTTCGTAGAGAAAAGTATCCATTATTTTTAACCATTCCAGCTATTATTTAAATTGTAGCCCGCGCAGTGCTCTTTTTTCCTGAATGGCAATCAGTGTAGGAAAAGAGTAGCGATTTCAATACCTTGGAGAAAACAAGGAAAAACATTATCCCTCTCAAGAAGTCAAGACACTTGCATCTCCTGGTTTCACCAGGACGGACCTTCACGGCTAGAACCCGCCATGTCTCTTACATATCAACAAACCACCGACATCCCCTCCATATTCCATCGGCGAGGAGTGGAATCCACTCAAACAGATTCTTCCGGCGAAACACTGCCCGATGGAACAGACTCTGAAGAGTATGTTTCCCCGATCACCAAAATCTTAATCTGTTCAATAGAGAACTGTTATCCCCCACCCATCCATATAAACTATTATTACCTAACCCTCTAACTCGCGTAGCCCCCCGGGCCTTGCACATAGTGAAGCTTACTGTAAAAAATCAGTTATCAAAGGAATGATACTGTAGCTCCCCTAGATCCAAAAGGGACAGGACATTAATATTATATATACCCAGCCGTAAATAATTCCTACGTTTCATAATATTTGTTACAGTTATTGGATGGTATCTGTATGCAAGTGTGCTATATTTACAAACAATCACCACTATTTAAAATCAATTTTACACTTAAAAATACACTAAAATGAAAATGCATTTTATTCATTTATCTCCTCACTATTATTTGCAGATGCTTGTGACCACTTATCAGGCAGCTCTTCGATGCAATTTGTGTAAACTTTCGCAGGTATTGATTTAAAAGAAATGTTTTCTACAACCTCTTTAATTTTGCTTTTTCATCAGAGAAACTTTCCACTATGAAAGTGTTTTGAAGCGATCGTTAAAAGCGATGTGTTGGGTTAACGTCAGTTGAATATGGCTGATGATGTAGAACAGACTAACCGAGTTCTAAGTTATCTTCCTGTTTTGTTCTTGCTCTATACGGCAATGTACTGTAATTGAGATGAACTTTTCTTAATCACCCATTTTAATCTGCCACTTCCCTGAATAGACAAACGTATGTTACTGTGCTCCAAAGAAAGTATACAGGATGTCCCCGCAAAATAAACTCACTTTTTGGATTCCTATATATTATTTAATTTATTGTCAACAGTCATGTAGGATTAATAGTTAGGATGTTACATTAGTAACTGTTGTGAGTATGGATTATCTCCCCTTTGACAATCCACGCTATAAAAGTTGTACATTTCCGCTTGTCAAGTAGACGAGTAGTAAAATTCTTAATTGAATAAAAGATTACTAGACTGAATCCCTTGTGCTCTTTTCATTAGAATTTATCCAATTAAGAATCTTACTACTCGTCTACTTGACAAGCGGAAATGTACAGCGTTTATAGCGTGAATTATCAAAGGGGAGATAATCCATATTCACAACAGTAACTATGATTGCTTTTCCAAAAGGGAAATAACGGAAATCTTAACAATGTCTAGTATGTAACAAAGTATACAGTGTTTCCCCACCAAAATGGAACACACTTTTTGGCTTCCTATATCTTCTTGAAGTGTTTTTGTTTCAGATCCAATTCATTTAATATTTGATTTAAACCTTTGATCGTATTTGTAAGAACAAGATTAATAAACATATTTTGAGAGGATGCGGTATTATGGTGTGTGGAGGATTGTTTGGTGAAGGATGAGTTTTTTTATGGTGAATGGGCAAATTGTGTGCGTGAATGGGTCGTGAATCGGATTAGCGATGTATAAGATAGTTAGTGACGACCAGTCTCAACCCCTCCTTATTTTCGGCCTTATGCCATAATTGTGTATTTTCACAATAAATTTTAATAAGATTAATAAACATTCATATTTCTTAATTTTAAGAATTTTAGCTAAGTGGGTTAAAAATGTTTCTACCGTCAGTGGCAAAAGAGTACGTGTGAAACTGCAAGAAAACAATTCAGGAGCAATTCGGAACATTTCATGTTAGCGACAACAGCTTAGAAGTACTTCCGAACAATTCACCAGTCATGAGTTTTCGTATTATATAGAGTCAACTGTCTTTTAATGTTTTGACTCAGAGGGCGGCTTTTTTCCCATCTGGATATTTTACGTGTAAGGTATGTTGGGACTCCCCGTTGGTAAATCATTTTTTATTTTAATCTTTTTTTAAGTGGTGGGGATATTTCGTTTCAACTACAAGAATTAATCTTGTTTGCAAATCAATAAGCACTCTATTATGATTTAAAAAGTGAATACATTTTTCGGTAACAACCTGTACATTAAAGATATTTACACCTAATAACTATACAATGCTTCTAAAGCCTCTAAGTCATCATGAGTATTTAGAAGGACCGGTGTATCATTTATATCTTCATTGCTAATTTAACAAATACACTCATGTACTCTCTTTGAGTGGCGATTTCCAATACCTCTATAG
Organism: Acanthosepion esculentum; assembly: GCA_964036315.1. Taxonomy (NCBI): domain Eukaryota; kingdom Metazoa; phylum Mollusca; class Cephalopoda; order Sepiida; family Sepiidae; genus Acanthosepion; species Acanthosepion esculentum. The sequence continues at coordinate 24,717,477 of OZ038493.1, read as the reverse complement.
ATTGATTGATAACGCCAAATTCTTACTGGTCATCATCCGTGAATCGTATCCACTTATTATGAGCAGATATGAAGAATTGGGTAGTACACTGGGTGTAATTGCAATACAATTCAATGCCAGGATCGAACACCGTCTAATGGTGCTGCTGCGCGGTAGTCTTCTACAGGTAACGAACTTAATTGCACAGCGATTTCTCATTTCTCACTCGTCTAAATGAACGCTGATATTAATTGATGTAATACTATTGAACCCGGGGTTACGCGCGGAAATAACGCCTCCCGTCCGTCCCCTAATTAAGTAATAATGTTAGTGTCAATAATAATAGTAATATCAATCCAGTATGGCCATTTGAACTTTCATCACTGTTGTAACCCTCGGCTTCGAATTTAAACGAAGCGCCATTTTAATGCGTCAGATTCAAACGTGAACGGTACAGAAAATATTATTTGTCTATATTCAATCCATCTTAGACAATATCCCGTCGAAATTTACAACTAAGTGGAGATAGGTAATAATTGTTCCCGGTTTAATTCATCTATAAATGCTGAACAGGTGTTACAAATGCTTTCTCTCTATTCATCACATTGAAGAAAGGCTTATATTCAACAGGTTCATTAAGAGAGAAAAGATGAAACTGTAAGAGGTTACACAGAAGATACTAAAATATATATTTACAAAACATATAATCAAGGCAATTATTTTTTAATAAATACATGTGTACTGATAAATCATCAGTTACTTCCCCTTAAGATTTAGGCGGTATAAAATGCACCCTGTAAATCCGTCAGTAGATGAGTAGAATGTAATAAAGCATTGGTATAAGTTTATTCACTGGTTATGTTTTTACTGCAATTTATTGCACTTTACAATGGCACTTTCTCAGCGTCCAGAACGATTTACCTATGATTCAGAAAGCGACGCAGCAGGTAAACGTTGAACACACTAGCTCGAAAGATTTACGAACTTCGTTGAAACTCTACTCGTTAAGAACCCCAATCGGTTTATTAACAGTCGTGCTCTTCTGGCTATATAAGTGTCTCATTCAATCAACGATATCATTGTAGACAGTAACAACTATGAAGAAGCGATAGAAAGATTACACACAACCTACGTGAAGCCCCGAAATGAACTATTTGCCCGACATCTACTTTGTACCTGTCGACAGGAATCTGGCGAAATATTGGATCATATTCTAAAGACCCTTCGGACATTAAGAAGGGACTGCAATTTTCGTCCCATGACCGCTTCGCAGGCACAAGGCGAACATGTTCTAGACGCCTTCATGAATGGCATATTCAATGTTGAGGTAAGGCAACGCCTTCTTGAAAGTAAGACCCTTACCTTGAAAGCTGCTTATGAACAAGCTTATACTTGCTATACAGCAGTGCAGCTGATGTTTTCAACCCGATATTGTGGGTGCCGCTCTAAAACAACCTCTTCCTACTATGCCTCCTCTCTATGACGATTCGACTTACTCTCCTGTCCAGGATGTCCCGCCTTTAAACACCCTAGAACAACCTGTCACTGCTGCATTAACCTACTGTGATATAAATCTACACTCACGACTTTCGTGTTCTGCCAAAGAAGCTCGTTGCCACAAGTGTGGAGAAATAGGACATGTCTCCAAGGTGTGTCGTTCGTTTAAAAATATCTCTTACGAAGCTAACCGTCCTGTCAGTTCGTTATCATTTTCTGCAACATTGGCCGTCTTCCCTGTATTTCAAAAACTATTTTAAAAATTAAAATGGACGGCGTCCTCACCAACGCATTATTAGACACTGGCAGTTCGGAAAACTATATCAGATACAATCTAGTAAGAATTCACAAATAGCATTATGTTCCCTCCCCCAAGAAAGTAACAATGGCGAACGCAGCTTTGTCGTCACACGTAAGTGGATATTGTTTGGCCGACCTACATTATAACGGCATTTCATATAGAACTGTTAAGTTATCTATAATGAAAGAACTTTGTTGTGAGGTAATACTGGGCCACGATTTTTTCCAGCAACACTATCATAGAAATCCCGTTCGGCGGAGATAAACCTGTATTAAAGATTTGCGGACTGACCGCAGGTAACATTCCGTACCCCTTAATTTTGGAAAACCTGACAAACGACTGTAAGCCAATAGGCATTAAGAGCCGACGTTATTCGCATCACGACAAACAATTTACAGCGTCCAAAATAAAAAAGAATGCTTCAAGAAGGAATAATTGAGTCAAGTACGTCACAGGGTACCAGATTAAAAAAACAAAAAACACTGAAAATAAAAAAAATGGTTATCGATTACTCTCGGACAATTAACAAGTTCTCTCTTCTGGACGCTTCTCCCACACATAGACGAAATGCTATGTGAAATAGCTAAATATAGGATTTTCAGCACGTTAGATTTGAAAAGTGTTTATCATCAGGTGACCATTAAGCCAAACGACACACCCTACACTGCATTTGAAGTAGTTGGCCGGATGTACCAGTTCCGGAGGATACATTTTGGGGATACTAACGGAGTAGACAGTTTTCAAAGAATAATCGACAAAATCACAATAGAAGAAAAACTGGAAATTACTTTTGTTTATATAGATAATGTAACTATATTTAGCCACAATCAGAAGGACCTCGACGAAAGCAAATATAACCCTACACTAAATAATGACAAACTTTTGGTTTAGGCAAAATAAAATCAATCTTGGGCTATACAATAAGCAGCGGGTCAGTGGCACCTGACCCAGAGCGATTCAAACCGTTGCTCAGCTTGTCAATACCATGTTCACCCACTATTCACAATGGATCGCCTATTTCTAAGAAAAGATACGTCCATTAGTACAAGTAAGATCTTTTCCCTTATCTCGCCCAGCAATAGAAGCATTCGAACAACTCAAGTAAGACATTGCAATATCTATAATCACAACTCTCGATCCTTTTGTCCCACTGATACATCAGACTGCGCAATTTCTGCTTCATTAATCAAGCTGACCACCCTGTAGCCTTCTTTTCAAGGACTCTCTCTCTCAATCTGAACGACGGCATACGGCGTCTGAAAGCCTACGTCATAGTTGAGGCGTTAAGAAAGTGGAGACACTATTTAATCGGATGTCAATTCAGATTAGTTACAGACCAAAAATCTGCTTCGTTAATGTTCAACTCAAAGGCTACCAGTAAAATAAAAAAATGAAAAAAAATATACCAAGGTGGCGAAGGCAAACTCTCTTCTCTCCTAAAGATCTGGCACCTCATGGAGATGTACTAGATCCTAAACCCACCCTAGTATGGAGATCTGATTTTTTCGACACTGAAACCAATCGGGAGATCACCGTGCCGAAATCACTCGCGACACATTATCCCAAGATGATGACACGGCTTCAGTTGCGCCTTCATAAGACATTTCAGAGGGATTAAGATACGAAACCCTGACAAATTCAGACCATCCTTATGAGCGATCAATTCCCCAGAAGCAGGAACATCCAGAAACAGATCCGGAAGATACACATTCAGACTCAGATCAGTCTCGTCCATCAAGAAGGATGAGATACTACCATTCCCGGACTAACGGGCGAGCTCAAAATGAGTTCGCAGAGAATCTGTAAAGAGCCTGGGCATCTAAGAGATGTTCTCCCTTATGAATAAAATACGTTGGGGAGAATGTACTGAAAAACCATCGGTTCTTAACCCTTAATATCTAGGACGTATAAAAAGCACACTGTGAACCCCTCAGTAGACAAGTAGTCAAAGTAAAATGCAGTAAACTTTGGTATAATTTTATTCACTGGTTCTGTTTTTACTACCGCATGCAAAAGCAATTATAATCCTTACACGAAAACGGGATGCTGTCACTTATAGGTTAAATGTCACTGGATCAATACTACGTCCCATTGTTAGGAAAATAAAATACTGTTTCAAAAATAAAATAAAATATAATAGAAAAATTAAATTAAAATCAAATAAAACAATAAATTAAATACAAAACAAAAACAGACAAAAATGAAAGGGGAAATAGAAATTATATATGTTTTTAGCCATTCATAAAAATGGAAATTATGAGTCTATAACCATTCATGAAAATGGGAAATTATGTGTCTATAACCATTCATAAAAATGGGAAACTATCAGTCTAAAACCATTAATATAAAATGGGAAATTATGTGTCTATAACCATTCATAAAAATGGGACGTTATGTGTCTATAATCATTGATAAAAATGGGAAATTATGTGTCTATAATCATTGATGAAAATGGGAAATTATCAGTCTATAACCTTTCATAAAAATGGAAATTATGAGACTATAACCATTCATAAAAATGGGAAATTATCAGTCTATAACCATTCATAAAAATGGAAAATTATGAGTGTATAACCATTCATAAAATGGGAAAATATCAGTCTATGACCAATCATAAAAATGGGAAATTATGAGTCCATAACCATTCAGAAATATGGGAAATTATGAGTGTATAACCATTCATAGAAATGGGAAATTATGAGTCTATAAATATTCATAAAAATGGGAAATTATGAGTCTATAACCATTCAGAAAAATGGAAATTATATATAAGTTCTGAACCATTCAAAAATGATGTGTTTAACCATTCAAAAAAGGGAAATTATATAATAGTCTTTAACCATCCTCTCTTAATTTGAATGAAACTATATTCGCATCTATCTTATTTAAACGTAAACCAAACAAGACTTTGTCCGTATTCATTATACCTTACATAATATCTCGTCGAAATTCCCAGCTTAGTAGACATGGGTAAGAAAAGTTCTGTCTTTAGATAATGTATAAACTTTTGACAACAATTAGTAATACTTAAGTTCATTAATCATATTGTTGACCGACTTATATTCAGCAAATTCATTAACAGAGAAAACTCACTCCCTCAAGTCACGTAGACACTACTGATGAGTTCAAGTCGTCACAGCTTTCAACCTACTAGACATACTGGCCGTGGTTTCAATGGCATGTTGGTTTTATGCGATGACATTGCTATCCCCATGCCTAACCTGTTTTGAATACAGAGTTATCCATCTTCTAGGCTGATTGCAAGACCATGACTGAAGAGCTCTGTCTGACTAACTATTTAACCAATAACAGAGAAAAAGAAAGGCGAATTTGAAGAGGACAATTTTAGACAGCCTAAAGAAAAAGGTATTGAAATCACAACTCTTTAGGTCAAGTGACTGGATTAATTCAACCAACGTCTTTATCCACTAGGGCATGTGTCCCCAAGACCACAGCAAAGATGAACAACAACTTGGAAAGTTGAGTTACTAAAGGGAAATAAGTGAAACTGATATACCCAGAAAAGGCATGACACGTGGAACTAGAACATCCTACCCAAGTGGTCTAGATAAAGAGTTTAGTCCGAAATCCAAATATATGTCGCTTACAGGAGGCTGGGTTATAAAACGGAATGTCGTGAATATGACAATAACTAAGAGGACAAGAGTCCGAACAATGTAAATAGTGTAAATAAAAAAACATACAACTACAAGACAAATTAATAAATACATTCACATAACATTCAAATACTCATATGCAATACGAAATTTACGGTGTTGAAATGTCCCTAGGTTAACATGAGTTGGCATTATCAAATCTATTTGCTGAGTCACCTTTGAGTACAATCAACGGCGTAAAGACATTTCGTGTAACTAGTAGGGGTATAAAGGATTTAAATAAAAGGAACTAAATCGTTGTGCAGGATTAATGTTCACCATAGGTGCAATTCTACGTAGTGTAATGTTTAGACCATTACCAGTAGGTAGTCAGTCCGTATCTAACTGGGTGTTCTACACTTCTCTGCCTTCTACCATATTTCTACGCTTAGAAAATCATTAATGTTCACCATCTTTCGCAAGAAAGCGTCACTATGATCGGGATTGATTGACTGATATTTGTACTACTTATGAACCATTGGCAAGTTATTTAAGGATATAAAATATTTTTAAATTTTAAGAATTTTTCTGTGATAATAATGACTTTCTACTACAAATACAATTAATTAATCCCCAGGATGGTGGGAGAAAAGGCTAATTCATACGTTTCCGAAGGATATTTGTTTGTAAGTGAGTATTTGGGACTCGACTCTTGAATTTCCAATTCCGAGGCATTATCCATTACACCACTAGTACGTCTAAGCTTGCATTACCTTTTATTACTAAGCCGTCACCCATCTATGTACTAACCAGGTTCGACATTGCCTACCTTCGGTGATCGTACGAGAAATGGTATTTCAACATGATATAGTTGTAAGCCAATAAAATGTGAACTGCAAACTATTCTTTAAAATAATTATAATTTAAATTTATTTTCATTCTTACAGATATCTCTTTCCTTCCCTTCTTGTTTTTTCGCTCATTTCATCCCAAACAAAGCGATAATGTCATGTGGAAGCAAGTGGTTACAGAGAGAAAGACAATGAGCCAGAAGAGGAAAGACAATAAAAAAAGGTTTCAGGAAGGCAGAAGATGGCGATTGGGGTTGATATTTACATTATTTAAGATTGTAGGTGGTGGGGAAATATGATATCGGAAGGGTGTTCCACGGTCAAAAAGTATTAGAAAATAAACATATCAGAATAGAACACACGGCTGCATCTATGTAGATCAAATTTAAAGCTGTGAGACCTAATTGCCAACTTAATTCAGGCTTAGAACCATTCAGTCGAAACACCAAGAATGAAAGTGATATTTATTTGTAAAATGATACAACATGTCACAAAAATCGGAAATGAGGAATAAAGAGAAAGAATGGTCTTCATCTTTGTTAACATTTAACTAGCCACTGACCCAAACATATCACAATATTCCTATTACTTTTTGTTATATACCGTACCTATAAACAGTAATTGGTATGTCTCAGTCCACAGAAATACATTGGAAACTCTTGTAAGTGGGGTAATATTTTGTCTCTGTAGTTCACCACTAGCAGTGGTTTACCTACTTCACGACGTTGGCGAGTATTGTATTTTGTTGATGTTATAAAGATTACCATTTCGTTTCCAACCTTCGTTTTGGTTATTCCTCATTCAGAAACCCTTCCTGGATTACAACACTTTTCTTACTACATCCACGATAATACTTCATGGTCTCTATGGAATTCCTAACTAGTCCCATATGTACATTTGTCTGTAGAGGGAGTGGAATAAAATAGCAGTTTTAAACATTCTAAACCCCAATGAATATTTACAGAACTGAACAGAACTATTTACAAGGAACTAAACAAAATAATATTAGTAATAAAACCTGACACATTCCTTAAATGTGGCAGAAACATCAGTTAACTGGACGAAATCAATGTGAGACTTTAATAATATAAAACATTCATTCATTCCAAGCTCGCAATCATTCAAACACTATAACAAATACGAAAATCACACGCGAAAGGAAAGGCGTCCCGCATCTACCAGAGAACTGACATCACGGACCACCTAACGAAGAAGGGGATGGAAAATTACAGTAAAGAAAATGAGGACAGAAATAAAAGGCGGTCAATGAGCGTACATCCCCTAGTTAAGCTAACCGGAATGAAGAAACTAAGTAAACAAAGAATAGCCCTAAACTAACCTAATTTCCAGCGGGTTTGCCAAGGTTCTGTAGAGTTCGGGCAATATCCTACTGCCTAACCGATAGCAAAAATAAGGAAAATTCATCAGAAAAATTGCCAAGAAAAATATAACTAGTTCCGTTTTAGTAATGTATAATTTAATATTTAAGAAGGAAAAGAACGGTGGAGGAGAATTTCTTTTTCTTTAGACTGACATTTAAGTGTTGTACACTTAAAAATTCCAAAGTTAAAATTTCTAAGTTCAGAACATGCTTTACTTTGGTTTTTCTATAGAAAAACACCGACATGTGATTGGTGTTAATTTTTGAATGGCAAGCATTTTGTTTGTCCCTCTTGAATAAATAATGATCTGTAGATATTACAATAACTTTTAACAGCAGGGTTTTTGCTGTTATAAATATTTTATTATGTATTTGATTCTCCAGAGACAAGTTCATAATCAGAAGCTGACATATTTGGGGAATATGATGAGTGAGCCAGTAATTCCCAATTAGGGCGCTACAACTTATCTCCACCGACATCAGCAATATGTGGTCATGTATCGACTTTAACAATCGCTACGCAGCTGACGAGCGCTTGATGCTTACAGATGGACGTCTCATGACTATCTAAAGTTGTGAAACATTTATCTTACTTTCGTTTATTATTCCAGCACATTTCTGCTAAGAAACACAAGAAAATATATATATATATATATATATATATATATATATATATATATATATATATATATATATATATATATATATATATATATATCCGATGCGATGAGAACGAAAGTAATATATAAATTCCAACGTTCGTAGTGTTAATTCAAAAAAGAGCTCGATACAGATAGTAATCTTATAGTAAAACTCAAAAATCTTATAGCAAAAAAAACTAAAAATCTTATAGAAAAACCAAAAAATAACATTCACAATTACTACTAAAGCTAACTCTACAATTTTTACCTACTCAAATGTAATATTATCCCCTATCTCTATCTTCCCTCCCCTACCTCTCAATATTAGGACGCTTGTGAGATGATATGCCTAAACTCTTGACCGATGTTCATTGATTTTATAAAATGGAAAAAATGGTTGTCATATGTCAATTTTGCTGACTAAAAAAAAAAAGAAGATATTTAACAAAATTTTCGCACGTGTTAGGAAAGATTAAAAAATGTAAAAAAAAATATCCTATACGGACCCGTCTTATAGCCTGACGTCCTTTTACAGATTTCGCCACACAGGAGACTTTCGGTTAGCAAGTTCGATTTTACTGTTTTTAAACTACAATTCTCCGTGATTTAAAAGCCTATTTGCCGGTTCCGTATAGAATACAGGTTCGATTCCTGTCGGAGGACGCATATTTTCTAGGAAAATTTCTCGGAAATTCAGGCCGGTAAATGTCGTTAATACTGTTTATTATAAACAGAGCATTTACTTAAATATTTGTATGTATAAAAAGAACGTATAAACATAAAAATTGTCTTAAAATTTATTTATATATATATATATATATATATATATATATATATATATATATATATATATATATATATATATCAGAGAAAGAACAAATAGAATAAAATCCACAGTTTGTGGCATTTTTTTTTTTTTAAATGCTAAATACTAAGTATTGCAAAATAAAATTATAATGTTTTTTTTTTTATTATAATAAAACATTTTAGATCACTACACAAAAGCTTTCACGTTTCAATACTATAATTGTACTTTCCAAGGTGATGGTTGGTAACAAGTGATAAAAATGATTTTTTCATGGAAATTTAAAAACAAAATGTTACGTCTTTTCCGAAAGTTAAAGAGGAGCATAGGGTCAGAATTAAAAATACATACAATTATAAAAAGTTATTGATCGCTGCTGAATTCGACCAGAACATAGTAGTATTAAAAGTAATCAATAAATGTATAAAGAAAAAGAAAAGAAAAAAATTAAAAATGGAGAATTTTTGAATTAAAAAAAAATTACCTTGGCCTCAACCATTCGGTATCTTCTGGCGACCCGGGCTAAATTATTGCCAAATATTTTATTATTTTAAAATAGATAAACAGACAACGCGAAGCGTAATAGTAGGGATGGAGAAATTGTCCATATACATAAAAACAACTAAAAGCAAGCAGAAGCATTTGAAATTAAATAATATCTTTGTTTTATTGAGTTTTGTATGTTACAATTCAGAGCTAATCTTCAGTTAGGTGGGGAAACAATTAAAAAAAAAAAATGATGATTTGCCTTCCACAAAGCCTTGTGATTTTAACTATTGTAATCACTAAACCTGACGCGATCGAATTTCTAGCGTTTTCATAAAATTAGTTATAGTGTGGGGTAATAAATACAAAAAAATATTTCTGCCATGACTTTAATAAATGAAAACATATTTATAATAATTTCGATCATGTGTGAATACTTTCTGAAAGTTTCATTAACATCCAACTATTATTTTCATTTTTGCAAGATTTTCCAAATTAATGTGTGTCATACCAAAAAATAAAAACATTCTAAAAATTTTTTATGTTTTTATGTTTTACTAGTTCCGGTGATACAAAAAGAAACAAGGATTTTAAAATGAAAATTCAGATTGTTCTTAAAAGAAGGAAAAATTTAAAAAAACAAAATAAATTTGATCTTTCCTCTTAATAATAACATAAATATTTACACGATAAAATTTTGTTTTCGTCAAGTTTCGCGTCTTTTTCATCATGCTATACTCTTTTTTTAGCAATCCCGTGGAGGTACCTAATTTAATGATTAAAATATCAAATACCTATTTAATAAAAATGCAATATTGTTTTTTGCATATCTTTTCTAAGTGTTTATGTATACAAGAATCCAGTTTCCTGTTTACCCTGCGTTTGCAAAAACTTTAAACAAATCACAACGCCAACCACTTCAAAATGCTGAAATTTGGCTCCAGAAACAAATGGCCAGTTGCATGCTCAAGAGTAAGCAATCTTAAGAATTTATTCTTCGCTGTTAAAGAGGCGAAAAAAATTATTGTTTACCATAAAATCCTATAAAATTAAATTTAAAAAAATATTAAACCACGAAGTAGAGTTTTTTTTTAAAACATCTTTCCAAAAACGTCAGTTTATTCAAATTTCATTGATTGGTTTGCGAAATTAAACGAAACGTAGAGTTTGTAAATCTCAACAAAAATGTCAGCGATAACTTCAACAATACTAAATAATGTGACAATTTCAACAAATACTAGTATAAAATAAAACCCATCTTCGAGATTTCGATCGATATTTCGTTGTATTCATCCAGTTCAAATATTGCTTGCATATTATGCTGTGCGAGGCCCATTTCTCTTGACGTGACAATTAACGGTAAACACGGATTATATATTAAACGGAAAAGTAATTACAGTCATGGCGTGGTTTATTATTGTATGTTTTATTCATTTTATTCTGAAGAGTACCCATGTCAATAATTTCTTTCTTCCGCTTTTTTATTTTTTGTTAAATGTTAAAAGAAGCTGATGGCAGTTCTGAGGTAATTTAGATTTTGCAAAAGTCTTTCTTCTTTCATCCTCAAGGTTTAGATGTCAGTCTTTACAAGTGGCTAATTTCCAGTTGAAAACCTCCGTAAATCAAGTTAAGTAATACTGTCATTAACTTTATATCAAGTAAATCCTTGTATATTCCACAGACAAATTCGGCCGGTCCACCCACTTCAAGATTAAATTCATCCATTAGGCAAACTAATTGAAGCAATTAATAGATTTTGTTTTAATCACAAAATTCAATTATTTCTTAAGTTACTTTGCATTTCGGGTAAGAAAGTGAAGTTCCCAACAAGCGACGTACATATTTTTAAAAATATAAATAAAACTTGTTTTATTGCAAAGACAACCCTGGCCGAAAAAAAGGCAAAAACGGGGATGCTGGCTCATTTCCGCTCATGGGGTACTTTTTTAAAATACGTCTTTTGTCAGCTGTTTAGAACCGCTTTCTCAGATTAATGGTTAAAAAGCCTTCAAGCGGATAATTTTTTCTCGTTTTTTGCCTCTTGTCAGCATTGAAGGTTACGCACAGATAGAAAATATATATTTTAAGATGTTAAGAACATTTATTTTTCGTGGGGATAATAATGGTTTAGTTATACAAGTCTTACTAATTAACCCATAGCTGTGGGGGAAGAGTCGGATCCGTACATTTCCCAAGAATAGTTGGGCATAAGTGAATATAATGAACCCAACGGGAATTCGAACTCGGCTCTTCAATTAAAATTACGAAACATTATATAACATTGCCCACACATCCAAGCTTGCATAACTTAGCATTACCAATCTGTCACTAGGTTCAACATTGCTTAACTTCTGTCATATGTACGGGACTGGTATTTCAACCTGATGTGGCCGTATACTCAAACTAATGAAGCTTGTATTTCTTTCCGAGGATTATTCTCCTCCGAAACTCGTGTACTGACGCCACGGAGTCAAAATCACTGCAATATCTAAAATGATAGCACATGCAACTCGGAAAGAAAATCATGACATAATCATGATGACGACTTTCCAAACTACGTCATACAAAAAAAGGAAACTGCCTTCAAAATTAAAAGGAGTCATAATAGTTTACTTGAGAAACCTAATTTCCTGACAAATGACTTTAATAGTAATATTCTATTGTTATAATCGCTTTTTCTGAACAATAATTAAATATGACATCTAGCGAGTGATGTAGGTAGAAGTTGGGGAGGGCCGTCCGCTTTCTAACAACACGAACTGTTGCCACGGCATCACAACATATTAATTGCAGCACATAAAAGAGATTACATTGCTTGAGGTCATTCAATAATATCAAATGCCAAATTGGATATCACATCTAACTCGAATGCTATAATCCTGTCGTTGACCTTCGACCTTACTCCAAATAAAAGGTTACGGCGAAATAGCCCATCAATACTAGAAGAAACAAGAGCTACTAGGCATAAGAAACATATTTTCCTGAATATTCCTTTTAAGAGAAAGATTTTACAAATTTCACCATTAGCTGCTCGGCAAAAAAAAGACTGAAAATGTTCCCACGTGCATGTATGGAATACTGCTGCCTTATATGTTTTGGTGCTCCCGCTATTCATCTCAAGGTTCTTGACAAAATCCGAAGACACGTATGTAATGTGATCGGTCCTGACTCCAGTCTCTTTCTCGCCGAATTAATGGGGCTTCTCTCTGTCTTTTCTATGAACATTTTCGTGGTATCTGCTTTGACGTAGTATTTTCACTGATGCCCCCACAGCATGAATTTAAGCGTTCTACTAGGTTGGCATCTCGGTCCCACCCTGTTACTGTCGAAATAGTTAAACGTAACAGTTTCTACTAGTCCAACAGCTTATTCACTTCCCGGTAGTAGAACTCCCTTCCTCTTACTTGCTTTCATGATAAAAAAATAATCTCCAAAAATTTGAATGTAAATTCAATCGACATATTCTGTTGCTTTGACCCCCGATTTTCTTTTTATCCTCCTCTGTCCTTCCTTTTTGTCATCTCATCCACGCCATACCCAGACTTTTCCCTTACTCTCTGTAGACCCTTGCTTGGGGTTAAATGATTTAAAAAATATAATGAAACGGATAATATTATCATTATCATTTATACTTATGCAGTGTTTATACACTTCGACGTGGTGTCGTGTTTAGCAAGCTTACATCAGTAGATTAATTGCAAGTGAGTAGTGAGTTCTATCCTCACTAGGTGCTTTTTTCCCGCATCTAAGCTACATTTAGTAGATCGCTATATTTCATATAGTATATTGGAGGAGGTACGGTGGAGTAATGGATAGCGGCTATAGGTAAATAGCAGGAGAGACCAGGTTCTGTAGCCTTGGATTGCAATTGGTCTACGGCAGAAAGAAATGACCAAATACTGCGGGAAGAATTTGCCTCGCCAGTCATGTATCTTTCGATACATGATCGCCTAAGCGTGTATCATGCATGGCACATAACTGACTGGAGTCAGGACCGATCAGGTTACATACGTGTCTTCGGATTCTAATACCCTTGTGAAAGGTGTGAATCCTCTTCTTCTCCCCCAACCAAGCTATAGGTAAATAGCAGAACAAACCGGGTTCTATAGCTTGGATGACACCTCGTCTACCGTAGATA
>OZ038493.1:24693802-24698802 GCA_964036315.1 Acanthosepion esculentum | reverse complement strand
ATACGTGAATTCCTCATTTGTACAAACGGGACATAAATGTCTTCATTCAAAATTTACAACAGTTTCGTTGATTTCTCTTAGTTCCACCTCTACAAAGCATTCCCCAACCTAAAGATATATTAGTACGATATATATACTATTTACATTCGGACGAGTGTCTACATATTTGTTATTTCTTGCAAGATTCGGCCCAGGTTTCTCCTGATGATTGTCGGTCAGATCAACGTTCAGGGACCATCACGCTGAACTCGTTATTCATTACACACGTGTGGAATGTTTTGTTCCACTGTTTATGTCTAGAGAAATCTACAACTGGGAAGGACTAAATAAGAACAAGATGAGATATCCATAGACATGAATACTGGAAAGTGAACATCTGATATGAGTAATTGTAGGTGGCTCGGATTAAGGAATGCGAGCGTGGCCGGACAGACATTTGGCCGACGGACATTTTGCTGAGAGATATTTATCCGAACGGACATTTGTCCGACAGACATTTCGCTGAGAGACATTTGGCCGAACGGACATTTCGCTGAGAGATATTTGGCCGAACGGACATTGGCCGAAGTAAATTTTGCTGAGAGACATTTGGCCGAACGGACATTTGGCTGACGGACATTTTGCTGAGAGACAGTTGGTCGAACGGACATTTCACTGAGAGATATTTGGTCGAACAGTCATTTGGCCCACAGACATTTCGCTGAGAGATATTTGGCCGAACGGTCATTTTGCCGACAGACATTTTGCTGATAGACATTTGGCCGATCGGACATTTCACTTAGAGATATTTGACTGAAGGGACATTTGGCGAAGGAAATTTCACTGAGAGACATATGGCCGAACGGACATTTGGCCGATGGACATTTCGCTGAGAGACATTTTGCCGAACGGACATTTCGCTGAGAGACATTTTGCCGAACGGACATTTCCCTGAGAGATATTTGGCTGACTGTCATTTCACCGAAAAAGTACAGGTAAAAATAGAAACAAGCAATACCTTAAGTATTTTAATCAGCAGTATTATAAGTTAGAATAGAACTAATAATCGCCACTAATTTTCAAGTTATTAAATTAGTAAATCTAAAGTTAAAAGTTTAATTATTTTATTAAAAATATATGAGTGTATTTGAGTAAAAAGTAGCACTTAATTATTTAAATTCGTATTTAACACTATGATTAAAGCTATTCCATTCCTTTAAGACAATGATCATTAAAAACAATGTTGAAAGATCTTTCATATCGTAAAAGCTTAAGATTATTGCTGTAGCAAAACGTGCTTTTCCTAGAAACACTTATCATCTTACAGTAATATTTGGAGTAAAATATAATATATACAGAATAGATTATAAAAAGGATGTCAAAAAAACAAAAACAAACGAAAACTTCTAAATTAATACAATAAATAAATATACATATATGTAGCACATTACGAAAAAGAGTGTGACATACATGTAAGTACGCCATTACATTTCCGGTTAAATATCCATTTGGTTAAATGTCCGTCGAGTAAATGACGATCGGCCAAATGTCTGTTCGCTACATATCCGTCAGCCAAATGTCCGAGTACCGAATCCGAATTCTAGTTGAGTCCATTACATTGACTTACGTGCTAATACTGATGGGAAAGGTGTGAATCCATCTCGTCTCCCCCAGCTATTTCTTAAATAGCAGGTCAAACGGGTCCTATAGTCCTGGGTAGCAATGTGTCTAGGAGAAGGGATTTGTGAATTCAAAGCGTATTGTGCAATCCTAGAAGTGTGAATACATGCGGCAGGGCACAGATTATAAATCCATATTCTAAGTGAATCTTTAATATGGACTTGCCCGTCCGAATGAATACGACCCCTGCGACGCGTGGTCGGATTTCATTCGAATGAGGCGGTTTCGGTTGATGCATTCGGCTGAACTGACCGACAGAATGTCGCAACTGACGCAAGTGCAGGTTCGTAGCGGTCATTTTGAAATTCCCTGAAAGCTATATGGGTGGACAGGTACGAAAATAAGGCTTGAGGGAACAATGACTAAAACGTTGTAATAATAACAGCAAAGATGAGGATATTGGTCTGAATGCCAATAATATAAATAAGAAAGACAGCTCATCCAAAAATTGCAGACAGAAACTCGAAATGTCCTTACTCATTTTATATGTCGAAGTTTTCACTTTCTTAATCGAGCTTATACATTATATTACTATTTATTCTTATGATTTTCATCAAGTCAGCAGTGACTGTGAATATATGCGACGCATTCTCTGCTTTGCCTGGAGACTGCATTTTCTAACCGTTGCTTTTGATGGGCCTGTTGCAAACGAGCGAAAACTACTTCTTACATGTTGTTCTTCTGCCCCACATTAGCTAAACATTCGTATTGTCGCAAATCAAATATCTCCCAGTAAGATTTCCAATCGCCTATATATAACAAACAATAGCGATCCTTCCGTTTTTCGCCGACAGCAATGGGCAGGATTTAAAGACCGCGCCATTTTGAAACAGATGAAATCTGACGACGATTCTGCCTGCCATTGGCGAACCTTTTGAGTGGCTCTCCAGAGGCCGAGCTTTGATGGCTAAGGTCGAACATGTGTTCCAATCGTCATACGAACCTCAGGCAAATGGTTTGATCTACTTCGCATTAAAGGATGACGGTTCTTGAATTCCTGCTTCTTGGATAACAGAAATAACGGTTAAAGCTTTGGACGAAAGAACTGGGGAATTTTATAAGAATATCAGCGGATCTATTGTTTACCATTGATATTATTTCGGGAAAAAGTGAAAACATACATGTATACTTAGACTTATATATCTATATATATATATATATATATATATATATATATATATATATATATATATATATATATATATATATATGTATATTTTCTTTTGAATATTCTCATATTTTCTAATGAGACTTTTTATTTGAAAATTATATTGAAATAAATATTGTCCGTAAGATAACCGAGTACTTTCGAACATCATTTTTCATATTCAGGGTCAAGATTTTTTAACAATGTCTTATATATATGTAGGGCCTTCACATGATTAAAAATCTTTGCCATGCACGTGATAACATCATCGCATCTTTTGAAATTAAAATGATTTTGTAACGTTTATTTAGTTTGTTAAAAAAAATAAAATATAGCAACATGATTCCGCTACAAGACAATTTGCAAATGTTTTAAACATTTTTGACTCTCCATATATTACATTACATTGTTAAAAAATTTTGACTCTGAAGATGAACAATGATGTTCGAAAGTACTCGGTTATCTTACGAACAATATTTATTTTAATATAATTTTCAAATAAAGTCTCATTAGAAAATATGAGAAAATTCAAAAGAGAATATGCAGGACTATGTTGTCTTTTACATTCAACACAACATGTTTAAAAGAAAAGTTGCTGCCAAATTACACATGTTTTAATATATATATATATATATATATATATATATATATATATATATATATATATATATATATATATATATTAGCTGGCCACTCGTATTCAAATATACCCGTCTACTAGGGCGGCTAGTCAATCCCTATTGCAGACGCTTGCTCAGGCACACTTGTTTATTCAACACCCACATAGCCCACCTGTGTTTTATCCTGCAACTATGCTTAGCAGGCCTTAGTTACAGTTTCTGTGAAAGGGCGTGTTATCTAGAGTGATCAACAATTTGAACAAGGACAGCACGCTCAATACCTTGGTCAGGACGACCTGTGACTTGTGAAATGGTTGCCATCGAAAACACAGCTATCAACGCCACCCAAGAGTTCCGTCTACCCAATTTCACTCACAAGGCTTAGGTCAACTCGTGGTATGGTTTTCAGGCACTTTCCAAATGTGCCGCACACTGGGATCGACCCCTGCTCTCCGATAACATCAGAAAGTCTCCTTCCTGACAAATCGACCATGGTGAGATTTGAACCCGGGTCTTATGGACAGAATGTGAACGTTCTAACCATAAATATATGCATGTTTGATTAAAAACGACAGACAAGGTACAGCGATTACGCGTTTTATCGATTTTTTCTGCTGTTCGAAGACGGGCACACTCTTTGTCTAAAAAAGAAAACACATCTTCAAACACAAGAAAAATTAAATAAAAAGCGTAATAGCAGTACCTTGTCTGTCGTTTTTAATGAAACATGCATAAATGAAGGATTACTACTTAAATACACACTTGAATGCCATGTGGCAAACCAGAATATCGCGGTCAAGCATGAAACAGACTCTCGCCGCTCGGTGTTGACGTTAGTGTAAATTTATATATCCATCCTCTCTATCTATGATCTTGAGCCCCTTTATCCATAAATATAGCATACCTTACAACTATGATTTATATATATATATATATATATATATATATATATATATATATATATATATATTACCTTTCGTAAAGGAGGTAAAGATTTGTTTTTAAATTTCTCCCCACAATTATTTTATCACCAGTTACCAACCATCGTCTGAGGAAGTACAATCATAGTATTGAAACATGAAAGCTTTCATGTAACGATATAAATAGTTTTATATATATATATATTTCTTATAATAAAAAATATGATAATATTTTGATCTACATTGTATTCAGCAATTTTGAAAAAGTATATGTTGGTACTGTGGATTTTTTCTCCATTTGTCCTTTCCCTCATATATATATATATATATATATATATATATATATATATATATATATATATATATATATATATATATATTCATCCACAGAGAGAGTGTTTCGCTCTTTCACAGCTCATTAGTGTGGCTAGATGTCCTGTTGCCTTTAGATAGGATCGAAACCCGTCTGAATTGGCGTCAGTCGGAGATTGTACCCCTAAACCGTTGGCACACGGCAGGGACGAATGTGAATTGTAAGCATATTTATTTTTAGATAAACACACAGTGACCGAGAGGACTCGATACGCTTCACTGAATAGTCTTGCATTATCAGTCGTAGTAGTCACTATTTAAAAACTCACATTTACTTCCCCA
>OZ038493.1:24673802-24683802 GCA_964036315.1 Acanthosepion esculentum | reverse complement strand
TTTAACGTGTGTTCCAATTATTTTGTCCAACCCCTGCATATATACGTATATATATATATATATATATATATATATATATATATATATATATATATATATATATATATATATATATATATATATATATATATCCATATATATACATATACATAAATATATATGCATATATATACATATATATGCCTATATATATACATATATATATATATATATATATATATATACGCTCACATATATATACACACTCATATATATATACACACATATATATATACACATATATATACATATACACACACACATATATATACACATATCTATTTACACACCTATACACACACACACACACACACACACACACACACACACACACACACACACACACACACATATATATATATATATATATATATATATATATATATATATATAAGCGGACAAGTAAAATTTGATTATTTTTTTATTTAGCATTTCTAATATTCTTATATTTTTTCGCTTAGTGGTAGTAAGAAAGTGTTAAAATTGTTCTTAGTGTCTGTTGTCCTAAGCTGTTTCAGACACACTTCTGTAGCCATTTTCAACGTTTTTCTCAGTTGAATGTTGTTAATTCATTTCATGTTTGTTTTTTTGTATTTTAAATGCTTGATAGCGGGTTATGGTTTACCTTATATCAGTCAGTGTCTGCAGTCTGTTAATTTAGATGGTGGGGGTATCAGAAACTCAGATGGGGTCGACTGCCCAGTGATTCAATTCAGAACATCACTGACGACGCCCTCCAGCGCTAAATAGCGTATATTCAAAGTAGTATATTTATTCCGAGCTGGGTTAAAGAAAATCTTCTGACAAAAATTTGGTGTTAATATCCGATAAAATTTATTAAATATTCTTATAGAAGCAGTTTTTCTGTTAATTATATTTCGCAAATCCAATATCAATTATAAATATTTCTAATAGTGTTGGTAATGGAACTTTAACTCTTCCATTGTATAATTATTTTTTCTTCACCTTGAGCCTTAGTGGATTTATCACCTTGCTTGGGCTGAAATGATTGTATAATTATTTTTTCTTCTTGTTGTAAACATTATTTTTTCACTGTTGCTGGATATTTTAAACTGGTGAATTTTTTTAATTGATGAATTTATTCTTTTGTTTTTTCAAGCCATACTTCTCTATGCTTTGTCCCCCAAGGACGTAATGTCCATGAAACTCTACAACTTCATTTGAGTTGTAGCTCTTAATATTTATTTCTCATTAGCATGGCTCCACCACATTTTTAGTCTCATTAAGCCTGTTAAGTGTTGTTTTCTTCTGCCCCTCTCCCCCTATATTTGTTCCCTGGGTATCAAATTTTCCAAGTCTTTCTCCCTTACTATGTGCCACAGAAAAATCAATTGTCTCTTTAAGATGTTATGTATAGGTTCCTTTTTTGTTCCATTTTCTCTAAAACTTGGTCGCTGCTCCCATGTCGGCTCCATGCTATTCTCAGTGATCTTCTGTAGAACCACATTTCTGTTGCTTCAAGTCTTCCCGTTCTCTTTGAGGAGATCGCCCAGCATTCGCTCAAAGATGAAGGATGAATTGAAGCAACAGAAATTTGGTTCTACAGACCGATAAGTGTAAATGAATGATTGCCTTTTTACCTGCAGCGTCAAACTTTTATGTGAAATTCTGATTAAACAACAATACGATTTTAATAAAAATTGTGCGACTTTCAAATACTTATTTGGATAGTAACCTTCAACCAATTCTTACTTTAATGCTCCAGAGTGAAATTCTTCATATCATGAGATAACTACGTCACTTTAAAGGAAGACATCATTAAGTTAATAATTACGCAGTTTCTACCTTTCTTTATAATCATTATTCTGATTTTTGTGTGCTAAACATTGGCCTCTTTCATCGCTGGAGAAGAAATATATATTTCTTCCACCAGCCTACAACTTTTCCCACCAATGTTCATTCTTGTATCTCCTTTTATCGATATTATTTTTTTTCGCTATTCTATCCTATTATTCTATACAATCTTCATGGATTTTTAGTTCATTTTTTTTTTCATTCGAAAAACCAATTTCTCCTTTATTTCTTTAGCCACGTTTCTGGCTGACATCTTATTTCCAACTTTCTTTTATTTCTTTCTTTTTTGTGTGTCGTTCTTCCCACACAGATCACCAAATAACATCAAAACGCCGATTACTTTCCATTTCCACTCAAAAGCGAAAATTTCCCGCCAATGAACAAATCATTTTATCGTCTGACTTCGACGAGACGCGTTAATGTCTATGCACTTCTTTTTTTTTTATGACCGTTCCCAAATGCTAAAGTGGAAGAAACGGATAACATTTCCACCCAATAAAACCAATAAAAGCAAGATAGACAAAATTCAGCAAACCTTTCTGACCCATCAATAGCCATTTCCTACTTTCACTTTCTGTTTTAACCATTGACACAAGAAACGATCGAAGTGGTCAACTTGTAGAGTCTATGCTTGTGAAGGAGAAAACATCGGAAAAAAAAAGAATAATACTGCTAAAAAATGAAAAAAAACAAACAAACAACATAGTCCCTCACCAGGGAAACAGAATCAATTTTACTCTCATTTCCTATATTTATTTGAATAAATTTAGTTTTAAATTGTAAACAAATAACCAATTCCTTCTTGAATATGATTACAGAACAACATATTACTTATAAGGGAGAGTGTACTCAACTTTGTACTTTTATTATTACGAAGATTTACTTCCAGGCTGATAACAAAAATCGATGACTTGCAATTCTCTGCAAAAGATTTTTTTTCCTGATGTGCTGAGCCAAAATCACCATATATGGAAACGATGAAGAGTTATTTAAATTAGCGAAAATAATTTCAATCTCAGAGCAGTTTCATATTTACTTAGCATTCACTGATCTTCAAATATCATTCGGAGATGGTATGAGTTCATCTTGTCCTCCCAGCTATGGGTTAAATAATAAAACTTGTATACGGAAAAAAATCATTGTTATTCTCTAGATAAAGTTAATGCAATATATTCGCTGGTAAAACAATTATTATTACAAATCAAAATATGTTTCAGTTTTAACCTACAAATGATTGATATGTTTTGCTTAAATTCACCAGATGCAAGGCGCAAGAGCCACTCAAGTTAGATATATATATATAGATTGGGTTTAAGTGAGGAAGAAGTAGGAAGTAAGACATGCAGATTATGTAGCTATGTATGTTCTATACCTGTTTACCCTTGACTTGAAGAGGTGAAGATTGAAGAGGTCTGGCAAAGAAATGAGAAATGGCCTAATTGGAATTCACTACTTATCCTAAGGAAGACAAATCGAATGGGGATGCTTTAAAATCACATGGCGTGTCCGAGTTGTGAAGGTCTTAGGTGGTGGAGATAGGCAATGTAGCTCGTTTGAAAAGCTGCCATAAGTATAGTAATAGATCAGTGAGGGTCTAATGACGGTTCATCTGTGGGAAAGTGGTTGCAGAACGGAAAAAAATAAATTCATAATCCACGAGGCTGCTTAATCGTTTTTGAATTCTGTCAATGCTGGAAAATGTCGACTAGCCACAATTCTCAATACTTGGTGTGATCTGGCTCTATTAGAGATAGAGATCTGTCTCAGGCGTTATTTTATGGAGCTATACAAGGAATCGATCATTCTTCTAGCGTCTTTAGCGGGGTCACGATTATACGCCTTCCCTCTGAAAGATTAAATGCGCTTTAAAACTAAAATACGTTCGCGGCAAGGTTCTTCACTGACTGCAAGCGGTGGGATCATGTCTCTTTATTTCGATTCGTAACTGACAAGGCAGAAGATTCCCAACAGCAGGCTGCCATATCTGTCTGCAATAAACTGGTTCGCAAACAGCGCTTTAGGTCAAGGTCAGTCCCGCTGTTCAACCCATACCTGCTGACAGAAGGGAGATTGATCAGTGATATCATTTTTTATCATTTTATAGTTAATTATCGAGAGAAGTTTTATAGCGTTAGTATGATATTTACAAGATGTTTTCTTTATCATATCCCAATCAGATATCGTTTTTTTCTGGCAGAATTAAATTTGCTGGTCTAATTTCCAAACATTACTGTTGTGGGGCAGACCCCTTTTACACAAGATGGACTCGTCCAAAGTATACCTATACTGACAGAGAGAATACCTGCGGGTTGAGATACGTTGAGTCAGGGTGAGAGATACGGAGACAGTACACAGGGTGTTCAGAGAGAGTCCAGCGAGAGAGATAATTACGGCTTCACTTACAGAGACTTGTACATATACTTTCTACTAACCCGCATTCCTGGACTACTAATCTTCACTTCAAGTCTGTATTCTTACGTTTAATACACTTATTTTTCTATCTCAATTACTGGAGTTATTTATTTATTTATTTGTGCAGGATTCCATTCCCGGAATCCACAACAATTACTTTTTGCTTTCTTTAATTACTTTTGTTCTTTTACTCGAAGTTGCTTAAATTATATAAATTAGAGGTTGAAGGGTGTTTGTTGAAATCTCTCAAAGCTCTTTCTGTGAGCTTGGTAGCTTTTTTACACTTATTATTGATTCATGTTTTTTACGTTTTTTCTTGTACTGGACTTTTTGAAATGCATTCCTTTGCTATATATATATATATATATATATATATATATATATATATATATATATATATATATATATAAGCATTTCTGTAAACTGTTCTAAGCACGTGATACATTTACCTTCAGCTAGTTTATCAGAATATTGATATCTAAATTCGTCCCAGTTTTCTCCGCCTAATTTAAAATGGAGAGGATTTTTATCATTTTGTTCTGAATTCTGCAGAAAAATTGGCAAGTGGTCCCTATAGCATGTGTCCCCCAGATCCTTCTAAGAGAAATCCATATAGATTAATTGATCACATATGGATAAATCTATTTCACAGTAGCTGCCACTAAATGGGTGTAAGTCGAAGTTTTATCGTTATAAATAAATAAATCATTGCTGTTTATAACTGTATCAAAATCTTTTGATTTGTGTCTTTACGGCACAATTTTGAGCTGTGACAATTAAAGTCCCCTAGTGTAAAAAGGTTGCATTGAGTTGCCTTATAATTGCGGGAATTTCTGCTTCATTTACTCGTTCATTTGTTTTAGTTTAGTTTAGTTTATTTTGTTTTACGGCATATCAACCTCAATGGGTTATTTAATGCCGACAACATTTTTTTATTGCTGGTAATATTTTGTTTTGTCACAGATTTGTTTCTGGTAATATTTTTCTTTCAAAATTGTATTGCTGGTAATAATATTTTTCAAAAATGTATTGCTGGTAATAGTTAACTATTTGCCCATATCTGGGACCCTAACAGGTGCTATCACCCCGGGTCAGAGTCGACCTGGGAACACCAGCAATTAAGAGGTGGTTCCACGCTCCTCAAAACCTCCTGATCAGAAGCCTTGCTGCTGGATGTAGTTTATCGTGGTACCCAGGACGTCGTTCATTAGGTGGGATCTATTCTAAGCAAAAGTTTTTTGAACTGTCTAGGGTCACTTTAACAGTTTTTTTTTACTTTGGGTTATATAATTCCTAACAAGGATAGATGTACCGCCAAATGCACGAAGCCCTGTGTATAGTTATAACTTCCGGTGTCATGTTTGTTATTAGGCGGTTCATTTATATTTGCCTTTATTCCATGGTAGTTCCACTGAATTATCTTATGCATTGCTCTTTAAAACTATTCGAACTTTAGCCTGTGACGTTTTTGTTTATATTTCTTAGGTTATCATTTTTTGAGGTTTTAGCCATTTGAGGTTTCTGGCTTTCCAACTCCATCTATTTTAGTTCGTCAAATCGGTTATGCGCAGGAATATGGCCGCTGTAGATTTCCAGTTTTGTTTGTTTTATTTTTGTTGATTCTTTTCTTTTGGGAGATAAGCTTTTCAGTCTGTCTTTCTTGGGTTTTGGTGGACAGATACGATATCGTTTTGACCTTTGTTGAGTAGGAGATTTGGTATTTTTGGTAGGAGTGGTTTCTGTTTGAAGTGTCGTTTTGCTATTTGTTTTATTTATTTATTTATTATTTCAGTTTTGTTCATCGTCCTTCTTTTGCGCTTCAGCCCCCACTATTTCCTTGGAATATAGACTTTTTAGGTGAGTTTGAAGTTTGGGCAAATCCTTTGGTTCTAAGTGTATGAGCTACTCAAGTGGGATTGTGTATTTATCAGGCTGACCGGCAAATATTTGTGGTTTTATTTTCCGTTATGTTGGGTCACTCCGGCAACCTTCTACTACATGCCTTGCTATAGTAAATGTGATGTTCCTTTTATATTTTACGTCATCAATTTCCCTTTCCTTTTTCCAGAACTCCCCTGTTCATGAGTATGCTGGAAAACTTCTCTAGCACTTAATACATCTTATTTCATTGTGGTTTGCATATGCAGTATGGTCTGAACCCATTTAACCATATTTTCCACACGTTAGGCGGCTCCTAAAGCTATCTCTATGATGACTATATTTTGATCCCTATAACATCTGAGTCGACAGGGATATATTGTTCCTCTGGTTCAATATTATACCCTATTTTTATTTGGTGGGGGGATTTCAGGTGTGCCAAATGTAACGACTTTTCTGTCAGTTGTAATTGTTTCACCTTTTCTTTTATTTGAAATTCTGTGGTAATCGCTAACCCCTTGGCTTCCAAAGGAAGATGTAATTTCCTCAGGTGTGGCCAGTGAAAAATATTTACTTCTACTGACTCCCATAGGAGTATTCAGTCTTGGATGAGGGAAGATTTAATTTTGATATTATGAAAGGTTTTCATCTTTATTATAATTTCTGTCTTTCTGATGTCCCTCCTCAACCAGCAAATTGATATTTCTCGAATTTCTGTCTTAGGTTTAATCCTACAGGATAGCACACTTTCAATCAAGAAAGTTGAAAGTTTCGCCAGCGGAGTTTATTCTAGGGACGTGAGCACAAGGAAATCTTGTAAATTCCGTATTAATTTCTTTTTCAGAATCTGTCTAAAAAGTCATCTGCCGGACATTTTATTTTGAAATTCTAATTTTTGTGCATTAAGACTTACTGCCTGTGTCCTCCACCCATCTCGGAAGCCGACATTTGGATGTGTCAATGGGAAACACAGTCGCATTGACAGATCAGGGTCACACAAACCAGTATACTCGTATTCGAAAGCGATTCTTAACACTCGTTAAGGCATTTATTGCTCCACCAAAATATGTGTAGAAACTGTCACGTTCATAGACA
Organism: Acanthosepion esculentum; assembly: GCA_964036315.1. Taxonomy (NCBI): domain Eukaryota; kingdom Metazoa; phylum Mollusca; class Cephalopoda; order Sepiida; family Sepiidae; genus Acanthosepion; species Acanthosepion esculentum. The sequence continues at coordinate 24,676,563 of OZ038493.1, read as the reverse complement.
TGTCTGAGTCAAACTGTCACGTCCATAGACATGTCTGAGTCAAACTGTCACGTTCATAGACATGTCTGAGTCAAACTGTCACGTTCATAGACATGTCTCAGTCAAACTGACTGACTCACAATCCTCCCCTTCGAACGCCTATAAATTGGATAGAGATGATATTTTATCCCGGCGTATATTTAGGGTGTTGTATTTATTTAAAGTACTGCATAAATTGATAGCGTTATAGGCGTCATTGATCAAATCGGACTTCTCCGACAGTACGTCTAGTCCAAGTAAGGGTCAAAGAGGTGTCGTCAAAATGAGAAGTAACTAACCCTGAGTGCTGAAGCCCTCACCCACCAGGATCGCCACTCACGGCAACCATATGGCCTCACTGGGGTCTGGTTGCTCATATGTCTCTGCAGAGGTGCAGTCGGCGTATTCTGAAACCTCATTCGACGGGGCGATAAATAGATAGGCATATAGATAATGAATGTAACAAGATAGATAGATAGATAGATAGATAGATAGATAGATAGATAGATAGATAGATAGATAGATACATAATGAACGGAAGAAGATAGATTGATAGATAGATAATGAACGGAAGAAGATAGATAGATAGATAGATAGATAGATAGATAGATAGATAGATGGATAGATAGATAATGAACGGAACAAGATAGATAGATAGATAGATAGATAGATAGATAGATAGATAGATAGATAGATAGATAATGAACGGAACAAGATAGATAGATAGATAGATAGATAGATAGATAGATAGATAGATAGATAGATAGATAGATAGATAGATAGATAATGAACGGAACAAGATAGATAGATAATGAAAGGAACATGTTATATATAGACATGGACAATCACGAAATTATTCCAATCCCTTCAAATTTATGGTTTCTTTAATTTATTCATTATAGCAATTTTATTTTCTGCGCGAAACCCACATGAAAAAGAGTGAAAGGAAATGATGAATACGGAGAAAAAATCTATATCTTGACCCTTTTTTCCATTTTCATTGAATAGGATATGTCTATTAAAATCTCTCCAGCACATCCATTCTTTAATACACAAAAATACACATTATTTGATTCATATCGAAATTATCTGCATATTAAATCAATCAGGCTTCTAATGGAATGAGAAAATCTTCTTTGAATGAGGTCGATATATATTTGCAAATAGCGTTATTCATTTTCTTGTCAATGCACTTGATTCGGTGCTGAACAGCAATCACTCTGATGGATCATTGCATACTGGAAATTTCAGATTAGGTACTGAACACATAATTTGCATTTATTATAACAGGATTCATCATAACTGGCGTGATTATTGAAGTACAGTTAGGTTATTCCGTCTAGAATCAATATAACTGTGAAAGCTACGAGCTCGATATATTTTATTAAAGAACCATTTAATTCATTCTGATCCACAATTATTCCTACTCAATTGCCCCTAGAATAATTCGATACACAAATGTAACCGCCTACCAAAATAACCGTTAGAATACTCCAATAGACTGTCCAAATACAATGCAATAGACTATCACGAATGTATCCCTGTCCTGATTTTTTAGACTGAAATAGACTGTATCATCAAGGTGTTCGACTTCTATTTTTAATTTAAAATTAAATACGTTCTATTCTTGATATTGGGCACTTTCACACATACATACAGCATAGCTTATAAAATATTTTATACATATATATGTGTGTGTGTGTATGCGTACATATATATATATATATATATATATATATATATATATATATATATATATATATATATATGGCGCAGTTCAATTTATATTACAATGGATCATTCATGCAAAAAGTAAATTAGTAAAGTTAATGATATAAAATGACAAAATCTCTTCGCTAACAAAATCCGTTATCAATAACACATTTCAAAAAACATATTTCGATTCATATTATTTTGTTCGTCTGGGATGCTACCATTCCTGAAGATGAATGAATGTACAGTCGAAAGTACTTATTTAAGAAAGACCTTATACAGCTTATAATTTAAAAAACAAAAACAGGGAACATAACATTCATCTAGTGATTGGCAGGTTAATGCACCTTTAAAGATTTTTAAGCGAAGAGATTTCGCCATTTTATGTCATTAACTTAACTAATTTACTTTTTGTATGAGTGATTCATTGTTAGGAGTGATTCATTATATATATATATATATATATATATATATATATATATATATATATATATATATATATATATATATATATATATATATATATAGGTAGCTATACTCGTGTCGAAAAACCTTAGAATTCTTGATTTAACAATAGCCAAATCAATCTCGAAGGGAAAAAAAGGTTTAAAAAAAGAAAGAGCCAGGAACATGAAAGTCTGTCGAAAATAATCGCACAGATACAGGTTCAATGCCCAAAGAAAAAAAACCGATACGAGTAAACAACTAACTAAAGAGCTCGATACAAACGTAGAGCAAACCTAGTCAAACCTAGTGAGCCAGACAAACCTACCATATATATATATATATATATATATATATATATATATATATATATATATATATATATATATATTGAATCAGTGTATTTTTACAACAAACATCGTTTTGTGGATACAAAGCTAGAAGTAATTATGTTTTAAAAAGTTACAGGGCGTTTTTTTTATCTTATATATTTACATATCTTTTACAGTGTGAGTCCCCTTTTACAAGGCCAAGTAGAAGGTTACCTTACGAGTCCATTTGTCTGTATAGGTGAGGGAGATAACGA
>OZ038493.1:24666302-24668802 GCA_964036315.1 Acanthosepion esculentum | reverse complement strand
CTATTATAACCAGCTCTGATTTAGCCACAATGAACGCGAGAAGATCTCTTGATAGGAAGAAAAAAATACATACGTTGTAAATTTTAATTACCCGAATTAAGATATCATGTGAATTTATTTATATTCCTTTCTTTATTAAACAACATGTGCTGACTAAAATAGCTTTTTAAATCATAGAATGATTTATTTGGGTTAAATTATTTTGCTTGTTTTTATTTATTTTCATTTCTTTTCTTATATATTTATTTTTAATTTAATGGGTGTTTTATTAACGTAAAAAAAATTGTTTATATCGCTTATTTAATAGTTTTGTTTTGGTAAACATTTTGTTTTCATGTCTGCATTTTGAGATGAGCTCGAATCGTTTATTTATTAATGTATTTTTGTCTGGGAAGGTAATGATAGCTATTTTTTCCTCCAAGCAAAGTTTGCAAGTTTTGGATTGGTTGTTGTAGGCTCATGATTTTTTCTAAGATATTTTTGGTGTGATTTGTCTTTAATTTTCCACTAATAATATCGCGACACAATCATCTGTCATATGGTAAAATAATATTGAACAGCTCCTCATGGTGATGACCCCCTACCTACCTTCCTACACACGCGCGTGCTCGCACGCACACACACACACACACACATATATATATATGTGTATATATATATATATATATATATATATATATATATATATATATATATATATATATATATATATATATATATGAATATAATAGTGAACATTGAACTCAACACGCAAGCGTCCGGCCACGAGTGTGTTTTTCTTTCGGCTATTTATATATACGGGTCAGTGGTGCATTGTGGGTAGTCTATTTTGGCGGTTATTTTGCCGGAAGTCGTTTATTTGTTTATTTTTTTTATTTGGGTTAATTATTTTTATTTTTTATTTTTATTTTATTTTTTTTATTTTATCTTATATATATATTTATTTATTTGTATTTTAATCGGTTTTTTATTAACGTATGTAAATTTTTTTAATATCACTTATTTAATAATTTTGTTTGGTTTCGGAAGATTATTAAAGGTATTTATTCAATTTTGGTTCTGATTGATGTAGTTTATTCTAACTATTATTTTGACGGGAGCAGTTTTTAATTCATTGCTTCATGTATTTATTTGTATTGATTATCTTTATTTGTTTTTTCTAACGGTTAATTTATCGGGATCTATTTGTTAGTTTGTTTATTTATTTGGATTAATTTACATTAATTTATTTTACTTGTTTTTATTATTTATTTATTATACTGTACATTTATATTTACTCTTTTCAGTTTTCTATTTTTAAGTAACGTAGTATTTTTTTACCCTTATATAACAGTTATAGCTATGTTTTTCGTACGTTTTTTGGAGTGTTGATTTTTATAGTCTAAATAATATTTTGGTCATAATGGTCTCTTAATTTGTTTATTACTTATAATTTACTTTATTTATTTGGGTTCATTGATTTTGTTTTTTTATTTATTTATTCATTCTATTTCGTCTTTTCTTACGGGTTTGATTTGGTAATTTGTTTGGGTTAATTTATTTTACTTATTTTATTGTCATTTGATTATTTATTTCAGTTTTCGAGTTTTAAGTAACGTAGTAAAAATTTGTTTTTATGTCTGCATTTTGACTTGAGCTGCGAACGTTTATTTAATAATTTATTTTGGTCTGGGGAACTTATGATAGCTATTTTTACCCCAAGCAAAGAATTTTACCCATTCATAACAGAACACACGCTAGATAAGGCCATCAACTTAGCTCAGGAACAAATAATAATAAAACCAAACGAAATCGACATCATTAAACACTCCCATAAATCATTATTATTTCACAATGAAGAAGCATGGATAAAGAAAGATGGGATCTTTGACACTACAATGGGAAGCTTTGACGGTGCTCCCTGCGATATCATAGGTATATACTTACTACACGAACGATGCAAAATAGTAGATAGAAATGACACAGGACACTACAGGGACGAACGTCTCATAATCTTAAGAAACTGTAACAAATAAAACACAGACAAAACTAGAGAAGCAAAATAAAGATTTTCAAAAATAACGGATTCGACATAGATATAAAAACTAACCTAAACGAAGTAGATTTTCTAAACGGTACCTTCAACCTAAGAAAAGGCAGATATAAGCCATACAGAAAACCTAATGATAAACCATTCTATATACACACATCTTCCAACCACTCGCCTTCTATAATCAAACAAATACCAAAATTGATTAACCGCAGGCTTTCCTACAATTCCTCCAATTAATCCACATTTAAAAATTCTAAGAAAGATTACGAAACAGCACTTAAAGATAGTGGATTCCCATCAATACTCACATACCCGCCACAGAAAACAAAAAAGTCCAACGGGAAAAGAAATATCATATGGTTCAACCCACGGTACAGCAAAAACGTAAAAACAAAGATCGGAAAAACATACTTCAAACTCTTACACAAACACTTCCCGAAATCAAGCACACTACACAAAATATTAAAC
>OZ038493.1:24631302-24661302 GCA_964036315.1 Acanthosepion esculentum | reverse complement strand
CAAAACCTGCCTCGTCAGTCATGTATCGAATGATACATGATCGCCTAAGCGTTTATTCACGGATGCCACATGACTGACCTATTGATTATAATTAGAAATTATTCAGACTTTTAACCGAGTCATATGGAGGGATATAATCAAGGGCTCTTTTTCTTTTTTACTGAAATGCCTGCACAAGTAAAGAAGATATAAAAAGCGTATTCAAGTGATCTTTCTGCATTCTCTTTTCGTTGATAGATAAAAATTGGTTTTCTTAGACTCTAGAATCCATTTTAGACGGTCGATTTTCTTTGAATGAATCTGGCTGTTCAAGTGCGTGAGAAAGAATAGCAGACTGATTTGCTGTTTTTTTTGTGCTTTTTGTCACCAAAATCTATCACTGGAGACAAACTAGGATAAGCATATTGATTTAATTCAACAGACCTATTGATCCTCTCGCTCTGTTGGCAATCATACCCGGATGCCAGAACGGATTCCAAGATGCACCTCCGTTCATCGGTCACGCGTCCGGTAGGTGCACTGGGTCACAAAGAAGAGCATCCATGACAGAACTGGCAATTGCTTTGTGTCATATTGGATTGGGAGCGAACAATGTCTTCCAGCAGTCATGGCATATCTGCGGCCCATAATGGAGATCATTACCACCATCGCAACCGGCATCACCAGCACTAGTAAGAACAAAACCCTGTTATCGAGTACAGTTCACCCACTACGATCACGACGTCCATTACTACCATGAGGTCATCTATCAAAATCACGACAGTTATAATCTCTCGTACCACCGGCATCCCAAACACCACCACGACATTCACCATAACCACCAGCGAAACAGACATATTGTCATTACCTCCGCCAATGCTTCCATCGTCTTCGCTGTTGTAATTTTCATGCCGCTACGACAGGTATCTCTGTTGTCTCTACAATCGCATTTATCTCCACCGTTCCAATTTAGAGATCAAAATCAGTGCATTTCATCTACACTATTACAGCCATTATCGAAATCATATTTACCAGAACCTCTATTACTATACTACATGAGAATACATGAGCACAGTTATCCGCGGTTTCAAGTATTCGGGGTAAAACCCTGTAAATAAATACTTTTAAGAAATATGCGTCCTAAAGCGTAAGTGCAGTGACAATGCAAATCAGATACAGCTAATTGAAACACTGCCGTTTGTTTCGTTTAAATAACAAGATGCAAGGTATATTCTCTACTTAAAACTTTGCCTGACCTGCGCCTCACGTGAGGCGCAGGACTTGTGTTTTACTTTCCATGTGATTTGCACTGACGGGGAAATCACCTGGGCTGTGTATTATATGTGGTACACACTAGCCATGATTTTAAAAGAGTCGTAAAAAAACGCCTACTATTGAAAAGGGCGTCTGGGGCAAGGCCTAAACTAATAGGTTCTGCATCATATATGACAACAGGACGCTTGACGCATAATGTAAGGTCTCCAATGAAAGACATCTATTTTTCTTATTTATTGAAATGATTATAACCTTTTTATCACATGTGATCCACAGGATGTAGTGTAAATAACGTATGATTTCTACCTTCTATGGATCAGATGTGATGTACAGGTTTGTATATTGCAAAACACCATATACCAGAACATTCTATTTACCAAATAAGTTGGATTACTTTGCAATTTTTATAAATCTGATAATAAGCATGGACATTTGGATAGTATACACGAAAATGCCCTGGACAGCCAAAGGGTTAATCAGGAAGGGAAAAAAATCGTATGCAAAAAATCTACAGTAAGAACAAATCTATCATTTCCATAACAAGTTTCTATCATTTCACTCCAAGCAAGGTGATAATGCAACTAAGACACAAGGGGTTACTCGGAGGGACAAAAAGAATGAGAATACTTCAGAACGAACCGGTAACCCAATCCTAAACTGGAAAGCAAGAGGTATAACGCTACGTCTGTTGAAAAGATGGGGAAGGATTGTGAACCAGACGATAGACGATATTTATTATAGTTTACGCTAACATTTCACTCACTAGAAGTCCCGAGAGCCACTCAGTGTAGAAATGCAGCAATCAAAATTGTAACGCTGAATGAGTTTTCTTATGTGAATGGAAAAGGTGATTGGAAGCGACCATTACGAAGATAAGCAGATGACGAATGAGCCTTGAAATAAAAACGTTATTATTTAAGTGTTCAAGGAAACACTCACATGGAAGCATGTTCCTCAAAATGGCAGTTCTTGAGTAAAATATATTTAAGGTGAAATTCCCTGATATTTATAACACGGGTGAAAGGTGGATGATTTGACTCCTTGGAAATGGTATTGCCCATCCTAACCAAAAATGTATAACTTGTGAAACTAAAATTTTTGATGATTTTTTTTATTAGTTACATTTTCAGGCTACATTTCATCTAGTATATGATAGGGATGTAATAGATAGCGGAACGCCATGAGAAATCGAAGACTCGGGTTCGAAATTTAGTTCAGTTCGTTACATTTACTTACGCGCAAATACTGCATGGCATGGTATGGATCTACCCCTTCTATCTTATATATATATATATATATATATATATATATATATATATATATATATATATATATATATATATATTTCCTAAAAAAAACTACTTTATTTTTATTCATTAATCCGAGGGACTTTATAATTTTAAACATTATTTTTAGTGCATACTCGTATTTGAGCAGACGATCCGTTTATTTATTAAACATAACTTTTATTTATTTTATTTTATTGTTTTGTTTTATTTTATTTTATTTTTTTTTTGTCTAGTGTGATAAATACTCAAGAAACCTTATTAAAAAAAATATGTGCTCTCCGGAATGATTCGAACGTGCGTAGACCAGGATAAAAGAAACCGTCTTCAGATCAGACGTGCTTCAGACCAACAAAGCTACAGAGAACCAAGCCAATCAGAGTAACGCAGGTGCGAATACCACAAGAGAGCGAATATTTTTTAACAAGATTTCTCGTATATTCTGACCCTTAGATGAAAATAAATATATTGTTTACTAAATACACGGAAAACATTTAAAATTCCGTGCATCCACTAAAATAGCGTTTAACGTGATAAAATATGTCGGATTAATAAATAAACCTCCATTACTTCTCGAATATATATATATATATGTGTGTAAATATAAATAAAAAGAAAGAACAGTAAGATATAAAATCCGGTGTTCTTATAGATATTTTTTTTTATTTTTACACAATAGTGCTCAATGTGAATTTACAGAGCATTAATATTATAAATTAATTGATTTGAAATATGAGTTTTTCGCTACACAGTGATAACCATGTTTCAAAAATGGAAGCTAAAGCCTTCGAATTATTTTTGTTATTAAACAAAAGACATTAGTTCCATTTCCTCGTCAAGCGAATTTTGACGAGGAAATAGAAATAATGTCTTTAATTTAATAACAAAATTAAATTCGAAGGCTTTAGTTTCCATTGTTGAAACATGGTTATCACTGTGTAGCGAAAACCCCATATTTTAAATCAATTAATTTATAATATATATATATACATATATAAATATATATATATATATATATGTGTGTGTGTGTGTGTGTGTGTATGAAACAGAACTAATGCTTTTAATTTAATTATTTAAATATATAATTAAGTTTGAAGATTTTAGCTTCAGTTTTTGAACCATGGTTATTACTGTGTAGCGAAGAAACCATATTTTAAATCATTTAATTTTAATTTATAATATATATATATATATATATATATATATATATATATATATATATATATATATATATATATATATATGTGGATGACAATATATATATATATATATATATATATATATATATATATATATATATATATATATATGTCCGTCTACTACTCGTGTCTGAGAAAAGCCGTATTACAGAGGCCTGTTCAACCCAAACAGTTCCCCTGTAGCCTATAATGCAACTATGGTTACGGACCTTAATGACAGTCTCTGGGAGAGACCTAATAATCTACTGTGATTATTTTGTTTAACTGCACGCTTAAAACCTCTGTTACAATGATTAATGGTGTCAGCTCACAAGTGAACCAGTAGTTAGAACATTCGCTTTCTGACCATGAGATGTTCGCTTGAATATTACGATGGCTGATTATCGCGGTGCCTTCTTGAGGAGATCTCAACAAGTAAATTAAAAACATAGCATGGAATAACCGGAGCAATTTGATTTAAATTGGGTAAACGGAGCCGTTCGGTATCCCTGTATAGTAGCACACATATTATGTATTTATATATACTGTATATCATAATTAAGTAATTCATCTAGTCTAGAAGAAAGCTCAGCAGAATGCAGAAAGCACTGGACGGCCGTTTCGTCCTATATTTGGAACTCATCGGCAGTGTGCATCCTCTACCGAGAATTGAAACCCGGACAGTTACGATTTGAGACAACGGCATACCATGGTATGACGTTTGCCTCAGTGGGTAAGGTAAATTGGTAAAGAAAACTCGGATGAGTTCCACTACGGAAAATGTGAACGAGTGGCGCTCTATCGAATCGAATTAGTTACTTCTTCGTCACGAAGGCCCATTGGTACAGTTGGCATAACGATTACCTTAAATTGTAACTACCCGGATTTCAATTCTCGGTGGTGGATGGGCACTGCAGACGGGTCCCAACTATAGGACGAAACGGCTGTCCACTGCTTTCTGCATTCTGTTGACGTTTATTCTAGACTAGATGAATTACTTATGTTTATCTCAAATAATCCTTAAATTTCTGTCTCACACACACACACACACACACATTATATATATATATATATATATATATATATATATATATATATATATATATATATATATATATATATAAATATATATATATAGCATAATGAGAAGCCACATATATTTTCTTAATATGTATATAATATAGAAAAAACAACTGAAAAGTTGCAAATTAAAAAAAAATTGAATTTTTTTTTGTGAATGTATTTATTTATATTTTATATATATATATATATATATATATATATATATATATATATATATATTTGATATTTCAGATCGGCCCCGATCTTTCTTCAGAAGTTTGTTTAAATTAAGTAGCGTCCGTAGCGAGACGCGGATGTCACGTGATATGGAATGCAACTGTGTTTGAATATTTCTAACGTAAATCTAATTGTAGTAATATTTTAGATGTTTAAAAAATTTTAACTATATCTAACAACACTTTTTTGTTTAACTATTGAAATACTTATACAGATTTAAAATACCCAAGTTTTTATTAAACCCTAGTTTATATTATTTCATTTTAAAATCCAGTAATTTTTTTTTTTCTGCGTGTGTATATGGAACTGAAATCAGAATCTATCAATTCACATTTACAGTTTTCTAATGAGTGTCCTGGTAGATTAAAACGTTCAGCTATGGGGGAATAAGGATTGTTTTGAAGTATGGTTAGTTTATGGTTGTTGAAGCGAAATCTAATATATATACATATATATATATATATATATATATATATATATATATATATATATATATATATATATATATATATATCAAGTATGTCGTGCAGTTCAATTTACATTACATGAATCATTCATACAAAAAGCAGATAGTGAAGTTTGATATAAATAGCAAGAATCACTCTCGTAAACAATTTTTAATAAAATACATTAACCTCGAACCCGTTGATGAATATTATGATCCATGTTTATAAATTCCAGTTGTATAAGGTCTTTTTTTACTACAAGCTTTCGATTGTTCCTACAATCATCGTCAGGTACAGAAATAGATATGTCTTTTTTACATCCAGGAAATAACAGAACAACGAAAGTTAAGATGTACTCCGAAATAGGTTTTTGGGAAATGTGTTATTGTTAACTGCCAAAAACTTTTGGAGCGTGCGGTCGCAACGCTGAGGTTGAATTATTTTTAAAATTTTGAATTGTGCGTTTTTGTACTAATATAGTAATATGAGAATTCTTTTGTAGAGGTAGTTTTTTTTCCAGTCAATGTGGCATGAACTAAATTGTTCAATAAATAGAGGAATGTCACCGTTATTATCAGAAATTAGCTCATCGGATCAGTTATTTTAATATCAAGTATGTGGTGCAGTTCAATTTACATTACATGTATCATTCATACAAAAAGCATATATATATCCACAGACATTGATTCACTGTTTCAGATCTTATCAGTGTGGCTAGACATCAGATTTGGCATCAGTCGAAGATTTCCCCCTTATGCTATCAACTCCCGACAGAATGGAAGGTAAATGTTTACATATTTATTTTTGAATAAAGACGCTAGTGACTCAGAGTGCACGATTTATAGAAAAGCTTTGCAGTATCAGCAGTAGTCATCACTGTTTACAGATTCTCGCTTTCCCTCGACCGAAATTTACTTCATATATATATATATATATATATATATATATATATATATATATATATATATATAGCATTTCAATACGGATTATTTTTGTTGTTACCATAATGTTTTTGTCATCGTACCCTCCGTCTTTCATCAGATATTTTTTGCTCTAAATAATCTAAAGTGAGTTCTGAAGAAGAACCCTTTATTTAATTTACGGGGGTAGAGAGTTCTCATTCCACTTCTCATGAATTGAAATACATTGTCTATTTCTTATTCTTAATACTGCTCAGCTATTGCTCGCCTGTCTCCACTGATACATACGACCCTAAAGGATATAGTCAACCCACTAACATGGAAATCCACGTCTTATGTTAGAAACACATATATCGAGGGATAACTTGTCCAATGCACTCCCACCCAGAGCATTCAAATGGTAAAATTGAATATGGTAAGCCTATTCATTAAAGTTCCTACAGATGAGGCCATGACATTGGTTCAAAATCAATAGCGATCAGATGGGAGAACGTACTAAAATTACGATAGATAATCTGGTGAAAATTATAACGTTCTCTGTACAAACAACATGCTTCTAATTAGATTATTACATATACCGACAGGAATGTGGCTTGGCTATGGGTTCACCGTTGTCAGCCGTCATGGCGAACATATATAGGTGGAGGACTTCAAAGAAATGGCATTAGAAATGATACCACTGATGCCAACGGTATGACTGAGATACGTAGATGGCACCTTCAAACTCTGACCGCATCTAGAAACTGTACAAAAAAGGCTGAACCATGTGAACTCAATAAACTTTCGATTCAGTTCCCAGTTGAAAAAAGTAATAATCGGTTATCCTTCCTTGATGTACTAATGACTCACACATAGAATGGTTTCAAAATATCCGTCTATTACAAGCCAAACTTCCCCGGAGAGTACCTCATCTTCGATTCCCACTTCATGTAGTGTGAAGAAAGAGATCTTTTGATGCCTAAAACTCAGAACAAAATCATTTATCTTCGTCTGCGTATTCACTAAACTCGTTCTATACCCCCGTGAAGGCTTTTTTTGTTTTCAGACGTGGTTACAGGTGATATGAATAACTTTTCTGCGTAAATATATCCTCTCTACACTATTTACATTATTCCTCATCTTTGTTGCCATATTTATTACAACGTTTCGGCCGTTGTACGCTCCGGCCTTCTTAAGGTGGTTGGAATGTCGAACTGAAAACTTTATTTCGCTCACTGGGGTAGACTGTTCTAGTTCCACGTGCCATGTTTAATGGATATCAGTTGTCTGTTATCTCCTGTTAATTCCCCTCTCCAAGATCTCCACTGCCTTAACTGGGTATTGAACTCACAGTCTTTGGGTCCTGTCACTGAATCTAACTAACGCATTTATCCACTGTGCCATGGCCGAATAATGTAAATAGTATACATAATACCTCATCTCAGAAATATAGACAGATAGTGAAAAATCCTCTCTAATATTTCAAGCAGTTATTTGCGTAGTTCACTATTAATATACACACTTTGCTTAACTTATCTTCCATTCTTTTACATAATTACGCACATCTTCAAAGAACAGCACAGATCTGAAGAGTAATAGAATGAATGAAAAACAAAAGAAAAATCAAGAAATATAAGTATTGAAAACCTAAAAAAATAAAGGGAATTAAAAGACATTAAAATTGTTTTGTATTTGTAAGGGCGCAACCATTATGATTATGGGATATATAAAGAGCAAGAGGCCATATACCTTAGGTTAGCTTCATGAATGAAGGCGTATTTTCGGTTAGTTAAGCGGCGTGTGAAAATAAACACAACGATGGAATTCGCAAGGGAAACTAACTTAACCAAATACAGAAAAGTAAATAACAAAAAACAAAATAAAATGAACCAAGAAGTATCCGCATTTTCTTATCACGTCGATCTAAAAAAAGAATTGTTATATTTACAAATCTAATTGAGAGTTTCTTTTGTTTCATACATACGCCCAGAGCAATAGATGACTGGGAGGGATTTACGTAAACACGGTGTCACATCTGCATTGAGAATTATAAAAACCTTGTAACAGTTTTCCTGTGTCAAAGCGGAAATGAGCCACACGTTATGTTTATTAAATTATCGATAATTCCAAGATTCTTTTTCTCTATATTTTTAAAGGCTTCGTAATTTAGATCTAAAAAAGTTAGTATTGTTTCCTGCAATGTTTAATATATATTCTAGCATTATATATTTTGTTATTTTCTTACATTCTGTCTTACGTCTGGTATTTCACATGTCCATATTTATGTTTAATTTTAATCATTACGCATCCTGCAAGGCAGCAGGGCCGCTCGGAGACAATGGCTTACTGACTATGAATAAGGAAAACGAGAAACATTATTAAGGATCGTGAACACTGGAAGAGTAATCAAGAGGACAGTAGATAACGACTAACATTTCAAATAAATTTTTGAAGATTAAAATGCACGGGGCCAGAAGAGATTTCTGCAAGCAAAAATTGCAAGTAACTGTTAGCGTAGAACGGTTATATCTATCCAATTCAAATGATAACTTGCCGCCAATCTGGTACTGCGCTTAAATTCATAAAGTCCAGCTATCATAGTGAAATGTTCATTCGAACAGTAAAGCCCGATTATGTGTAGGCTATGAACTGAAAACTATCTTCCTTGTGTCAAGATTTTCTATTATCTAAAGTAGTTCTCGTTGATAAGTATTAAAGCAAGTCAACACCATAAGTTACTTATCATTTTTGTCTTTGCTTTTCTACTCATTTCCTTTAAGAATACAGTACAAAGTGGTGAGGAAGCTTTTCTCCCAGACTTCTTAAAATATGCAGGCTCCTGAAGTGCCAACTTAATCACTGAATGGATTCTCTCTGCCATGAAATGTTTTACCCACCAGAAAAAAATACCAACAAAAATCAAATAGCCAAACCTGCTTTACACCAGAATTTTCTACACATATATCTCACCTTAAACATTACGACAATATTTACCTTAGGGAACGGGGTAGTAAGATCGTTGATACATCCAAAACAACACGTAATCTTTGCAATAGATGTTTAGATAATGCAATGTACAGCTATGGACAGGATAAGGCAATGCTATTCGCAAGGAACTTTAGCCCTAGCTCCACATTTGATGACGATGGTCATCGCCTTCCCGATTTCTCTACTGCCACGAAGAACAGACTTAGTAATATTTATATTCAGTTTCCAGATGTATGAAAATCCTTGATCCTAAGATGCTTAAAATTCAATATGAAAACCCGGCGCTTAAGAAAAATAGCCCTGAGCTATCTCGGATCTTCGCAATTTGTTAACCTTTGCCGGCAGGATAAATTCTAACCAAGTGTATGGAAGATGTCAATTGCATGCAATGTTTCTCAATTTGCGAAGATCGCTCATCACAGTTGCAATATCGGCGCATACGTCACGTTAAGATCAGCAATGTCTTTGAGGATATCAGTAAAAAGAATGGCGGTAGTCACCTCAACATGAACCACCTCCTGACCGACAAGGAATATCAATTTCGTTCTGCTAACTCATTATGCACAGAATGAAAAAACCCATAGAATTTAAACAAAAACAAACAAACCAATCAGAGCATCAGCTGATCTTTTCTATTTAATTCCCAAATATATCGACATTTTGGTTAAATTAAGGTAACTGTGTGTGTGTGTGTGTGTGTGTGTGTGTGTGTGTGTGTGTGTGTGTGTGTGTGTGTGTAAGAGATTGACTTTGTGCTGAAAATAATTTGTCTACATTTGTACCTTTGATTCATCTAATTTGAAAATTGAATTGATTGAAACCAAACTAGACTGATATTCTTCAGTCAACAGTAAATTGCTGCAGGATCTGTGAGGTTAAATTTGAGCTGGTTGGTGATTTGATACTTGGTTGGTGTTGGTGAAGGCATTTTGCCAAAACCTGCATACGGATTTTGTTGTCCAGAAAAACCCCTTTGAAATTTGGTGATGAATTAAACTTGGCAGAAGTTGTAGAGTTTAGAAACACATCGCGCAGTATTCACCTTCTCTTGTAAAATAAAACACATCAGCGAGTTGCGAGATGATACTGGATATTTCTTTTCTGGAGACATCCTCTATTCAAAAAGTGCTTGTTGCTAACAAAAGGCTCATGCTGTCACCCCTAAGTTTCTTATGGTCATACATATATAGCTGAAAATTCTCTGTTCTCTCGAAGTTGGAATAGTAAACACTATTTAAATACTTATACATGGCTATATCAGCAAGTGGGGATTAATTCAACTTTTCAAGTCATATCGAATCAGTAGGTAATAAATACTGCACCAGGACGATTGAATTAGACACATTAGATGTGGTTTAAGAGAATGCCAAAAATCTGCAACTATAAAATCACTGAATTTTCAAGTCCTTACTAACTACTTGAAGGCTGCTGTTAACGGCCAGTCCGCCCAAACCGAAGACATCGATAAAGATGTCCCTTAAGGTTTACTTCCTAATCCTACACTCTGTCTACTATATATTTTATACCTACGAGCGTAATTTGATATTTAGTGAATATCTATACAGATGTTACAACGAGATATGGATACACTCCTAGAAATCTAAAAGATCATAGACCGGCAGGTGATCTCTCCTCTGACTTAGCACTAAAAACACAATCGTCGAAAAGCGGATATTTCACGTTCAATAACAAAACGCTCAAAAAGTAACGTTTTATTATCAACGACTAAATGCTGAACTTTCTCCTGTCATGATGAACTTGTATTCTATGAAAGGCCTCCATGCATGGAGCGTTCATTGAGCCTTAATCCAGTCCTCAAGTGGTATACATATATACAATCTATCGCTAAAGTGGCTCTAATATTGGTCGGCTCCATGTACCACAGTAAGAACCTGACTCCTCATGCTTTGATCTAACTTTAGAAGAATCAAATCAGAACGAAAATGGAGAACTACAGTTTCCTTTTTTATTTTCTGTGAATAGTTATACCTACTTGGCAAAATTGCGGAGTGGTTTCCTGTTGCATACCTCATGATTTGGAATTCAGCGTGTTCCTTCTCACTTTTGCTTGCCAGCCATATTTAGGCAGCTCAATCTACTCTGCTATTTAAGAGCATTTGTGCGATGGTGAATGCAACTGACTAGAGAATAATCTGTAAAAACCTACCGATACAAATTCACAAATAGAAGAATTAATCACCTTCTTAGCACCAACCTCTATTTTACGGAACCAACTCCCAAGCGGTTGTTTTCCTGGCATCACAGGTTTCCTGACTTTCCTAAACGGATCTTTCGTACAACCTTAAGGTTATCCATGTCTAGGGTTATCTTTTAAACATACACTATAAACTGTGCCTCTTGCTCTTATACAACCTCCTTAAGTAAACCTCGGCTTTAAATGGTTATCAGATTCTCTCCTTGATGATAGGCAGGCAGAAAACAATGTCAAGACACGGAACAAAATAGACTACAGATAGGCATATGTAATAAATGCAAACAGGATAAAGTGTAATGACTCAAAGAAAATGTTCACATATAGAAAGAATGAGTATAACAAATAACGGAGATATGCATAAAAAAACATGAGAACCAGCAGTACAAAAGCCATGCTCATCAACAGGCAGCATATAAACTAAGGACGCAAAGCTGATATAAGAGAAAGAAAAAGATATTTCAGCGATGGAACGAATATATCGTAGAACTCTTCCAAGACGAAAAAAAACAACTTGATATACAGATATATAACAACAACAGATATACTCACAGACGGAAATATTAAAAACCGAAGTGAAACCTGCACTAGCCAAAATGAACGGAAAAAAAAGAAGCAAGGCCAGACGGATTTGTAATAGCGATTCTGACAGTCTTAGATGATTTCAGCATTCATCAATATCACAGAAATATTAATATCTACAACAGTGGTGACATAGGCAAGACCTAAGTAGTAAACAAACAAAAAGAAACAAGAAAAATATATTAAAAAAGAAAATAAATAAGGTTTATTAAAAGACACAAAATAACAGTGAATTTTTAAAAACGAAATGATGAGGTATAGGGTATATATTAACATAGGAACAATACATATTTTGTATTGCATTATTGCGTAAATACACATTATCGTTTCGACTTCTCGCTAGTTTATCCAAGCAACGAACGTAGGCGTAAAGGAAAGCAAGTCCACAAAATGAAAGAGCAGTAAGAAAAAAGAAAGAAAAAGTACGTAATGACTTCATTTCTAAACCACGTCGATGTACACACTATCGACCATATTTCCTATTATATTTACGTGTTAAATCTGAGTTTTTCTTTTGTTTCACACACACCAAGAGCGTCACATGACTGCAGGGCAGAGGGTTTAACGTAAGCACGCGTCACATCTGCAATGCAAACTATAACTGCCTTGTAACGCTTGTACTGTGTCAAATTGGCAATGGACTACACGTTCGTGTTATTAAATTAGTGTCACATCACATCTGCTGCTTTAAAAAAATTTAAGCACTACAGTTTCAGAATATCTTATGTTTGATATTTCCTTTCATCGATCATTCCTTCATTATTTTTGTCTACTTTATTCCCTTCCTTCTTTTCTTTTTGTCTTTATTTTTTAAATTTCTATCATTCTTTCATTTTATTTCCTGCTGTCTTTACCTCTTTACTTACTTCCTTCGTTGCTTACTTTCTTTCTTTTTCTTTCTTACTTGCTTTCTTAGCCTTCCGTCATTCCTTAGTCTTTCTTTCTTTCTTTCCATCCTGACTTTTTTTTCCTTTGTTTCTTTCTTACATTTCCATCCTTCCTGTTTCTTTGTTTTTTTCATTATTTTTACACTTCCATTTGTCTTTTTCTTTCTTTCTTTCTTTCTTTCTTTCTTTCTTTCTTTCTTTCTTTCTTTCTTTCTTTCTTAACTTACCATAATCTCTTCATTTTTTATACTTTCTTACTTCCTCCCTTTCTTTCTTTCTTTCTTTCTTTATTTCCTTCCTTCCTTTTATCCTTCTTTCTTTCTTTCTTTCTTTCTTTCTTTCTTTCTTTCTCCTTCCATTTCTTTCTTTCTTTTTTCTTTCTTTCTTAACTTTCCATAATCTCTTAATTTTTACTACTTTCTTACTTCCTCTCATTCTTTGTTTCTTTCCTTCCTTTTATCGTTCTTTTTTCTTTCTTTCTTTCTTTCTTTCTTTCTCCTTCCATTTCTTTCTTTCTTTCTTAACTTACCATAATCTCTTCATTTTTTATACTTTCTTACTTCCTCCCTTTCTTTCTTTCTTTCTTTCTTTCCTTCCTTTTATTCTTCTTTCTTTCTTTCTTTCTTTCTTTCTTTCTCCTTCCATTTCTTTCTTTCTTTCTTTCTTTCTTTCTTAACTTACCATAATCTCTTCAATTTTACTACTTTCTTACTTTCTCCCTTTCTTTCTTTCTTCTTCCATTTTTTCTTTCTTTTTTCTTAACTTTTCATTTCTTCATTTTTTATTTCCTCCCTTTCTTTCTTTCTTTCTTTTTTCTTTCTTTCTTTCTTTTAACTTTTCATAATTTCTTCATTTTATTGCATTTTCTTTCTTTCTTTCTTTCTTTCTTTCTTTCTTTCTTTCTTTCTTTCTTACCATCCAATCCTTCTTTCTCTCTTCCCTTCCTTCAACTTTGTTCTCTATTTCTGTCTCCCTTGCATTAATTATTTATGTTTCTTCATATTCGCTAAATTTTGTATCCCGCCAAACATTTTTTGTGCAGACTATAAGAATCATACTAAATTCCATAATAATAGCAACAGCTTCAAGGATTTGCTTCCTAACAACTGCTCCATAAACAAACGCAGTAAGCTCCTACTGTAGTGCTTCCACTGAGAATAAACTTCATTGCAGTAGTAATAATCCCCGGAAATTCCTCAGTGAGATTTCAATGCACGATACTTCTCAAGGTTAGTTTAGCTGAATACAGGTGGAAATCATTCGAACAATGTTCCTTCATATATATATATATATATATATATATATATATATATATATATATATATTGCTAATTATTTGCCTACTATTCCTGCAATCTAGGTATTGTATTAATTAACATTAATTTTGATTGGCTTTTATGGAAGATAAATATCTTCCAGTAATCTGTGGCATCCATTAGAGTGAAGAGTCCATTAGGCTGCGGCTGGGAAGTTGTTTTTTTTTAATTCAGTTGTTGTTCGTATGGCAGCGACCGTTTTTACCGGTCGCACACAGTCACACAGCCGCCTCATGAGGCTTTTTGGATTTTTGAGGCGATGCTGGAGTGTCGTCTCCAAGAAAACTTTTTATAGCAGGTTGAGAGTTGCCCATGTATCACTCTTCTTCTCACCTCGCCAGCGATGTTGCCCAGTAGCTGAAGTCTAGACAGCATGGTACTGGTGTCGTCGTTAATATCAACCAAAACAAATCATAGAATTTACAAACTATTTCTTAGCATAGCCAGCTTCTCTCTCAATGCAGGTACAAATTTCGCTCAAAAAGCAACGAATGTCTTCTAATAACAACATATCTATTCTGTAATGTAATCTCCTTCCTTCTCACTTGCGTTAGAGGTGTTGGCCAAAAAGTTAAGTATTCGTATAACTAAATAATGTCTATTCATTAATTATAACTGATTTACTTACATTATTTACATTATTCGGACTGTTAACCTCATCTGCATTGCCATATTCACAACGTTTCGGCCTCTATATCTCTGAGATTAGGTATTATAATTACTTGCATGACTTACATTATTCGAACTGTTATCCTCATAATAACAGCCCGAATAATGTAAATAGTGCAAGTAACCATATCACCTCATCTCAGAGATATAGAGTCCGAAACGTTTGAATATGACAATGAGGATGAGGACAACAGTCCGAATAATGTAAATAATGCAAGTAATCATAATATCTCATCTCAGAGATATAGATAGATACAACTAATTTAATAGTAGAAATTCACAAATCATTGTAAGTTTAACGGGAAATATCAGGACTTTAGTCCATTGCATAACCCCCTTCCTACTTACAAGTGTAAGTTAAAAAGTATTTATTTTAGTTACAGAAGATAATTAATAGAACACAAACCATACCGAAGTGAACAAAATTACATTAGGATTTCTAATAAGATATTTTTTAATTGTGATATGCAACATTTATACGATAGTTTGTTTACTCTTATCTTTGAAGGGTTTTAACTGTTTTCTTATCCATGTTCAATTTATCCTTCTCAATCCGTGACAGTTGGCTATCTGCGACTTTGGAAGTTTCTGCCCGGATTTTGAAACTGAAGAAACCCTTCAGCAACCATTACTCTCCACTTTTAGAGAATCTGTGACGATTCTATGAAACCACATTGCACAGAGTTTGAGTAACCAAATAACTGCACTAAATTGTGAGCATTATCTTGGCTCACTTGAAGGCTTTCATAAAGTTTTACAATAGTGATCTTTCTTTTACCAGTATTGAAACAATCGGTAGATTTGACTTCATCGCAATGCTATATGTCACGTTAGTCGTATCTCAGACTGGAGACGATTCTGGCTTAACTCATTTAAACAGAGCTGTCGAATGTGAAAATAACTTTTCAACCTGAAAATTTTAATTTCTTCATCGTTTCAAACTTTATAGTTTAAGTCTTACATTAGATTGCTTGAAATAGTTTTCTTTTAGAAGCCCTTAAATTATTAGTATATTCGCAATTTAGTTCGTTGCAAATTATACGATTATATTACTATTGAAAAAAAATCATTTGAAAGGGCTACATGGAAGAGAAATATCCTGTTAAACGAAGTTTGTCTTTCTTATCTTTTCCTCTAAATGGTTGCTATATAATCCCGTCATGTCACTTAAAGAGTATCATACCACCAGCATTCCCTCCGTACTCCATCGGCAAGAAGTAAGTTCCGCTCAAATAGATTCTTCCCGCGAACCATTGCACTATAGAACAGGCTCCATCGATGTTTCCCTGATCACTTCAATGTTAAGCTGTTCAAGTCTAGAGTCAACTGTTGTTATATATTCATCTGCTAGCCATATAAACTACCCTTTAACGTAACCCTCTCACGTGATTTGCACCGGCAATTGTACAGGGTCAAAATTACTTTAAACTTCATTGGCTTGGCCCTCTGCATTATGCCTCATGCCACATCTAAACGTAGCTTAGATGTGGCACAATATCAAAAGAATGGAAGCATCCTGCGAGGATCGAACTCACTACTTAATTGTAATTGTTATAGCAAAGCAAGTTTGCTAACCATAGCAACACGCCCACGTGCCCAAGTTCTCTGATTTATTATGTGAATCTCAAGGTTTCCAGAATACATTGTTATGACAGTTTCGGAAATAATCATTTTGCATTGAATGAGAAACTGGAATTATAATTAATGTGTATACCCGCGTAACATGCGACCTTTAAAAACCTAATTTTAAGCTAATTTGAATACAGTAAATGGATGTATAGCTTGGTCAACGCCAGCAGTACAAACGCTAATTTTATATCTCGTGTATGATGCGACATCCTCGAAATTAGCTTAAAAATTAGGTCTTCAAAACTCGCATGATACGTAAATATATAAAGTATATAGTTTCCGTTGACAGCCGAATATAAGTGAAGACCCATTACTAAATATTTTGAAAAACACCTTTGTGGAGCCAAGAAACTGTACGAAACTGTGGGCACTATCTTAAGCACCTGAATTATTTCATAAATTTTACATTTAATTATTACAGGTTTCATTGCATATGATTTCTGAAAAAAAGAGGGGGGTTCTGATTTACACATATAAACTTTTTGACAAACTTACACATATAAATTTGCCGATCTTTTTCTGTGTCTACAATTTTGTGTTGGAGGGTGTGTGCGCGCACACGTGTATGTGTGTGTGTGGCAGAGAGAGAGAGAGAGAGAGAGAGAGAGAGTGAGAGAGATCGTGTGTGTGTGTTTGAACACCATTACCAAACGAATTCAGTTTTTGTATAGATAAAAGCAAGTCTATAACAAGCTTCGCGAGTTTGGCCTTGAAGCTCATTTGAGATCACTAGAGATCATTAAATGCACAGCGTGCCATTCCTAGCATCTGAATGAAATATTCTCTAACCGAATGGCATGAGCTATTGAGCTTTCTCTGCTGGCATTAAAATTGCAGAACATCCATATTTGACCCAGGCAATGTGAGGACGACCTAAGTGGTGATTTGGGGGCACACATTTAATAGGGCAGCACGAGAAATGAAAAATAATTGTAGCGAAATGAAATGAGTAACTGGGATTTTTTCTGAGCTTCAAAAATTCTTCTTTAAATCACAGGTAGTAAATCATTACTGAAAGAGCCTAGCAATTTTTAGATAAGAATGGTGAGGGTTCGTGCTTTTGCTTTGGACATCTCGAAATCATTTGACACGGTTTGGCATAACGGTTTTCTTCACAAGGCAAAAGGCTATGGCATTCAGGACGAATTATTTGTACTGGTTCAGTTTTTCTCATCAAATCGCGAACTTTATTATAACAGCCGCACCTGGGAATGACGATAAACTACATCCGGCAGCAAGGCCTCTGATCAGGAAGTTTTGAGGATCGTGGATGCACCTTTCAATTGATGTTCTTCCCAGGTACACCATGAACCGGTGTGCTAGCACCAGTTAGGCTTTCTACCCGGATTTTGAAACTCAACAAACCCTTCAGCAACCATTACTCTCCACTTTTAGAGAATCTGTGACGTTTCTATGAAGCCACATTGCACAGAGTTCGAGTAACCAAATACCTGCACTAAATTGCGAGCATTACCATGGCTCACTTGAAGGCTTTCAAAAAGTTGTACAATAGTAATCTGTCTTTTACCTGTATTGAGACAATCGGTAGATTTGACTTCATCGCAATGCTATATGTCACGTTAGTCGTATCTCAGACTGGAAACGATTCTGGCTTAACTCATTTAAACAGATTTGTCGAATGTGAAAATAACTTTTCAACCTGATAATTTTAATTTCTTCTGCACCAGTTAGGGTCCCAGCTATGGGGAAACATATATCTGTCAAATTGGTTTTGAAAACACTCTGAAAGTATAAAAATACGTTTTTATAGTAAAATATCAGCAATACATTTTTTTAAAAAAATATTACAGCAATATGTTTGACTCTCAACAAAAACCGTCTTTACAAACGTACGTAAATGAAACCTGATTTACAAACTGTTTTCTTACAAAGAAAACCTATTCTATTCACTAGCAGTATAACCCGTTTTCGACCAGGTGTTTCATTACTGGGATTTTTTGCCGTTCAATTGGATCAGTTTAAAGTCATACGACTCGAAAATCAATATTAGTAACAACAATTGGGTACAACTATGTCACATGCCCAAATGAGGAAAGTTAACAACTTGAACTTGGAGGGGACCCTTAAAATAGCCGTTTTACGCTCTCAATGTTGCAAGGAAGGAACCTCTTCCGTGGACCGTTATAATAATAATATACGATAAATTTTATTTATAATAATTTTCTTAGAATTCTAATAATCTTTTGCGTTAGATTTCAACTCTCTAAATTGATCGTACGCAGTTTTTTTTTACAGATATTAAATTCTACCTTTGATTTTTTCAAAGTATAAATAATCATTTTTTTCTGATTTTTTACCTTCAAGGTTGCAATTCTTTCCAGCCAATTTGGACTCAAAACTGGCACTGAAGAATTATCTATCAAACAGTTTTTTTTAATCGAAATCGAATGAAAACTGTGGAAAGGCATAAACAACATCCGATCACACACACACATACATACATAGATACATACACACACACATTTTAAGAATTATAGATATAGATATGAACCTATCCTAAAAATTTTATCAACATTAAATAAACCATTGAAATTGGTATGCCATAAAATAAAATAACCCATACCTGAATGGCCAGGTCACTCTTCTAGAGCTTTTTGCGTTAACTCGGGTGTTACCCTCGGTTTGTATCCTTGGGACTACGTCGTTCCTAATTTTCATCAATGAACCTCCTGATTGTATCAGTTTTCAACTCGGTATCTATGCTGATGACACAACTATTCATGGTAAGACTGATCGGTTCGATAAGTTCAAACAGTCTGCTTTCAACTTGATTATGGAATGACATGTTAATTTAAACGCGACCAATACGAAACTACTCTCTGTCAATCATCTGAAATGACACTTTGTGCGTTCTATCAGCATGGCTGATGCTAACCTCTAGGTGACTGAAGCATTGTGTATTCTCGGGTTAGATTTATCCCGGTGCCATGAAGTGGAAAGGTTATATGGTATCATTTTTTAGGTCAGCTAGTTCGAATGTCGTTCCACTGTATTGTGCTAGACGACTGATCTATCTTACATATTGGTAAGTCTACCAATCACCCATGGTTTGAATATTGTCGCCACAGATGCTCCTGTTATACATTTAAAGATTTTTAGATACAATCCAAGGAGGAATCTGGAATTATTCTTGGTTCTGAACTGGCATCTCGACTTCAATCAGTCTCCCCCTGTTCTCTCACCTTAATTGTTAACTGGTGACATTAGGAAAGGTCAAACTATAAAGCCCTGGGCTCGCTTTCATTAATGCAAAAATTATATTTGAGTGGCCATTCAGTACAACTTTCATTACGCGGTTTGATAAGAAAAATAGAATGAAATGAAAAAAAAGGGTAAAATAGATCCAAACCTTTTAACTTGGGAAAAAGGCCATTATGCTAAATCCTTGCAAACGTCATCAAAATATCTCAAGCAACAGACATTTATTTAAATCTTGAAAGACTCTTTCAGTAGTAACACATCGGCTGTTGACGTAGATAAGAGACATCGCTATTATTTGTCTGAAATAAAATCCCTGCGAGGTGAGGACCATAGCCATCTCAGAGTTGATTGGGGCGTCTAGTACTCTGCCAAAGAGAGCTCAAGGAAGAATAGGTTGATAGTTCGAAGGACATACTGTTTGCCAGTCAGGTGTTCTCTCACCTTAAAAGTATTTTTCTAATGTTCTCAAAGACTCAGTAAGCCTTTGCATCCATATAACTTAATTGCCTTGCTCGCGGTGAAATAATTTAAAGTAATCAGTTAAGAAACGCATGGTATTTCATTTGAGGATGATTTAGTTTGTGTATTTGATATGCTGCAGTGGATGTAGACAATCTAATTCTTGGTCACTTAATGGTTCGTAGGTGTAAAATGTTGGCAGCAACACCATTTTTGCCTACCAGGTTTACTGGAAATTAATAAAGGCGCATTCTTATTTCCTCTCCAAGTTCTCTACTGCCTTAACCGGGTATTGAACTCACACTCTTTGGTTTAAAGGAAGTAGAGAGCCGGTTAAGGCAGTAGAGAACTTGGAGAGGGGAATTAACAGGAGGTAGCTGACAAGTGACATCACTTAAAACATGGCACGTGGAACAAGAACAGTCTACCCCAGTGAGCGAAATAAAGTTTTCAGTTCGATATTCCAACCACCTGAAGAAGGCCAGAGCGTACAACGGCCGAAACGTTGTAATAAATATGGCGACAAAGATGACGACAATAATCAGAATAATGTAAATAGTGTACATAATACCTCATTTCAGAAATATAAACAGACGACCTCAGTGGGATATTTAATGCCGACAAGATTTTTATTGCTGGTAATATTTTTTTTTCAAAAATTTATTTCTGGTAATAATATTTTACAAAAATGTATTGCTGGTAATCATATCTATTTTTAAACTTTCATAATGATTTGACCCCAGTTTGGTGTTAACTATTTGCCCATAGTTGGGACCCGAACAGCTGTTACCACACTGGGTCTGGGTGGACCTGGGAACACCAGCAATTAAGAGGTAATTCGATATTCCTCAAAACCTCCAGATCAGAGGCCTTGATGTTGGATATAGTTTATCGTCTTACCCAAGACGAGAAAAGGCACAGGGATGCAAGTTTAATTTGTCAGAAAAGAGACCAAATCAGCAACAATAATATTGCTGATAATTTGGATTTTATCAAGAATCTTTAGACATATAAAATTAACAAGCCATCCATTGCCCGATTTAACAATATACTGATGGTCGTCTTTTAGATGAGCCGCTTATTTGACCTTATCGAACTGATTAAACTTTCTGTCGGGACAAGAGGTTAGCATCAGCCATGCTTATGGAAGGCAAAAATGTTCATTAAGCGGCGTAATAGAGAGCAGTTTATTTCAGAATTGATAAAATTAATAAATCACTTCCTGCCCCATGTACGAATAGATTGCATGTCATTTTCGGGATCAGCTTCCAATTTTATTGTCAGTCAGTTATGTCCCATGCGTGATACATGCTTAGGCGATCATGTATCTTCCGATACATGACTAACGAGACAATTTTTTTTCCCGCAGTAGGTTAACATTTCTCTATGAAATAAACCAGTTGCCATCCAAAGCTATAGAACTCGGTCTGTCCTACTATTTACCCATAGCTGGGGAGAGAAGAAGAGGGTTCATACCTTTCCCAAGGGTATCAGCACGTAAGTGAATGTAATGGATTTGACAGGAATTCTAACTCGGCTCTCCGATTTCTCAGTCCAGGCCGCTATCCATTACTCCTTTGGCTGTATCGAACCGATT
Organism: Acanthosepion esculentum; assembly: GCA_964036315.1. Lineage (NCBI taxonomy): Eukaryota > Metazoa > Mollusca > Cephalopoda > Sepiida > Sepiidae > Acanthosepion > Acanthosepion esculentum. The sequence continues at coordinate 24,639,380 of OZ038493.1, read as the reverse complement.
AGATTGGCGACAGGAATAAACAATTTTACCATCAGCACTGAATTGTTAACTGGTGACATTAGGAAAGGTCAAACTATAAAGCCCTGGGCTCGCTTTCATTAATGCAAAAATTATATTTGAGTGGTCATTCAGGACAACTTTCATTACGCGGTTTGATAAGAAAAATAGAATGAAATTAATAAAAACCGGTAAAATACACCCAAACCTTTTAACTTGGGAAAAAGGCCATTATGCTAAATCCTTGCAAACGTCATCAAAATATCTCTAGCAACAGACATTTATTTAAATCTTGAAAGACTCTTTCAGTAGTAACACATCGGCTGTTGACGTAGATAAGAGACATCGGTATTATTTGTCTGAAAGAAAACCCTGCGAGTTGAAGACCATAGCCATGTCTGAGTTGATTGGGGCGTCTAGTACTCTGCCAAAGAAAGCTCAAGGAAGAATAGCTTGTTAGTTCGAAGGACATACTGTTTGCCAGTCAGACACTCTTTACACAGCTGCCTAGAATCAACTTTAACAACCTAAACTGCATGGTTTTCACATCAACAAGCTTCAATTAAAATGATACGACATCAAAGACATTCAAAAGAATGGAACAAACACATAAATAATAAACTCTATAGAATCCAACAAGACATTAAATGATGTGTACGGGGTTATCGAAAAATAGCAATCAGTACTATCTCCGACACTGAAGATGTACCAATATGTTAAAACGTGTAATAAACGATATATTTATAAAATGTATTGATTTAAGTCCAGTATGTGAAAAGTATTATCAGGCGAACAATATGAATGAACTTGTCAACAGTAGTGATCCTAATAAAATAACTAAATTCCTTAAGGAAGCTATATTAAAAAAATTAGCAATAATTAATCTTGATAAATAAGAGAAGAAAGAAAAGAAAAGAATCTCTAACTGAACTTCATAGCAAAATCATAAACGTCAAATGAACTCCATTACAAAGGCTATCGCCTTCAACTAAAGATACTAAAATGCTATTCACAAATTTAATGCACAAACCATGATTTCCAGTCGAATCATATTAAGCAAGAAATGACCTAACGAGTGTTAATCTGGCTTTAAACCTAACAACCAGATTAAATAAAATCCATCATGTTGCACAGTAATCGCTAGTCTCAAAATTTCTGCAACAGATTATTGATTGTGCATAAGCAATATATATATATATATATATATATATATATATATATATATATATATATATATATATATATATATATATAAGTGTAACCTGGTGCATTGATAAATGCGAAATATGTTTCTTTTCGCATATGCTGTTCATTGAAAGTAATAAATTGTTTCTTAACATTTAAGATTCGTATTTTACCAATGGGATGATCTTTTGGGTTTGCTATTGATTTGTAGTAAGAGAAAAACGAATCTTTCTCTACACAAGGCATATCTTGGCTAAAACTCATGGGTACACTGATATTTCTTACAATCTGTGAGAGAACATTCTGTTATATCACTAACTCTGATTCCAATCACTTTGATTTTTCGAGTTTGTATCTCTTTCTTGCTTCATTACTTTTGTGAGATGCATTCATTATTGTTTTGTGTTGAAATTATCAGTCTTATTCCACCGTTCTATTCAGTTCTCTTCTTTCGAAGTTTTACTTCGTTTTTACTTGAATCTTCTCTTTTCTCTCGAAACAATATTTCTGCATTTTAGTCCGAGTTGAAAAATAATATTCTTTTCATGCTTTTTGCTTCATTTTTCTTTTGTAAAATTATACCTATATTATTTCCGTCGTATACTTCTTTCCTTCCTTCCTTCCTTCCTTCCTTCCTTCCTTCCTTCCTTCCATCTATCCTTCCTTCCTTATTTCCTTCCTTCCTTCTTTCCTTCCTTCCTTCTTTCCTTTCTTCCTTCTTTCCTTCCTTCCTTTCTTCCTTCCTTCCTTCCTTCCTTCCTTCCTTCCTTCCATCCTTCCATCCTTCCTTCCTTCCATCCGTCCTTCCTTTCGTCTATCCTTCCTTCCTTTCTTCCTTTCTTCCTTCCATCCTTGCATCCTTCCTTCCTTCCTTCCTTCCTTCCTTCCTTCCTTCCTTCCTTTCTTCCCTCCTTACTTCCTTCCTTCCATCCGTCCTTCCTTCCGTCTATCCTTCCTTCCTTCCATCCTTGCATCCTTCCTTCCTTCCTTCCTTCTTTCCTTCCTTCCTTCCTTCCTTTGTTTGTTTGTTTCTTTCTTTCCTTCTTTCTTTCTTCCTTTCTTTCCTTCTTTCTTTCTTTATTTCATTCTTTCTTTCTTCCTCCTTTTCTTTCTTTCTTTCTTTCTTTCATTCATTCATTCTTCGTTTCTTTCTTTCTTTCTTTCTTTCTTTCATTCCTTCTTTCTTTCTTTATTTCTTTCTTTATTTCTTTCATTCCTTCTTTCATTCCTTCTTTCTTTCTTTATTTCTTTCTTTATTTCTTTCATTCCTTCTTTCATTCCTTTTTTCTTTCTTTCTTTCTTTCATTTCTTCTTTCTTTCATCCTTCGTTTCTGTCTGTCTTTCTTTCATAATTTTGTGCCCATAGTCGTTTTGAATAGTTTTATTTCCGTCTTTCTTTTACAATTTTATGAAGGTCATCTTCCTTCTGACAGAAATGACGTCATTTCCAATTATATGTATCAGCATCTTTTTTCACGTATTTCGTTTTCAGGAATTATTCCATTTTTTTCTATCTTTCCAGCTATTTTTTAAAATGTTTCATTCACTTTTATTCCATGATAATATCTTTTACCATATTCTCTTTTACGCTTCCTTTCATAAATACCTTCTGTATAGTATTTTTTCGTTTCATTCTACTTCAGTTACATTCTTTTATCTTTTTTTATATTCTCCACTTTATAATTATTATCTTTTTAAATCATTTCAAATCAGCAGTCGGCGACTTCATCTTTTAATATTTAATTTATTGATGTCACTCGTCTTTCTTTTCTCATCTGTGCTTTTGCATCTCATATAGATTCGTTTTCTTCTGAACAGCAAAAACGTCTTAGCCAAACAACGTAGCATGGCAAGATTACACATGAGATTTGGAGGAATTCGCCAAATGATGGATACGACAAATATTTTCTTTGTTTCAGTTTCACAGCAATACATGTATTTTTCTATCATTTGCTTTCGTTCATTGTTCATCTTTGTGACAGCAAAGAAATTTTAAGAAAATTACACCAGACACGAGACTAAAAAGCTCACACTTGGGAAAAGAAAAAAACCGAAAATTTGTAAAACTCATGCAAACACATTTACACCTATGTGTAAGCTGATCAATACAGAGACGGCAAACACACACACACACACACACATATACGCATACATTATATATATATATATATATATATATATATATATATATATATATATATATATATATATATATGTAAACAGGTTTATAGCTTATATCTATTTATATGTATATAATAAATGCATATCCATATATGTGTATATGCATATATAGAGAGGGAGAGTATAGATAGATAGATAGATAGATAGATAGATAGATAGATAGATAGATAGATAGATAGATAGATAGATAGGAAACACTAAGATAGATAGATAGATAGATAGGGGTAGTTACGTATGTATAAATATATAGAAAATGATGCGTCTCCGTACATACACACACACAAACAGACACACACATATATATATATACGTTTATATATATATATATATATATATATATATATATATATATATATAAATATACATATATATATATATATATATATATATATATATATAGAGAGAGAGAGAGAGAGAGAGAGTTTGTGTGATAAATAAATTGTCGTCTCAATTACGCAAAAATGAAAATAACATTGATCTCTCCTTTTAAATCATATGTATACCAAAATTACACAAAAACGTCTTGAAGTACTAAAGAGTAAGTTTATTCAATAAAATCGCCATTGACTTCAACCATGGCCTCCAGAAGACATCGGAATCTTCTGCAACTATTCTGAACGGTCTCCTTGTTTAAGCTGATGAATGCTGCTATCATCCTTGCCTTCAGTTCATCTTTGGAGTTTTGTTTCCCTCTCTCTCAGCTGCGCCCCACTCATAATAATGAATGTGGTTGCAATCTGAGGAGTTAGATGGCCACAAGTCAGGAGTGATGTGGTCGCTGAAATTGTCTCACAGCCATCTGACTGCTTGAATGATATGGTACAGAATCCGTTTGCTAGATATATATTTTGCTATCCTCTTGTTTCAGGGCAGCACTGCCTCCATATGTCTCTTGAGGCTGAGGTCCTGTGAGAAGATGTATGGAGGCATAGCGTAGCCAACACTAGTAATCATTCAAACACCATGATGTTGTCTGGATACATCATACAACTCTTACATACACTCACACACACACACACACACACACACACACACACACATATATATATATATATATATATATATATATATATATATATATATTATGATGTATATATGTGCATTTGCTTCGACATGGGAATCAGTTTTGATATGCAGAGATAAAATGTACACGTATTCTTATATATATATATATATATATATATATATATATATGCAGAAATATAGTCTTAAAGTGTGCTATATTTATGGGGTAAAGTGCTCAATATCAGAGATAGAGCGTGTGTAAATATAAAAGTGGACAATGATAAGTGCTGACTTCCATGTCCACTTTTATATATATATATATATATATATATATATTATGGACTCTCCCGTCGAACTCGGGAGGGTCAGGCAGATCAGTTCCCAGAATCTGAAAGCCCGACACCGACACATGAGATTTGATTATAGTGGTGAAGGCCTTGTGTAGGGACATCCACACTTTTTGCAGCGACGAATACAGGGACCTGCTACAGCGAATGCCACAAGGTCCCCAAACGACCCTCCGCAGGTTTTGAATTCAGAGTTGTCCTTCTCCAAGACCAGTTGCAATCCAAGGCTATAGAACCCAGTCTGTCCTGCTATTTACCCATAGTTGGAGGGAGAAGAAGAGGATTTACACCTTTCCCAAGGGTATTAGCTCGTAAGTGAATGTAATGGATTCGACTGGAATATATATATATATATACATATATATATATATATATATATATATATATATATATATATATATATATATATATATATATATATATATATATATATATTATGTAATTGATTAAGTCCGACAATTATTTAATACTTTTTTCTGTTTATATTTCTTTAATAGATACAACTTATTTAAATATATGCTCTATTTTTTTAATTCAGTTAGATAAATGTAATTAATACTGGTTAGTAGTGGTTATTTTCATATTAATTTGCATTTGACGTATAAACAGAAAATATATTATATATTCATGTATTAAATATATAAATGAATACATAAGACATTTTTTGTCTATACGTTTTTTTTTATATAGATACAAATATTTAAGTAAATGCTCTGCTTATAATAAACAGTATTAACGACATTTACCGGCCTGAATGTCCGCGAAATTTTCATAGAAAATATGCCATTCATATATATATATATAATCCTGTCGGAGGACGCATATTTTCTATGAAAGTTTCTCGGACATTCAAGCCGGTAAATGTCGTTAAATAATTAATTAAAATGTCTTAAAATAATTCTCTGAGTTTGTCTATTTCATAAATACTTATGTATAAATATATCCGTATGCATAAATGTGTGTGTGTGTGTGTTTAGCATTCTTTTTTATTTTGATTTGAAATGTTTTCAGCGTAATGATGCATCCTATGAACTTAACTAGTAATTTTCACAAAACATATTGATGGCAAAAGGCTTGAATGGTACAATAGATCTACTTATTTAAGAATAATGAATAAATGGATGGCAGAACAGTGTGTGGGAACATAGTAAAGGAAACGATCTAGAAAGTTGCCGCCAACATTCTAAAGGGACACGCCCAAAAAAAGAAATGGGATTTTGATATCTCTTAAGCGAAATAATTTTTTTTTATTGTTATGCTACAGACATACTGATTTGTTGCTAGCCAATCCACATTGCAGAAGCCTGTTCAGAAAAGTTTGTGTTTGGTCAACAGCCACAGAGCCCACCTTTAGTTTCTACAGTAATTATTCTGAGTGGACCTAAGTTACAGTTTCTGGGTGAGATCAAAAAAGCTGTTATTGCCAGTACTTTGAATAAGGCGAGTAAGCTCAAAATCTCGGTGATGATGACTTGAGACTTCGCGCTACCACAACCATCGATGGTTTCCGAATAGTTCTGTCTACACGTTTGGACACAGATATAATGGATAAACACGTTGTGTGATTTTCCAAGATATTTACAAAGCTGACGCACGGTCTCATTAGATATCATATAGAAATCTCCTTCCTGCCAAATCGAACATGATATAATTGAGCACAGGATTCATACGGTCGGATATCGAACGTTCTAGCTAGTCGGGAATTATATATGCATATATAACATATACAGATAGAGGATATATGTACACGCACACAGATACACGTATACACACACACGCTACAGAAAAGCTTTTATGTTTCAATACTATGATTGTACTTCTTCAGTCAATGGTAAGTAAATAGTGATATCACTAATTACTTACCATCGCCTGAAGAAGTAGAATGATAGTATTGAAGCCTAAAAGCTTTTGTTTAGTGATTACAAAATAATTTTATAATCTCTTAAAACAAAATATAATAATAATATATTGGTCTATTTTGTATACAGCACGTTTTTTTAAAAATAAACGCTATGGACAGTGGATTTTTTCCCATCTTTCTCTCATTTTGATATATTAGTTTTTTCTTTATAAGGAAACATTCGGCATTCTTCGTTCGGTCAGCTTTTAAGATTGTGTGCATATATATATATATATATATATATATATATATATATATATATATATATATATATATATATATACATATACATATATGTGTGTGTGTCTGTGTCTAAGTGTATCTCTCTCTCTCTATATATATATATATATATATTTATATATATAACGAATATATATAGATGTGTGTCTATATATACTAATTCCTTATTAATATATATATATATATATATATATATATATATATATATATATATATATATATATATATAATGAAATGGGCAAAGTCAGACAATATTTAAAGATAATTTATGCTTAACATTCTTTTTATAGATACAAGTATTTAAGTAAATGCTCTGTTTATAATAAACAGTATTAAATAACATTTACCCGTCTGAAAGTACGAGAAATTTTCATAGAGGACTTTTATTTTCTTTGGAAATTTCTCGGACATTCAGGCCGGTAAATGTTATTTAATACTGTTTATTATAAACAGAGCATTTACTTAAATACTTGTATCTATAAAAAGCATGTTAAGCATAAATTCTCTTTATATATATATATATATATATATATATATATATATATATATATATATATATATATATATATATGGAAAAGGAATATGCATACACATACTAGCAAAAAAACAACAACACCCAAACAATGCATATAATGTAGATATATTTAAAAAGATACAGAGGTAATATAAAGACAAGAAGAAAGAACTACTTGCTGACCCCTTTATGTAACCAATTCGAATTGTTTTATTACCCCTTATGTAGAGAAATATTTGTCCAAGTAAGCTTTTAGTACACACAAAAGACAATGGTTAAACATCAGAAAACATAGGGAAAATTAGTTCCGTTTTCACTTTTATCTCGTTGGAACAACTATATCCTCTCCACTCCCCCCCTCTCTCTCTCTCTGTGTACAAATATATATGCATTCTGATCCACAATTATTCCCACTCAATGGGCCCTAGAATAATTCGATACACAACTGTAACCGCCTACCAAAATAACCGTTAGAATATTCCAAAAGACTGCCCAAAATGCAATGCAATAGACTATCACCAATGTATCCCTGTCCTGTTTTTTAGACTGAAATAGACTTTATCATCAAGGTGTTCGACTTCTATTTTTAATTTAAAATTAAATACGTTCTATTCTTGATATTGAGCACTTTCAAACATACATACAGCATAGCTTATAAAATACTTTATCATACATATATATATATATATATATATATATATATATATAT
>OZ038493.1:24586302-24626302 GCA_964036315.1 Acanthosepion esculentum | reverse complement strand
AAAATAAAGAAATATTAGTATTCCCAACTGAGATGGGTTTTAATACCAGAATTACCTTATAAAAAATTAATACTAGAAATGAATTTTTGAAGAAAAATACCTATTACCAGCAGCAATACGTTTTTGAAAAAAAATATTACCAGCAATACGTTTTTGAAAAAAACAAAAAAAAACATCTATTACCAGCAATACGTTTTTAAAAATAATAATACCAGCTATACAATTGAGGAAAAAATATTACCAGAAATAGATATTTGACAAAACAAAAATATTACCAGGAAAAAAATAAAGTTGCCGGCATTAAACGACCCATTGAGGTTGATATACCGTAAAACAAAACAAAGCAAACCAAATATCCCAAAGAAGTTGATCTGCGCTAAACACAATCAACTAAACAAACAAACGAACGTTTGCCCCAAACCTGTGAAAAACGTAAACCTTCAATTTTTAAAAGATAATTTTTTGTTTGTTGGTGATTTAAATATATAGATAAACATAGAGAAATAACTCCTTTAATCGAATTACAATGTAAAGGTATAAAGAAAAGAAAAGCTTAGGTTCCGAAACATAGTATGTTTTTATCAGTATGATGCTCATTGAATCATTTATTATTCAACAGATTTAGGCGTTGTTTACAAGTTGTCACTTTTTTTCGCCATTTTTCTCTTAGAGAATTACGCATGCAGACATAGCACTGTCTTCGGCTTGTTCTTCCAGCAGTATTCATATACAAATACTCCAGGACTTAACCTCATGAATCTTCGAGTTGTCAATTAATCATTTAAATTCTAGTCTTGAGTGAATGAATAAATGATTGAATGGTGCCTGTGTCATTGTCAAAGGTTTAAATAACCAATTCAATATATCCTCTAGTCGACAATGAAATATCACCTGACGACTCCTATTGTTTAATGGTCATGGTGAAAATTGACACCCACTGACTGAACAGGCAATGTTACTCTCGGTTGAAATTGATATAATCTATTAAAAAGATTTTCATGATAATAGGGCCCTGATGCCTATTAAATGTTGCCGATCTTTCGAGCATTGACGGTGTTTTCCTTCCTAGACTTTTGTTTGAAGTAGTGAGAAATGTCAACATATAGATGGCTTCATCATCTACTTTTCAAGCTACAGGTTCAAGCAATTTTAGTTGTTGCTACATGTGAAACGCTTTCGGTGAAGTGTATTCTGTCACCTGGGACATGAACACTTGATGTCGTTCGAACAATGATTGTCCTCTCTAAGATCCGGAGGCTTCATTTATTCGAAGACATTTTTAATCATTGATCTGAGAAAGGGCTTGAGATAAAGTTGAAAAGCTAAGTTATATCTGAAATTGTGTGACGCCATACATGTTATCGATGTGAAAGTCTAGATCTGAAGAAGCAAGTTAAGAACATGAGTTTTAGGTTCGTATTTTTGAATTTGTATAGATTTAATATGTTATGGTTTGAAATCATTCACTATCAGAGTCCTTACCAGGCATTTACAACTTTTTGTCACATATAATTACTCTATATAAGTGGTCGGCAACCAACGGCACGCGTACCACACATGGCACGCCAGGCAATTTCCAATGGCACGCAGCCGCAAATGACGTCACGAAGTTTGAACATATTTCGCTGTTTTAATTTTAATAGATAATAAATTGTATATACTATACATTGTTATCTAAAATATATTGTAGAAGAAGGATATTACATGCTTTATTCGTTCGAAGACATTTTTAATCATGGATCTGAGAAACCGGATTTATACAGCAGTTTACATATTTCCGGATCAGTTTGACGTCATGCATATCTACTTGCATGTTTATCTACCAAGATTAAGGATATGCCTCGAAGTTTTGTTGTGTAGCAATTTGCCGTTTTGATTGAAATTACTCATAGAGAAACCTGTACTTAATCGTATTATTTCCTACACAAAATTTGTTATAATTTATGCATACAACGAGGTATTTGAAGATTCTCGCATTTACTAAGCTTATGTCCTAGATTTATATGATGAATTCAGGGTATGTGCCATTGTGACTTTCATTCCATTTCGAGATTATAGTTTCTGTTTAGAAAAGTTTATCTTTTGTCCTGTTTCTTAGAATAGTTGGTAAGGGATTTTTAAGTTTTAAACCCTTCGTATCCCGACTATGAATATGAGGACATTAGCCTGGGAACGAAAGCAGAATCACTGTTTTCTATTAGTAGGTTGGATAACAATGTCTCAGGAATGTTCAATGTCTACGTCTTCCCATCTGAGTTTGTATATGGACGCAGCATTGCCTAACAAAATATTAGACTGGCGTTCTTTATTTTTTTTCTTTCTTGCACTTCTGATAAGATTTCAAATGTTTCCAATTTGGGATATGGAAGATAGTTCTAGTATCAGATCAAGTTATTCATTGAAGTCAGTGCTTGGATGGCGGTTTCTTATAGATGAGAACAGGAAATCAGTATGAGTCTGGTTCTATGCGTTTTCGAGCTCAACATAGCAAGCATACACTTTTCTATCTCTGTACTTGTTTGATGGCATATATACTAATCATCACCCCTACAAGAACGAAAACCAAATTGGATTATGGGCAGTTTAATTTTGTTACCGTAGTGAATTAATGATGCAATATATACCCCACTTTTTATGGAAAAAGGTTTTTGTCATATTATTATTATTATTATTATTATTATTATTATTAGTAGTAGTAGTAGTAGTAGTAGTATTTATAGTCTTATTATTATTATTTTTCATGTTATTATTATTATTTTTATTATTTATAGTATTATTATGTTTTATAGTATTCTTATTATTATTTAAATTATTATTATTCATATTATTATTATTATTATTGTTGTTGTTGTTTAAATTGAAAAGAAAACAATTTTTTTAAAAAGCCATATGTTTTGTGGTAATTATGATAGTTCTAGCATCAGATCAAGTTATTTATTGGAGTCAGTGCTTGGATGGCGGTTTCTTATAGATGAGAAGAGGAAATCTGTATGAGTCTGGTCCCATGCGTCTTCGAGCTCAACATAGCAAGCACACACTTTTCTATCTCTGTACTTGTTTGATGGCATATATACTAATCATCACACCTACAAGAACGAAAGCCAAATTGGATTATGGGCAGTTTAATTTTGTTACCGTAGTGAATTAATGATGCAATATATGCCCCACTTTTTATGGAAACAGGTTTTTGTCATATATAGGGTGACCCCAAAAAGCGGGGACTTTTTAACAATCCAATAAAACCAAGATGATGGAAGAAAAAATATTTAATTCATAGTAATTGAAACCTTTAAACATGCCATTTAAGAAACAATGATGGAATTTTCATTTTTTTTAATTATGTCCTGTAGATGGCGTCCTCCTGTACGAATGCATTCTTGAAATCTGCTGTTGGGCCCCCTATTTACTGATGCAACATCCCAGCTGGGATATTGTGAATTTCATTCTTGTTACTAAAATGGCGAAATGTATACTTGCTCAAGGTCACTGTCTCGCAGTGTTGCCACTTGCTCATGTCTGGCAATACGCACTTCAAAAATTCCCGTTTTTTGGGGTCACCCTATTATTATTATTATTATTATTATTATTAGTAGTAGTAGTAGTAGTAGTAGTAGTAGTAGTATTTAAATTATAATATTTATATTATTATTATTATTATTATTATTGTTTAAATTAAAAAGATTTTTTTTAAGACATATGTTTTGTGGCAATTATGAAAGCCGCTAAATCCATTTGGATTGGTTATCTCTGACCAGTGTTCATTCAGGACATGTGTTATCATGATTCGCACCCCTTTCCGCCATGCAGTCATTCAAGCTCGTCAGGTAGATGATCCGCTACCTCATCCTGTCCCTTTTGACTTCGGTGTGTCCGATGAGTGCCATATTCTCCAAGACCTCCTTTAGCGATATGTGTGCAAGAAATGTCAGTTATCTCTTACTGATTTGGAAATGCATTTTTTGTTCCAATTTTCCAAAGGACTATTTCACTGCTTAAATGTTTCGTACATATTATTTCCAGCAAACTTCTGTAGAATCACATATATGCTTGCCTCCTTCTCTTCATCGTTGGAGAAGACTACCAGCATTCACTACTGTAGAGGAGGATTGATATCGCAAAACATTGATTAATTTCCCTGGTTTCTAAAGATTTTTTTCTGTTACTTAGTACTTTACTTAGTTTTGGAAAGACATATTTTTCCTAGTATATTCGCGCTCGTATTTAGGTGTTGAATTTTCCATCAACTGTTCCAAGTAAACATACCCAGTCACATTTAATTGTCTATTGACAGCTTCAATTTATTTACGATATTATGGGCATTTTCCCGATACTTTCGCATACAGCTGCAATGTACGATCGACTCGCGTATTCAATCCTGCATTTCATACAGATTTTTTCAGTTCTTTTATATTGAACATTGTCAAAGAAAAACCTGTGCGTTTTGTGCAAGCCGGCCTGGATCAGCAGTGGTTAGTAATCTGTATTCTTCTAAAATAAATAGCTCGGTTTACTTTACACAATTTTGCAATTATGCATCACATCTGTTGAAATGATTGTAAAAGGCAATGATACAGAAGAACATTACTCAATTCAGGTTTATATATTTTGAATAGATAGTAGTTTGAAACGCTGATAGCGAAAGGGTTTAACAATACTAAGCTAGACTTAGTTCCCTGATAGCCAATCTATGGCAAGGTTCCCTCTAGCTGTATTGGTTGAAGTGATGGTACGAACTGCCGGCTTTACTAATCTTATAAATGAAGCGTACCCTACTTGGAAAATCAACATTATAAGTTTCACAACTCATACGCAGAATTCTGGCACTCGTGGGAAATATTAAGCATTCTCTGATATGAAGCAAGTACATTGTTTATTCCTAAAGATTTCTTGTTTAGTAGTGGTGCCGCAAACCCAACATGCTGGCAAAGATGGTTCTAGGTAATTCCCCTCAATCAGGGTGTATTTCACAGCAGCCACCAATGCTCAGTTTTCGGACGGATCTTCTCCAGTTTCAGTTTAGCTTCAAACATATATGCTCTTCTCTGGATTTCAACACAAGATTCTCCTTAATTTAATTTTTTCTTGTCTTAATATAATAGTAATCTGATGAGGTAATCAATAGATACAGGTTGAGGCCACTTGATTCGTATCAAAACTACAGTTAAAGAACACTTATTTAACAAATAATTAATTTGGTTTTGTTCCGAGGAGCAGACAATCGCCAACCTCTCACAAAGAAATGGTCGACAAAGACTCATCCATGGATAAAGTTAATGATACGTTTCCTGTTGTGTACAACCCAAAAAGAAGACTATTATTTCACAAGCAGCTTTAAACATGGTGAACATAGGAATGTCTCACAACACACAGTATATAGATATATCTTCCATATCGGTTTACGGTCCAATAATCGTAGCCGTGCTTAGCAATATCCATCATTAAAAATGTCTTCAAAATGCAGGCAAGTTTGAGAACAAAAGAGCTCAATTTGCAAATAGCTTTATCGAAGATGAATAAATTGATGTATGGTAATTTTCTAAGCGTAGTTTAGATGTGGCACAAGTCCGAAAATATGGGGCGCCCAATGAATATCGAACTCACTACGCTTGCTGCCCATTAAACCATGTCGAAGTGTCCCAAGAAATTGAGAGTTCTGACCCTCTGCAAACACATCAAATTGGCCTTTCTAAGCAATGCTTGTCTCCCCAAAGGAGAGACAAGCCCGAGAACAAGGCCTTGTATCCATAGAAGGCAATTGGCTTGAGATGAATCTATATTGGATAAAGTGAGGGTGCATCTGCTATTAATCTGCGGGAGGAGAGACACGTGGATGTATTTTGGGAAATTGTGGATAAACGTCTGTTTATTTATTTTCCTTTTCTGTTTTAATTTAATTTTTTAAATGGATTTTTATTTTTGGTTATAATATCAGTCTTACATTTGTTCGAAATCCTCATTAAAAAAAAACTGCTCCCATGCTAGCGTTGAAGTAGAATGTGCTGAAGTTTCATAGAAGTATAACAGGACTTCTTGTCGACCTCTGTCACCAGGCGGAGAGGGACCCAGTGTTTTGTCTGGGGAGGTAGACAAAGCCGAACCTCTGTATACAGGGTTTTTGGGGATTTTGCCACATCCCGCCTTGTGGAGAGGCTTCGGGTAAATACCGAAGTTTCATGTGTTATTTCGTTGGGACAATACAGTGTATTTTTTTATTACTAAGATAGCATGCGCCTTGATACGTTCTCAGGCAGTCAGGTAGCGATCTCAAATTTAGAATCAACTAGTGATGTAGAACTGACTTCAGGTCGAAAATATTTGTGCGACTATCCCGTGAATCATTACCTTACAGATGGACCTCTGTAATATCTTCAATAAAGTGACTTAACTCACCACAGTGTCTATCAACATATATATTTATATAAGGAAAAGGCTGATAAGAAGGTGTGGTTTTATCATCATTATCATCATTAACAATACTATGACGAGATGCAGTATGGGAGTCTCTGCGCTGCTGGGCAACTGGACATTTCCCTATACATATCTGGCTTAAAAGCCCATAGGTATTAATTCCTACGTCTGGTCTCTTGGAACCCATCTGTCTCCGGGTCAAAATACAATCTCTGTCTTCCAACTTGAAGGATTCCCTTGATCACGGACATGTGGCTGTTGATTGCATCGGGGAAACCGTTCTCTCCGGCGGTTAGGAAGTCTTCCACCCAGCGACCTTGTGTTGTCATCGCAGAGGCTGTACACATTGCTATAGAGCCCAATTTAGTTCCTTGTGTTAGATGCCCGTTTACCGTACAAAACGAATCATCAGCACTTTAGACATGGTTAGTTTTTTAATCTAACTGGGTGTTTAGTAACTTTACTCGTCTGAAAAGATCGGGAAACCGGTTTATTCGTCAATAACCTAACCATGCTGCGGGTAATACTGGATTACGAGTTAACAGTAGCAGTGGTAGCGTGTGACATGACAAAGTGGGTTTTACAACAAACTTCACTGTCTTGTGAAACATTAAAACTTTAAAATATGTTTTGGGGTTTTGTTGTTTATAAGGCACGGTCCAAGCGGTAAACCAGAAACAATTTCCATGGTCATTGCCGTAGAGAAAGTATATGAGTATCGAATCCCTCAAGTTGCTTTTAACCATTCAAGCACGGTGCACTCTTTTTTATTTCTGTACTTGTTTGGTGGCATATATGCTAATCATCCCACATACAAGAACTAAATCCAAATTGGATTATGGGCAGTTTAATTTTGTTACCGTAGTGAATTAATGATGCAATATATACCCACTTTTTATGGAAAAAGGTTTTTGTCATATTATTATTATTAGTAGTAGTAGTAGTAGTAGTAGTAGTCTTATTATTATTATTTTTTATATTATTATTATTATTTATAGTATTATTATTTTTTATAGTATTCTTATTCTTATTTAAATTATTATTATTCATATGCTAGCGTTGAAGTCGAATGTCTTGAAGTTTCATAGAAGTTTAACAGAACTTCTTGTCGACCGCTCTGTCACCAGGCGGAGAGGAACCCAGTGTCTTGTCTGTGGAGGTAGACAAAGCCGAACCTCTGTATACAGGGTTTTGGGGGAGTTTGCCACATCCCGCCTTTACCACATTAAAGAAGAACAAATAAATATTCAAAGAGGACCGAACTTATAATATTCTTTGATGCACCATGTCATTTCCGGATAAGGGTAATTATGAAATTTTAATAATGATTGACTTTTTATACTCAATATAACTTTTGAGCCTTTATTTATGTTGTCCTTGTTCTACCATCCATTTCATGGTACGGAGGATTGCGTCTCGAAGAACTGAGTTCGAATTCCAGTTGAGTTCATTACATTCACTTCCGCTCTAATGCCCTCGAGAAAGGTATAAATACATCTCTACTAACACAATTATACGTAAATAGCAGGGCAGACTGAGTTCTATAACCTCCGGTGGTCTACGAGAAGGGAAAAAACTCTGAATTCAAAACTCTATATTGTTCTGAAGAAGCATATCCTATGCAGCTAAGTAAAGAGACATTCGCATTTATGATCCGGCCTACGGTCGACTTTTTTTTTTATTATCATCCGTTTTTCACGACTCATTTACTCGCTGTTTACCCCTACATTTCTCGCCTTAATATGATCGATTGTGTTAAATTCACTTAGCCTCCTTTCTTCGTTATGTTTCTAGAAATCCCAGCTCTTTTTTTTTTCCAAATCTAGGTATCTGTTGTTCCTGTTTTCGTTCAATGTTATTTTGTGCTCTAAATTTATGCAAATTATTATACTGCCCTCATCATCGCTGTCACCATATGTGCATAAATTTTATTTTTAGTTATAGTGTCAGTCTTACACTTGTCCCAAATACATATAGAAAAAAAATTACTCCGATGCTATAAAACCAGAAACAACTTTCATGGTCATTGCTGTAAAGACACTCTATGAGTATCGAATTCCCTCCAGTTGTTTTTAGGCATACACGCAAGGTGCATTCTTACGGAATATATTTGAGCACGACATAAAAGAAGAACAATAGAATACTCAAAGTGTTCCAAGTTTATTGTAAAATTCTTTGATGCACATGTCATTTCATGATAGGAGCAATTATGACGTTTTAAAAATGTTTGTCTTCTTCTGTTTGATGGGACATTTGAGCCTTTAATTTATACACATGTTTATACCACCTTCATCGGTATAACCCTATCTGTAGTCGCTTCTGGGAAGATATTGCCCCGTATTAACTGTCATGTTGAATATTGGGAATGACTGAGCAGTTCAGCAGAGATTTCATTGCATCCACAGATAATTTCTGTATCTTTAAATACTTTCCTTAGTTTTTGGGGAGACTTATTTCACTATTCCTATGACTCTCGGGTTGATCTCAGCGTCACTTTTTGAATTGTCTGTTCTCGCCATAGCGTCTCCGAGATGGGTAACAAATTACTTTCCATCCTCCAACCTCTCTCTCTCTCTCTCTCTCTCTCTCTCTCTCTCAGGCAGGAGGTGCCAAACCTCTCACTACTCTATCGCTACTTCCATGAAAAGTGATCGGACGAAATATATTGCTTGGTTCCGCCAGTGATAACCTTCACGGCTAGGACCCGCCATGCCACTCACATTGTAACAAACAACCTATACTCCCCACCGTATTCCATCGGTGAGAAGAAAGTTCCATTCTTCCCGCTAACGAGTGGTCTGTGGAACCGACTCCCACCAGGATGTTTCCCCTACCATTACAATTTTAATCTGGTCACATCTAGCGTTAGCAGTTACATTCCCCTCTAATCCGTATAAAGTGTCTCTTAATGTAACCCTAGGATGGTCGATAAGACCAAATTTCTATGTTTAGCACATGGCGATAATATTTGAGCACCTAGCAAAAACAGTTTTGTTACTTTATCAGCTCTCATTGACTGGGCATTGCACAAGAGATAAATCATATAAGTATCAGTGTTTCTATAGAAATCTTTTGTTCTTTTTTTAATTTGGAATGCAATAGATGTACAATATAAAAAAATATATATGGATTTTTGGGCAGGCGTGAAGTACGTTAATTTCTTGAGAACTTTCATGGACACACCGCCTCTTCTTGATTTCAGAAAGCCACAAATTATATTAACATTGGTTTAAGGGGGTCAATGCACGTGAAACATGATTGACCAATGAAAAACAAACAATATAGAAGTAAAAAAAAATAACAGAAGGTTTAAAATATTTTTCTCCATATTTCATTCTTTGATGCAATTTTCCTAATATTTCTTCATCTTATCCTATATATATATATATATATATATATATATATATATATATATATATATATATATATATATATATATATATATATATATGTATACTCTAGCATTCGTCCCACACTCTCATACATAGACTCTCACTGAATTTCAATTTTTATTCCGGGAGTTGTTTTTTTCTGGTTTCTTTTCGAATTTTTATGTCTTATGAATTGGATCGTATTTACGATTCCAATGGAATAAATTATGGCCATGGAATATTAGTGTTTAAGCCTTTTTATTATATCTTTACTCTGTCCAGGACATTGAGTTCTACCTGGATTTTATCCTCTTGGAAATAATTTTTATACTTATATATATGTATGTGTATATATATATATGATTGCATATGTATGTCTATATTTACCACTAATATTTTATCTATCTATCTCTCTCTCTCTCTCTCTCTCTCTCTCTATATATATATATATATATATATATATATATATATATATATATATATATATATATATATATATATGAAAGGCAAGGAGAACATTTGTATACAAAATTATTTCGGATCGTTATCAAGTTCCGTGAAGAACGGATCACGTTGGCATGGAAATTTTTACACTTGTCTCTTCTGTTTATATTTTCTTTATAGATATATTTTATTTATCTGAATTTATATAACTACATACACACAGGTTTACACAGAACCACATAAATATGTATATAAGTCTTTGTTTTTGCACGTATGCAAACCAGAAATCATAATTTTTGATGGGCTTTCATTTTCTGGTTGTTAGCCAAAATCTATTGACTGAATAACCCACTATAATCATCTTCAATATATTTTCCGTGTATTTGTTTTCTTTTTGACCGTTTTGTTTCTTTCTTCCTAATTATACTGAGTGCTTATCGCCAGGTTTAGGAATGAAATTGTATTACATTCGAGCGAATCATTCTCATATATCTTTTATTCTTCCGATAACACAAGGACAGTTGGACAGAACTTTTAACGAAACGTTGCAATAAAAACATAGCGCAAATGATATTCGTCTATATAAATCACAACATAATGAGAATAACTCGTGTCCGAAACTGAGACAAGACTGAAATTCACAAAGAACATACGAAACGTGATGAAATTAATTTCTAACTAATAAGTATTTCACTGAATACGAGGTCTGGTCAGAAATGGGCGGGTCTATAGCTATGGTATCGGAGTTAAAGTACACAGATTGAAGCCGCTTGGCACAGATTGACTTTGAATTCTGACGTGAATGTAAACGAAGTTTTAACGTTCTCTCTCATCTCCATTGTTTATAACAGTGCCTGGAAAGAAGGCTTGTAGAGGGTGGTTGTATTACTAAATGATATGCCCGGAAAGGGATATATTTGATCGAAGTAGCTAAGTGGTTGTGGCTACTGTAACCAAGTAGTACACGGGAGCAATAATCGACTGGTACTCGTCGTAGTCGCAGACAATATGCTTAGGCAATAGCTGTAGACCAAAAGGATAGCCAATGGCGTAGTCCAAATGGGCGTCGTCACTCCTCTGACTTTGTCTCTCCATCAGTCAGCCAATCATATTACGGTGAGGGAGGACACATATGCATGCATATTCCATTATATTACTAAAACGTAGAGAAATTTTCATAACTGGTAAAAAAATTGTATGTCTATGCTTTTGATAATGAAATGAAAGCTTGCAGTGGAAGATCGCAAACTCTCAGAGACTGAAGAAAGCATAAGTGAGTCGAAGCAGGTTGAAGACATTGTTAACGGTTTCCATTGACTATAATTCTATTGATACGACGTTTGTGGGAGACTCTTTGTCGGAAAAGGACAGAATTGCATGCGTCCGGTAAGTGATAATCACACCTTGTGCAGCCGTTTCGGGCCAAACTCAACATTCCCTGTAAGTGCGCCAACAACCATATTCTTCAGATCATTTCCCTTTCGACAGTTCTCTCTTTCTAAAAGTCAACTCCTACATAAAAGGAACAAGATTTCAAGATATCGAGGAAATCCAGTGGAATTCGATAAGGCAGATGCTCGCTATCCCCAAAAATGTGTCCCGGAGATGCTTCCATCAATGAAAACGACGCTGGATAAAATGCCTGGCTTCAGAAGAGGAGAACATTGAAGGAGATTAAATTCCCTGGAAATTTCAACTGTACCTTCCGAATACTAATTATAAGGATCTTTCCTGCTTCCATTTTTCTCTACAACCTCGTCGTTTCTCACAGGTTCAGTCCATGGTATTATTCTTGTAGAACAATATATTTGGTGGATCAAGTCTCTTCTTGATCTTGGAGGAGATTGTCCAGCATTCCTTGCAATACAGAAGGACCGATATTACGTAAGAGTTCAGTACACTTTGTTTTTGCTTCTAACAATATTTTCCTGTTTCTTAATACTTTGGTTTTGGAAGTTGGATTCGCTATCCCAGTGAGCCTTCGGATTTCACTGTTGCACTTTCTATCCTCTGTTATAATACTTCTCTGATATTTAAATTGTCGTAATTGTTTAATTTTATTACCTTCAATTTGTAATTGAAATGGTGGGCTGTTACTTTGCTAACAACCATGTGTTCGGCCTTCTTGACTTTGATATGTAGTTCTTTCGCTTTTCTTGAATAAATACTGTGGGAGTTATTGTAGATTCTTTTCTGTGTCTGTTATCAACACCGGGACTCCAGTGGAAAAAAACATCCTTTTTCAACGAAAAATCCAAATAACAGAAGGAGATAACTTATATATTTACGGTGTATCATTTAAAAATGACACTCCTTATTTGTGCTTATTTACGACAAAAAATGATTGAAAACAAGTCAAATTGTTTGTTTCAGAGCGTTATTTAATGTTGTACTTAGTTAAATTAGGGAATAGTGTAATATGAGTTTATATATTTATAAAGTAATATTTAATTTATTTACGAATGTATTTTGTATAGTATTTTGTGTATTAAATGGGTTTATTTTTCATCATCACTTTTGCTTTTATAAATATTGCAAAGTATTAAGCAGAATTATTACATGAATGAAGATTTCAGTGATTAATTTATGAAGAAACAACAATTTTCATGATTTAAAAAAAATTAGTAGCAGATCCGAGTAGTCCAAGATGTCTGACAAAGTAAAGCCGTCAGCTGCTCTCAAAAATAACCTCCAATATGGGGTTCACTGACGGACGGAAAGGATTCTAAAAGCTAACGCGTCCAAAACAAAACTGCTTTCATTTAATCACCATAGAGACTTTTCTGCTTGCCATCAGCTGGGTTGATGCTAACCTCCAGGAGAGAATCTTTCGAACATCATTGTTCATCTTCAGGGTCAATATTTTAGTCAAATTTTTTTTTTTTATACAAACATTTGCCAATTATCTTGTAGCGTAATCATGTTGCTACTTTTTTACAAACTAAAAACGTTAAATTCCTTTTAAATTCAAAAGACGCGATGATGTTATATCACGTGCATGGCGTAGACTTTGTAAAAAAGTAGCAACATGATTACGCTACAAGATAATTGGCAAATGTTTGTATAAAAAAAAAAAAAAAAAAAAATTTTGACTAAAATATTGACCCTGAAGATGAACAATGATGTTCGAAAGCGCTAGGTCATCTTATGGAAAATACATATTTCGGAACTATTTTCAAATAAAAAGTCTCATTAGAGAATATGAGAAAATTCAAAAGAAAATATGTAAGACTATGTTGTCTTTAACATTCAACACTAAATGTTTGAAAGAAAAGTTGCTGCCAAATTACACATATATATATATATATATATATATATATATATATATATATATATATATATATATATATATATATATATATATATATATATGACAGTAGGAAAACTGTAATAGTTTCCGACGCGTTTCGTCCAATATGGACTTTCTCAAGGCAAAAAATGAAATGAATTTATTGAACAAAGTAACTAATAATTAAAAGAGCAAAATGCCCTTAGTAACTGGAAGAATTTAGAGAACGCTATTTTCATACTGTTAACTGAAACTTACGCCAATTACTGGAACGTGTGGAGATATTGTTTTATTGTTGTGTTGACTGATTCATCTATTTTCTTTTGATTTCTTGATACTGTTCTCTACGTTTGTTTGGGAGAGTAGTAATTCTGTTAAGAAAGGCGAAATAGGAAAAAAGCCTGGGTGTAGATTAATATTTGGGTAATATTCAATGTTATTATATCATTATTTTGATAGAAATTATTACCAAATCCTTGTTGAATTATTTATTCCTTACTTTTATATATAACATGTAAACATGGAATGCTTATCTCTTATTTTACAGCTGCGATAATGAATAAGGATATTTTACAATCAGCGCTATTTAATCATCAGTCAGTCAGTTATATGCCCTGCGTGATACACGCTTTGGAGAGCATGTATCTTTCCATACATGACTGACGAGGTATATTTTTCTCGCAGTAGGTTGTCCTTTCTGCATTAGACCAGTTGCCATCCAAGGTTATAGAACCCTGTCTGTCCTGCTATTTACCCATATCTGGGGTGGAGTAGAAGTGGATTCATACCTTTCCCAAGGGTAATCGCACGTCAGTCAGTATGTGCCATGCGTGATACAGCCTTGGGCGATCATGTATCTTTCGATACATGACTGGGAGATTTTTTTCCAGCAGTAATTTGCCATTTCTTTCTGTAGTAGACCAGTTGTCATTCAAGGCTATAGAACCCGGTCTGTTCTCCTATTTACCCATAGCTGGGGTGGGGGAAAAGAGGATTCGTACCTTTCCCAAGGGTATTACGTGTAATACCCTTGGGAAATGTATGATTCATCTTCTTATAACACTATGGGTAAATGAATGTAATGGATTCGACTGGAATTCGAACTCGGTGCTCCGATTCCTCAACCTGAGCTGCTATCTATTACTCCGCCGTATCTTTTGAAAAAGCACTGGGTACAAGGCCAGCAATAAAAGAAATTAATTATGCGGAATTATTCAGGAACTGTCAATGAACGTGTGGTACCAAACTGGTTCAGACGATTCAAGGAATGTGACATCAGCCTCAAAGCCAAATCAAGGTCAGATAGATCTTGTTTTCGAAGTTTAGGCCTTGCTTGAAATGTTTGAACAAGATCCAAGTACATTGTTCGCAGAACATAATACTTCTCAAAGCACAATCAATCAACATCTCCACAAGCCTGGTCTTCTCATACTCTGACGGGAAACTACTCATGAACTGACCAATGACCAGGCTCAACGACGTGTGAACATTTGCTAACAACTGCTGGAAAATCCCCAAGATGCCCTTTTTTTTTTTGGCATCGAATTGTAACTGGGAATGAAAAATGGATCTATTTCCGTAATCCTAATAGAAGAAATCTGTAGCTTCATTGCGACCATTCTTCAAAACATGTTGCCAAACAAGTTCGGATTGAATAGGTCATGTCATGTTTTGGGGAGAATTTCGAGTGAGGCGCACTTAGAGATTATTCAAAACCGTCATACTGTGAACGCTAACCTTTATGCTCAACAACTCCAGCGTGCATATGATGCTTTGAAAGCTACCTACCAGCTTTAGTATATCAAAGACGGGCACTCATATTGCATGAAAATACGCCAGTACACATTGCCAATGTAACCAACTGTAAACTCAAGGAAGTGGAGGGGCTGGAAATGATACCTCAACGTGCCTACAGTCCAGACATTGACTCTCAGATTACCACATTTTTCGTATCATGGCTCATTTCCTGAGATTCTGACTTCTGACAAAAAGATGCCAACATACAATAAAATATGATGGGCTATAGTTCGATGAACAAACGCTTTTCGTATATAATCTGTTAGAAGTAATAATTAAAATTTGATATACGAATAAAAAATTTTCACACAACATACTAAACGACCAAGATTTACCTATCCTCGAGGAAACTGTTTATTATAGTTTTTTTTTAATATAAATAACCAATTCTTATTATAAAAGAGCGTCAAAGACTAACAATATATATATATATATATATATATATATATATATATATATATATATATATATATACAACTAAAATTAATCCTAAAGAGACATAAAACCTACCTAGGTTTCACCTAAACGGATCTTCAGGTTAAGCTGGCGAAAAAGGAAATGAAACAGTATTTACTGATAAAACCATTAAAAACTAATAAGCATAAAACCACGTGACAGTAGACGACATAAAAAAACAAAGCCTCTATTCCAATAACCAGGATTTCCTATGCCGACACCTATTTAGAATCTCAGATTTTTGATTTAACAAATTATTAGGTTCAGTGTAGGTGGCGATTGCTAATTTTTCCTCCATACATAACGAACAAAATTTGTCCTGGCTCTACTTAGTGTATTGAGCATTCTAGGTTTAATCTTACTACTCGCTTCGGTTTATTTTCTTTGGATTAAAGACTTAAGGCACTGAACGATTTATTTCGCCCTGTTCGGATGTTTTTAGTCATATCTATTTTTTTTATTTCCAATTTTTTCCTCGGATGCTGATTTGTTTTGACATATCTACAAGTTGAGCTATCTGAATTTTTTTACAAACGAGTATTATTATTATTAGTATATATATATATATATATATATATATGTGTGTGTGTATATATAAATATGTGTGTGTGTATGTGTATACATATATATATATATATATATATATATATATATATATATATATATATATATATATATATATACGTATAAAGGATACATTAATATAATTATAAGAAGACCGACTTCGCTATAATAAAAATCATTAAACATCACATTTCTGCTGTAATTCCCGCAAAACTTTAAAAATTATAATATATTACAGAAAATGGGGACCAGCAAACCTTGCATTTAATAATCAAAATAAGCATATAAAAACTAAACTGGCGATGACCAATATAGTGTAACAAATTCACCGTCCTGTAGAATAGTGTTTCTTGTCATAAATAAATTACTTCTATCGGACATACACCCAAATTCACATGTCATCTGGCCCAGCAGAGCACCATAAAGAATATTTATCAACTCATAATCTACAATAACCCTAATGAAAGATATCAGTCGATAAAACTAGTCATTTGTAAATCAAATTTTAAAAAATCGTTAAAAAGAGGTCGTTTACATCAAACAGCTCTCTCTCTCTTTCTCTCTCTCTTTCTCTCTCTCTCTCTCTCTTTCTCTCACCATCAATCTTACCTTGTTTATCTATGGTAACAAAATGTCGAAAGTTTTTGACAATAGAAAGTCGCCCACTCGAATTCCAGCCATGCCCAACACACGTTGACTCGGAATCCCTGCTATTATATATATATAATGTGTGTGTGTGTGTGTTTTAATCAAATTTACCCCAAGCAAAGTAGTGAAGTCAGCAAGAGACAAGGAGTTATTGGGTGTGACGGAATAAATAGCAAAAGCATTACAAACGATTGAGAACAGTAGAAGTGTAATCAGGGAGACAGTAGATAACGATTGACATTGTATTTATTTTTTTTAAATTCAACGTTAACTTAAAAACATGGTGCCGGAAAACAGTTCCACAAGCGAGAAGTGCGAAAGAAGAAACTAAGTATGGATCTTACTTTTACATCCCAACAGTTCAACTGTCAACTGATGAGACTTTGTTGCTAACCTCGTACTGAGCGGAAATTCATAAAGTCTAGGTACCAAAGCGAAGAGCACTATTTATTTTGTAAATTTTACAAAAAGTGGCACACGGCCAAAAGAGAGAATGGAAAAAACATGGTCGTCTTCTGTCTTATAATTAAACTTACTGATTAAAACTGATTAAACTTACTTACTAAACACTCACTGATCCAAACATACCACAACATTCCTCACATACGCATTCTTACGTACCATTTATTATTACATCCACCTAGTGCCTCAGAAATACTATGAAGTCTTGACTCGTTCCTATGTGTACAATTCTTGTCTGGGCCAAAAATCAAGTTCTTTGTGTGCGGTTTTCAAAAGGTTATAGTTATCCACAAACTAGTAGGAAACTCAATCGGTCAGAAAACAAGTCAGGTCGCGTCAAAATATATATAAATATAAAAGTGAACATAAAAGTCAACACATAGAGGCGACAATCTGTTTCATGCTAGATGCAATCATCGGGCCACTAGCATGAAACAGACTGTCGCCTCAAAGTGTTGACTTCTATGTTCACTTTTATATTTACACACGCTCTATCTCTGATATTGAGCACTTTAGCCTATAAATATAGCACACTTTAAGACTATATTTCTTAATATATATATATATATATATATATATATATATATATATATATTAAGATTACTACTAATAATATATATATATATATATATATATATATATATATATATATATATATATATATATATATATATATATATATATATTATAAATTAACTGATTTAAAATAT
This sequence comes from Acanthosepion esculentum, assembly GCA_964036315.1. NCBI lineage: Eukaryota > Metazoa > Mollusca > Cephalopoda > Sepiida > Sepiidae > Acanthosepion > Acanthosepion esculentum. The sequence continues at coordinate 24,608,153 of OZ038493.1, read as the reverse complement.
GGATTTTCGCTACACAGTAATAACCATGTTTATGCTCTGTAAATTTACAGTGAACACTGTTTTGCAATAATAAAAATAAAAATAAATATCAGTAAGAACACCGGATTATATATCTTACTGTTCTTTCTTTATGTATATATATATATATATATATATATATATATATATATATATATATATATATATATATATATATATATATATACATACAAACACATATTTATGAAGGGGATTCGTCCGTGCATACAGAGGGGGCAATTTTTCACACTTATTTTTATCACTATAAATGCACCTTAGACACAAACTGACATGCTATCTGCACATGTTCCAAAATATCATGGCCAATGTTAAACTCTGAACCGAAAATGAAAACCACATAAAAAAAGATGACAGCATCAACACAATAAATAATTGATACTGAAAGAATAACCAAGTGTTTTTTAGAAACAAATCTAGAGAGTAAGATATGAAAGTAGACGAATAATTGATTCGATATGTTCCTTTTCATTCTTTTTACATCTTTTCGAATTCCGTTTCACTTCTTCCCTTTTTTACTCGGCTAAGCCACTCTACAAACTTCTGTTCCTATATTTGTTTATATATTTCATTTTATTCTGTTTCTATTTTTATTTTTTGCCGATCCTTTTCAGGGACGGCATCGAAGCCTTTACACTGACAAGATACATGGCTAATGGAGGGTCGTGACCAGACACCGGGCAAAACTCTTTTACCATTGAAAGACAGACATGAAAATGATTGGTGTCGGGTGGAAAGGCTCCGTTTTTTTTTTCTTTATGCTGAACGCGTGCAAATGCTATTTTTGTGCACGTGCCTTTGTCAAGCGTTTCACGTCTTATAATAGGGATTTTGCTCTCAACACCCGTAAGGATTCAGTGGCATGTCAATTTTCCCTCCCTTTAACTTCTCTCCTACTTGACCCACCTTTCTTTCCTCCTTTATTAATCTTTCTCTTTTGAAGCGATACGTCTTTTTCTTTCTTTCTTTCTTTTTTCTTTCTTGCCTTTCTCTTTTTCTATTGATTTGGCAATGTCTCTCTTTCTCTCGCACTCTATGACTTCACTTTTTGACACTCTCGAACGCCATTTCTTTCTAACTTACCTTTTTCTGGTCGATGTCATTTTCTTTCATTTTTTTTTATTCGTTCTCATATTCTCGTTTTGGCCATGATTCTCCCCATCTTCATCTAGATTTTACTCTCTTACTTCGGTGTTTCCATTTTTCTTCTTTTTTTCTTTTTTTTTCACCCACGTACCTTGGTCTCTTTCCTTCTCTTTTATTTCTTAACAGTCTCTAATTGTCTCATTCTTCTAAACTTTGTTTTTTTTTTATTCATCTCTGTCGCTCACAGTCTTCGTCTCGTTCTATTTGAGCTCAGCCCACTCTCTTTCTCTTCTCTCATCCTCCCACTCTTTTAAGAGAAATTACTTTTATCCCTTCTGTCTTTCTTTCTTTTTTCTTTCTTTATTTCTTTCTTTCTTTCGTTATTTCTTTCTTTCTTTCGTTATTTCTTTCTTTCGTTATTTCATTCGTTATTTCTTTCTTTCTTTCGTTATTTCTTTCTTTCGTTATTTCTTTCTTTCGTTATTTCATTCGTTATTTCTTTCTTTCTTTCGTTATTTCTTTCTTTCTTTCGTTATTTCTTTCTTTGATCTACTCTATATCTTATTTTCACTTTCTCTCATTCTTTTATATTTTCAATACGTACCTTGGTCTTTTTCCTTCTCTCTTTTATGTCTTAACAGTCTCTAACTGTCGCATTCTTCTAAACTTTGTTTTTTTTTATTCATCTCTGTCGCTCAGTCTTCGTCTCATTTTATTTCAGCTCAGCCCACTCTCTTTCTCTTCTCTCATCCTCCAACTCTTTTAAGAGAAATTACTTTCTTTCTTTCTTGCTTTTTTTCTTTATTTCTTTCTTTCTTTCTTTCTTTCGTTATTTCTTTCTTTCTTCTACTCCATATCCTATTTTCACTTTCTCTGATTCTTTTATACTTCCCTACGTACCTTAGTCTCCCTCCTCCTCTCTTTTATTTCTTAACAATCTCTAACTGTCTCATTCTTCTAAAATTGTTTTTCTTGTATTCATGCCTATCGCTCACAGTCTTCTGGGTTTTTTTTAGCTCACTCCACTCTCTTTCTCTTCTCTCACCCACCCACTCTTTTAAGAGAAATTACTTGTATTCTTTCTTTCTTTCTTTCTTTTTTACTTCTACTCTATATCTTATTTTCACTCTCTCTCTCTTTCTCTCTCGCTCATTCTTTTATACTTTTCTCTCCTGCATTATTTTGCACCATCTCTTTATCAAACCAGTTGTTAGCACTTTCTTTCGCTTTCTTCATTCTCTTTTGTTTATTAAATTCATTTGCCTCCCTCACGTTTCTTTTCGACTTTCAAACACATTTTTCTTCATTACCCTAAATTCATTCAAATTTATGTCCCCCCAACACACCTCCTTTGTATCGTTGCTTTGGTTTAGTTTGGTTTGGTTTATTTTGTTTTACTGCATATTAAACTCAAAGGGTTATTTAATGCCGACAAGATTTTTATTGCTGCTAATATTTTTTTTCCAAAAATGTATTGCTGTTAATATTTTCCCCTTCAAAATGTATTGCTGGTAGTATTTGATTTTTTCAAATATATACGACTTGTAATAATGTGTTGCTGGTAATAATATTTTCCTTCAAATATTCATTTATGTTAATAATTTTTTTTCCCAAAAATATATTGATGGTACTAAAAACTATTTTACACTTTCATAGTGTTTTGATCCCAGTTTGGGGTTAACTATTTGCTATGACACAAACAGGTGCTATCACCCCGGGTCAGGGTGAACCTGGGAACACCAGCAATTAAGAGGTGGTTCCACGCTCTTCAAAACCTGCAGATCAGAGACCTTGATGTCGGATGTAGTTTATCGTCTTACCCAGGACGTGGATGTAGTTTATCGTCATAACCAGGACGGTGTTCATTTGTAAATTATTTACCTTAATTATTTTATATGTATATGCATATCTGGATCTAAAGTGTGGTCGTTCACAAGAGGTATTGATATAGAACATGTATCTTTTGCATTTTATAAATCCTCAAGTTAAAGGAGAAATCATTTCTTTCTATGATGAAATGCAATTGTTACAGACACAATTAGCGGAATAAATATTATACGAAAGATTTTTTTTTAATATCTGTCTATATTTCTGAGATGAGTTATTATGTACATTATTTACATTATTCGGACTATTGTCCTCAACTTTGTCGCCATATTTATTACAACGTTTCGTCTGTTGTACGCTCCGGCCTTCTTCAGGTGGTTGCAATGTCGAATTGAACCCTTTATTTCGCTCACTGGGGTAGACTGTTCTAGTTCCACGTGCCATGTTTAATGGATGTCAGTTATCAGTTATCTTCTGTTAATTCACCATTCCAAGTTCTCGACTGCCTTAACCTAGTATTGAACTCACACGCTTTGTGTCCTGTCACTGGATCTAACTAACGCCTTTATCCACTGTGTCATGTGTCCTCATCTGTTTATGAATTTCTGGATAATATAAACCTAATACTAATTTTTACCAGTGCTCATATTGCAATTTTTGCCGTTATCATTTCATGTTTTTACCAGAGCTCATATTGCAATTTTGTTGTTGTTATTGTTATCGCTTTTCTATGGCACTACGTATTACTGGTTCCCATATTTTATTCATTTCTATGCTTGGTCGGCTCAGGAGATTTTTTTTCAATTTTTTTCAAATTTTTTCCATTTTTTTTCAAATAGTTCGTATATTCAATTAAATATTAGAAGGCCTTTAAAAGAAAGTATATTTGCCTATGAGATAAATTTGCATATAATTTCGAACACTGAAACAAAGTATATCCAACATATTTTTAATTATATCCCAATGTATGAATATCAATTTGAGTCCATAATTATTATACTTACTTTTTGCCAAAAAGAATGAAAAGATTTTATTTATGTTCATGCAAAAAAATAAAAAGTTTACTTTAAATAAAAATGCTAAAACAATATATAATTGTCCCGAAAAATATAATTTTTATAGAAATATAACGAATATAATTATTTATAGAAAATAAATTTATATATATATATATATATATATATATATATATATATATATATATATATATATATATATATATATATATATATAATAGATATATCGAAAATAATATAGTTTTACAGAAATATAGAAAGTAGTATTTTCATTAAAAATGTGATATTTCCCGAACGATTTACAAAATAATTGCATAGATCGATTTTTCAGCATGATAACATGTAATATTATATTTTTTGCGTATTTTAATATACTTTCGATCTGATTGGATTAGTTTTCCTATTTTGTGTTTGTAAAGTAACAGCTGGTTTTAGTTATTTTGGTAATATACGTATTTAGAATGATTTTATATTTAGTGAGTAGAATGTGTTGTAATGGCTTGAATATTGACGTATAAGTTCCAGACAACTCAGTTCTGCGAAACAACTGGCAGCACAAATCCTTTGATTATAGTGGTGAAGGCATGCGAAGAACCAACCACACTTTTTGCAAGAGCCGAATACAGAGAACTGGTGAAGATAGTATACCACAATGTACCCAAACCTCGTTCCGTAAGTTATGAATTCAGAGTTGTCCTTCGATTAAACCGGTTGACAGCCATACTTATAGAACGCCGCCTGTCTTGCTATAATATCCATACCCAAATGAGGAAGGACGGATTCCTACCTTTTTCCAGTGAATGTAATGAATTCGAGTCGCAATGCATTACACAATCATGATTCCATATGTATATATATATATATATATATATATATATATATATATATATATATATATATATATATATATATGTATTAGTAGTAGTAGAATTCTTATAAATATAAGACACTATACTCGATCGCAAAACCTTCGGTGTCTTCATTTGCAAATAATCAAATCAATAGCAAACGGAAAAAACGGTATAAAAAAGAAAGAACAAAGAACATGTACGTTAGCCGAAAATTAGCGTCCACCATGCAAGTCCAAGCCCAAAGAAAAAAAAAACCGATACCAGTACGCCAAAAAACTATATATATATATATATATATATATATATATATATATATATATATATATATATATATATATATATATGTATATATGAATATCTGTAAATTTACCTTGAGCACTATTGTTTAAAAATAAAAAATATCTATAAGAACACCGGATTATATATCTTACTGTTCTTGATATATATATATATATATATATATATATATATATATATATATATATATATATATATATATATTATGTGCGTTACTTAGTGGAAAGTGCTGAATATCTATGATAGATATAACATATTCAGTTGTATAGATATAAGGTTTTACATGGGTTTTACACTTTTGCGATCATCAGACAAACAGATTGTCTTTACTAATAATAATAATAATAATAATAATAATAATAATAATAATAATAATTATTATTATTATTATTATAAAACTGAATGTAAACATAGTAATAAACAAAATAAAACGAACGAAATAATAAGATATAAGATAAAATAAGCAAATCCAAGTTCTGGACTATAAATAATCGAGAAATATTAAACCTTAAAAAATCTAGCAAACACCGATTGGCAAAAAAACAAAATAAACTTTCAACACTAGAACCGCATTACCTAGTAACAATAGTGGAGCCGATATTTTAATGGATATCGGCGGACAATGTGTATTACTGGGCGGATTCATTTGCCCATCGATTTAGTTTTGTTCACTTCACGCTAATGCTATTGGAAAAGACCTCAACTAACCTAACAGAAGAAAAACCCTGAATTCAAAGCCTGATGCTAGCTTAACCTAGACACACCACTGCAGCCATGGCGGCACTAAATATGGAACCCCTGAGACCTTAATGTGCTAAAGAACACACATATACACACACCGACGTGTAATATTGTTTCTTTCTATCTATCTATCTATCTATCTATCTGAATGCATACGCGCACAAATACCCACACAAACACACACACACATATATATATATATAAGTATATATATATATATATACATATACATATATATATATGTATTTATATATATAAGTATATATATATACATATATATATGTATATATAGATATATATAGATATATATAGATATATATACATATATACATATATATATATATGTATATATATACATATATACACATATATATATATATATATATATATATATATATATATATATATATAGAGAGAGAGAGAGAGAGAGAGAGAGAGAGAGAGAGAGAGAGTTTTAAGGTGTGCTATATTTACGGGATAAAGTGCTCAATATCACAGATAGAGCGTATGTAATTATAAATATAAAAGTTAATATTGAAGTCATATATATATATATATGTATATATATATATATATTGTCTGCAGGGGCACCTTGACGCGTTGTAATGGTTAGCAAGCTTGTCTCGCTGAGAAAAATTATGCCTGTGTAGTGAGTTCGATCCTCACTGGGTGCCCCCTACTTTCGGCCTTGTGCCACATCTAACCTACGCTTGGAAAATCAGTATATATATTGTCTACAGTAGTGCAAAAAAGCCCAACTTCTGCAATGTTTTTGTTTTAGTTTCTTTTAGAAATATCTCTTAAGAAGGGCCGACAGCTCTCATAGATCGAAATACAATCAGTAGGGAAACAGAAGTAGCCGAAATGGCGACACGGAGATACAAAGGCTATCAGGCAACCTCCCTCGTCGAATCACATCGCCGAAAAAAAAAGAGCGAAAGAAAAAAAGAAGAAGAAAAAAACGTCAATTCCGCAACGACAGAGACCCCTTTCCGACACCGAACCCTCGTCTGCCGTCAATGTGGAAAAGCACGCCTATTCCATATAGACCTCACTCGCCACCTGAGACCTTATAACAGACGTGAAGAGCCTCCACCCCCCAAATCATCAATCGCGTTGCCAAATCATCCTGTCAACTTACTTTATTAATGTCTCGATCAACTTCTATTTTCATCTCTCTGTCTTTTTTTTTCCTTTAGCTTTTTTTCTTTTGCTTTTTATCTGTTTTCCTTTTTTCTTTCTTTCAATTTCATATTTTTTTTTTTTTTGTCTTGAACTCTTTCCTTCTCTGATGACGAGAGAGGAAGAGGAAGAATATAGCTACAGATGGTAATCATTGGAATGCAGTCATTAACAAACATTGATAATGTTTTGTCTCTTCGTCTCCAAAATTATGTAAGCCAGCACCCCCCCCCACACACACCCACATACACACGCGCACACACGCAAAAAAAAGAAGAAAAAACGCGGTGAGTGACACACGAAAAACACGCATCCGGACAGAAATATACGCAGATATGTTGTTATGTAGGCACGTGCGCGAGTGGAGCCAACATATGTATATCATATGTATATTCCTGAGAGAATGCTGAAAAGTTCTCGGACTGACAGACATCATAGTATCATAAAGGCCAAAAAGCAGTAATTAGGCTTTTTGTACAGACGGAAATTTCTCAGCTATCTGTGTTATGTACAAAATATTATATATATATATATATATATATATATATATATATATATATATATATATATATATATATATATATATATATATATAAACTCTATCTCTCACTATATCTCTCTCTTTCTTTCTCTCTCTGTCACACACTGACACACACATATGTTAGTAAAACATAAATTCAAAAATTACTTCATACTGGGTATAAACCTATTCCCACCGACGATGACTTCGTCAATCTTATTCAGCCACACTATACAGAGTGAGTTCGCGTCGGAATTAGAAATTTAACTTGAAAAAGAGATACCGTTTTTATTTCAATGTTTCTCTCTAATACAACTAACCATACCCAAAAAATAACACACCAGCAACTTAAAATTACAACGAACGAACATTATCTATGAGTGCAAATGCCCCTTCACACCGAATTCATAAATAATTACATCGGGCACTTAAACACACACACACACACACACACACACACACACACACACACACACACACACACACACACAAACTTACCAGACTCCACCCTAAACAGACTAGTAAAAAAATAAACATAATAACCTCATCCACATATAAAAAAAGATTAAAAATAATGGAAGCCTTGATAAATAAAAAAACAAAAACAACACTTAATAGTATCTACGAACACGGCCACAATGTGCTGACGGTGTTCGGAATATAAAACATACACACAACGCAGACAAAGAATTAAATTGAAAAAACAAAATCGTCCTTAATAAAAGTATAGCCGAAAGCACTCGCAATTATAGAACATTTTGACAGTATCTACACACTGCGTGTCCAAAAAGGTAAACACTTGTTTGAACACAAGGACAAATTTAATGAAAAACTTAATCGTACTACTTTGTCTGTCTTTTTTAATGAAACATGCTCATATATATATATATATATATATATATATATATATATATATATATATATATATATATATATATATATATGAAGCAATATAGTTTTAAGGTGTGCTATATTTATGGGATAAAGTGCTCAATATCAGAGATAGAGCGTATGTAAATATAAATATAAAAGTGAACATTGAAGTCAACACTCAGAGTCGACACGCTGTTTCGTGCTGGACACAATCGTCAGGTCGCCCGATTGGTCTGACGATTGCGTCAAGCATGAAACAGCCTGTCGCATCTGAGTGTTTACTTCAATGTTCACTTTTATATATATATATATATATATATATATATATATATATATATATATATATATATATATATATAATGTAATTTTTTTAAGACATATGATCATATTGATCTTTAAATCCATACCTGTTCGAGTCGTTATATTTGTCACAAGAAAACGTGTACATGTTGTAAGATATATAAAAAGAATATCTTATATTTTTCCTTCCAAGCTAGGCTGTAATCTAATTTCTGTAGTCTCCGATACGGCCATATTGCTGACCCATTAAAATCAATGACTTACGAAGATGATAGAATTTCTTAACCCAAGTGCATGCCCGTGAGAGACTTCGTGCAAACACCGATCCGGTCCATGATACGGAGCCCTTTATGAATTTAAAGCACCAAAGTACTAGCAAGAGAAGTTAAATTTAGAAATCAATTTGCATGCCGATCAGGCAATAATGCGGATTCTGCGTATATGAATAGGCATTTTTCTAGTCGGCAGCCCCTTCATACCAGACAGTTCAGGAGAAACTGTGTATTTTTGACGAATGAATTCGTGATCACTGGCGTTTGAGATGCTGCCATAAATAAAAAGCCTAATAAATACAAACAGGGATTTTACAAAAAAAAATAAATAAAAATGATTATATGAATAAAAAGATTGGGAATGCCCTTTGCAAACTGGCAGAATTAATGCATATCTCTCTGCACAGTAATGAAAAGGGAATGGCAAGAGGCACGACGAGATGCGCTTTGAGGAACGTAAAAGGATTTTGTGACATGATCCAATGGAGCGTCTATTATTGAATCTTTCAGAAACGCCTCCAAGTTGAAATCTTTCAGAGACAAGACAGTTACACACCCACACATTCATTTGCGTATGAGCGGGCGTGCGGTTGCATGCGTGTGTTATTGGGTAGAAGTGTTTCATTTATGCGTGTATCATTAAATATAACGGACAAGGAATATCTTGTGAGGTTTTTATTTCATTCTTATTGTTATATTACAATTTGTGGGTGGGAAAGTGCTGTGTGGCGAAACTGCCCACATAGATGTTATCCTAGGCCATTTCGACTAGTACTCTTAGCCACTGATATCACTATGATATATATATATATATATATATATATATATATATATATATATATATATATATATATATATATATAAATATTTATATATATATATATATGTATATATATATTTCATTCCTATCTGCTCTCGCTCCAAATCTTCTGTAACCCCCTTGCCTTGATCGATCCACTATCTTTCTCCACATCCCCTCCTTTACCACTCCTATCTGCTCTTCCTCCAAATCTTCTGTAACCCCTTGCGTGCTAGTGGCTTCCAGCCTTGCTTAGTGTGATAAGCTTAAAAAAAAATATATATATGATACGATATGATATATATATGATATATATATATATATGATATAATATATATATATTTTTAAGTATTTTTGTCGAATTTTTTCATAGTTTTAATCCTTCCTAGCACGACGGAAATTTCCGTTAAAAATCTTGTTTTTTTTTTTGAGTCAACAATATTGACCGCTAATAAATTATGTCAACCATTCCTTTCATTCTATAAAAAAAGATGATTATCTCAGTTTCAAATTCTTTTAAAAATTAATTATGTTTTTTTTTTACAATTTATTTGAAGAAATTTAGAAATTATAATGTTTATTTTAAATATTTTGCAAAAAGCATTACTCAGTTTCTGTGCTGACAAGATTTAGTGACAAAGCAGGTCATAACATTTGGTGTCACTTGACAGGTGATGTGTGATGGTTTCGTCACATATTGACAGCTTACGTGAGGAAAAGTTATCATACGGAACGACAGAAGTGACATAATTATTTAGATTTAAGTGAACGAACGTCGTCATTTTTAAGCAAAACTTTCAGCGCTCTAATTTTTTTTGTACTTAGCTTTCACCTTTACTTTTACGCTGGTTTATGTAAAATATATTATGAAAAAATTAAAATAAAACTGTTGAGAGTGAGATTAAATTTCATAAGTATGATATCTAATTAATTTATATGTACCTGTCTTATGAAATTTTATCGGAAGCGTACATAAAATACTATAATTTTGTGTACATATAAAAATAAGATCATATAAATTTCATTGGATGATACTAATTATTGTAGGTATCCTTCTCAGTTGAAATTGAAAAATCAAATTAACTTCTCCATACGTGTTTCACGAAAATAAAAACAATAACAGCGGATAAAAACGCTTCACTCAACGCGACGTTTTATTGTATCCTTGCTGGTCTCCCTTACATTTGAATTACAGCCGTTTTATGGACACAAAAGCCATCTGGAATTAGTTTTAATTATACCGTTCGGCTCTTCTGATTGTTATAAGCTATACAATCTATAATGCTAAATGACAGATCTATTTACATCATTGACTAAACTGAATGCCGTTTACCATAATTTTAGAATATATTAACAACTTTAATATAAAAATAATAAAATGATTTGAAATAACACATAATTCTTTTAAAAATTCATTTTTCATCGAAAATGTTTTTTTTGCTTTCAGACAATATTATTCATATTCTTAAAAAACAACTAAAAGGAAATAAAGCATTTTAAACTAAATGATATCTTTGTTTTATTGAGTTTTTTATGTTACATTTCAGAGCTGATTTTCAGATAGGAGGGTCCAATTAAAATAAATACCTGATTTGCTTCCTTCAAAGCCTTGTGCTTTGAGTTAAGCAAATCAAAGCGGTATTGAACTTCTAGTGTTTTCATAAAATTAGTTGGGTGGGGGGTAATAAATATAAAAAATATTTTTCACATGACTTTAAAAACAGAAAACATATTTTTAATAATTTCTATCATTTTCTTCTTAAAGTTTCATTTACATCCGACAATAATTTTTATTTTTGCAAGATTTTCAAAATTAATGTCTGTCATACAAAAAAAAAAAATGTAAAAAAATGTTATGTTATTTAGTAGTTTATCTGATATAAAGAGAAACAAGGTTATTTTTTTAATCAAAATTTAGATTGTTCTAAAACGAAGGAATTTTTTTTAAAATAATTAATTTAATTGTTCTTTCCTCTTAAAAATAACATAAACATTTAAACGATAAAATCTAGTTTTCGTCAATTTTGGCGTCTTTTTCATCATGCTATGCTTGTTAACGATCTCATAGAGGTACCTGTCCAGTCGCACTGAGGAACTGTGATACACCATAACACAAACTGTCTGCGAATGACATAATTTAGCTCTTGAAAATATATTTTCAATTGTTCACTGTTGAATGACAAGCTAATTCTAAAAAACAACAATGCGTTAATGCTAAGCTCTTCAGTAAAATGAACGGAGCCTTTCGGTTGTTTGGCGTTTGTTTACATTTGTAAAAACAATACGCTAGGTTTGGATGACTCTTTCTGTCGAGTGAAGATAGCTCAGTAGTAGAGACTCTGACTGACGTCAAAGAGGTTTGGTTTACATCTGGGCATTCGGATGTCTAGTCACACTGAAGAGCTGTGATACAACGAAACGGTACTGCCTGCGAATATATATATATATATATATATATATATATATATATATATATAAAAGTGGACATGGAAGTCAGCACTTAGAGGCGACAGTCTGTTTCATGCTAGTGCAATCGTCAGGCGCCTGACGATTGCACTAGCATGAAACAGACTGTCGCCTCTAAGTGCTGACTTCCATGTCCACTTTTATATTTACACACGCTCTATCTCTGATATTGAGCACTTTACCCCATAAATATAGCACACTTTAAGACTATATTTCTGCATATATATATATATATATATATATATATATATATATATATATATATATATATATATATATATATATATTTGTCATCCATCGTCGGCTTAGTGGTAGAAAGAAGTGGCAGGGATGAAGGTGAATTTTAGCGTGTTTATTTATATATATATATATATATATATATATATATATATATATATATATATATATATATATATATATATATATATATATATATGAAGACAGTAGACATACTATTTATGGAAAAAACAAGGGAGGTACATTTTGGCAGTGAAAATTGTCTGAAGCAGGAAGAATGGTATATTTATGCAAACTATTTTTGAAAATAGATTCAGGAGATATAAATTGTATCGCACGACACAGGGAACTACCGTTCTTAACAGACATAATAATGGATTCAGTATAATCTTTCCATTTCATATCAGCCAAGAATGTTATCCCGACTCGTCACTCTCATAGGGGTTAATATCAGCCATGATGATTGGAAGCAGTAATGGTTCCTTCCGAGGATTAATAGAGAGAAGTTTAGGTTTGGAGGTTTTAAAATTATAAACAATTCGTTGACCCAGTTAAGAACTGACTGCGGGTTGTTATTTTTTTTTTTTTAAATCAGCTGCCAATTTAAACTGATCGAGACAGGGGTAAAATTTTGCGTCATCAGAATGGATATCAAGTAGGAACCGATGTCAGCAGGAAGGTCGTTGAGAAAAATTAGGAACAAAGTAGGTCCAAGGTTAGAACCCTGGATAACAATGGCATCAGTACAAAAAGATCACTTGTTACTTTGACCACATAAATTTATACGTACCACTAGATTGCAAATTAGTTCTCATTTTTCTGATGTTTTAAATAGTTAGATTTAATCGTAATTACTATTGAAATTAATGCTTTTCACGTACGTCTCAACTGGCTTTCTGCTTTCCTGTCAACTACTATAGTGAAACATTTAAACGCAACATCATCGCTATCATCTTTCCTCCAGAATCTTATTCTTTTTTTGTATTTTCTTCCCACTTCAGATTTCTCAATCACTTTCACTTCCAGTATTCTTTTCCCACTTAACGGCATTATTACCTTATTTGTTATAAAATTATTTAAAATAAAGGTAATCATTTTGGGGCTTATACATTAATCGACCTGTAAATATGGGCAAGATTTATACTTCCGTCGATATGCAAAATTTGGTCGGCTTCCTATTTGTTAAAATTTTCTCGGTTTCATCCTTGAATCTATAGGTAAACTTTGGTCAGCTTCATCGTTGTTTATAACTAAAATTTGTTCGGTTTCATTCTTGAGTCTACCAGTAATATTTGGTCGGCTTCATAATTTACTCTATCGGTAAACTTTGGTCGGCTTCATACCTGAGTCGACAGGTAAACTTTGGACAGCTTCATACTTTACTCTCTTGTTAAAATTTTCTCGGTTTCATTCCTGAATCTATAAGTAAACTTTTGTCGGCTTCATACTTGTCTATCGATACATTTTGGTCGGATTCATTCTTGAGTATTTTTGGTAAATATTTGTCGCTTCATATTAGTAAATTTCGTCTATTAGTATATTTCGCCAGCTTCATACTTGGGACTATTCTTCAAATTTTGTCGGTTTCATAATTCAGTCGATAGGTAAACTTTGATCGTCTTCATACTTATGTGAATAGGTAAACTTTGTCTTCATACTTGAGTTTATCGGTACAAATTTGTCGGCTTCATACTTGACTTGATACGTCAACATTGGTCGGCTTTACATTTGAGTTGATTGGTAATCATTGACCTCCTTCATACTTGCGTCTATAGGTAAACATTTGTCGACTTCATACTTGAGTTTATCGGTAGACATGGGTCTCTTTTTTTAATTGAGTATCTAAGTAAACTTTCGTCGGTTTCATACTTGTGTCTAGTGGTAAAATTAGTTTGGCTTCATATTTCAGTCAATCGGTAAACTTTGGTCGCCGTTTAACTTGAGTTGATAGGTAAACATTGGTCGGCATTATACTTGAGCTAATAGGCAAAATGTGGTCAGCTTTATATTTGAGTTGATAAGCAAACTTTGGTCGGCTTCATACTTGTGTCGATTTGTAAAATTTTGTCGGCTTCATACTTGACTTGATAGGCAAACTTTGGTCCGCTTTATATCTGAGTCGATCGGTAATCTTTGATCGACTTCATACTTGAGTCGATATGTAACCTTTGGTCGGATCCATTCGTGTGTCGATAGATAAAATTTGGTCGGCTTCATACTTCAGTTTATCGTTAAAATTTGGTCTCCTTCATACTTGCGTCGATAGGGGAACTTTGGTCGTCTTCATACTTCAGTTTATCGTTAAAATTTGGTCTCCTTCATACTTGCGTCGATAGGGGAACTTTGGTCGTCTTCATACTTCAGTTTATAGTTAAACGTTTGTCGGCTACACACTTGCGTCTATTGATAAAAATTTGTCGGTTTCATACTTGAGACCATCTGTAAAATTTGGTCGGTTTCATACTTGAGTCGATATGTAAACTTTGGTCGGCTTTATACTGGAGACGATAGGGAAACTTTGATCAGCCAGATACGTGAGGCCATAGGTTGGCTTTGTAAATGTATCTACAACCGCACGGGGGGTTATCACACCTATGTCGTATTCTTGGTACTACCGATCTGGCAAAGGTATCTGGTGATACCTTGTAAATTGGAGCCAATATTAATGCTTTCTCATATTGCTGTAATTAAATGAGTTGCTCTGGTTAAAAAAATTGTTATAATTAATTAATTATGAATCCTTCTCAGGATATGAAACATATTTATTTCCATTGCTGTTTATATATGATGACGTGTTTCCTCTTGATTTCATTAAACTATCTCTGTGCTTATCTCAATGTTGTGCGTGCAGTTAACACAACATCCATAATTGAATCTCTATTAATTTTTACTCCATTCGGATCTATTAATATTATTCTCATTTATATTACTTCTCTACAATTACTTATTAATAGTTTGCACCGAGTTTTAACATCAGAATTATTTAGTGGCCTTTACTGAAATGGTAGCATATCCTCTCCCTATTTTCAAAATCGTCTCCAATAGTCTAGCCAATGTCAATAATCCTCTTGCTAGAACTTCGCTTATTATCTTTCCTAGACATTACAACTGCCCATTTCTGATTCTAATATGAGAGTCATTTGTGTTTCGATTTTCCTTAAAACGTCGTTATTACACAAACATCAAAGTTTTTTCTTTATCTTTGACCGGATTATCCAGTATTCATTTTCATATGAAAGAAACGATATTACATGACAGTTTAACAGTATTTTCTTTCAGAGTCTGTCTATATTTCTGAGATGAGGTATTATGTACAGTATTTACATTAGTCGGACTATTGTCCTCATCTTTGTCGCCATATTTGTCATTTTTTCGAAATTCCAACCACCTGAAAGAAGGCCGGAGCCTACAACGGCCGAAACGTTGTGACAAATATGGCGACAAAAATGAGGACAATAGTCCGACTAATATAAATACTGTAGTATTTTCTTTGTTTTTAACAACATTTTCCTGTTTTGCAATATTTTGCTTACCTTCTGTTAGCCAGTTTTCGCTATCCCATTGCTTCGATCTTCTGACTTATCTTTTTCATCGTCTGTTAAAACACACACTAAATATATAAACTTTCGTAATATCGTGATTTGGGGATCTCCATTTCATAGTCTGTATCTTGAACTGGTTCTTTTACAAAAAAAAATTACATTGTGTTTTCTTACAATTCATGCTTTTTTTTTCTCTCGCTTTCGTTTGCTACCTTCTGTAGGAGTTGCTGTATTTTCCTACATATATTATGCTACATATATTATGCTGTCCAGTTTGCGTCTATCAATAATGAATCCTGTTAAGAATTTTCGCTCTCTCATGATCGACTCGCTGTCAAGTTTCAAGATATCCGGCGAGAAAAT
The DNA here is from genome assembly GCA_964036315.1 of Acanthosepion esculentum. Classification (NCBI taxonomy): domain Eukaryota; kingdom Metazoa; phylum Mollusca; class Cephalopoda; order Sepiida; family Sepiidae; genus Acanthosepion; species Acanthosepion esculentum. The sequence continues at coordinate 24,591,745 of OZ038493.1, read as the reverse complement.
ATCATTTCCTGACGCCTTTTCAATTTTTTGTATATTTTGTTAATTCCTCCTCTATTCGTATACAGGCAGTCTGCTCCCAGTGTAAGGTCTGTATTATTCTTTAATCTCTCCCCAGATAAAACAAATCTTAACTAGGAGCCCAAACATGGCTTTGTTCTGTACCTTATCAAATGCTTTTTTATAATTTATAAAACATATATATATATATATATCTATCTATATATATATATATATATGTGTGTGTGTGTGTGTGTGTGTGTGTGTGTGTGTGTGTGTTTGTGTGTGTTTTTGTGTGTGTATTTATATATATATATATATATATATATAATTATTTATTTAAAAATTATGACATGAATATGTTATAAAATTACTATAAAAATAGCCATTTTGTTTCAACACGTCTAGTGTCTTACCAAGTGATGATGATGAATGTAGAATAAACCGTTTTATTCTACATTCAACATCATCACTTGATAAGACACTAGACGTGTTGAAACAAATTGGTTATTTTTGGAGTTATTTTATAAAATATTTATGTTATAATTTTTAAATAAATAATTATATTTGCTCTACTCTGTATTGAGCAATCTTTTAAGAATAGTAATTGTTGGTTATTGGAATTTATTCCGTATATACCAATCCTATATTTGGGTTTTTATATATATATATATATATATATATATATATATATATATATATATATATATATATATATATATATATATATATATATATATGTATATATATATATAAATTCCCAAGAGGATAGAATCCAGGTAGAACTCAATATCCAGGACAGAGTAAGGATATAATATAAAAGACTCAGACTGTAATATTCTATAGTTATAATTTATTACGTTGGGATCGTAAATTCAAATTCTAATATAAAACTTTTTTATTTTTAATTTGTAGGTCTGACGAATTGAATCGTGATTACGATTACAATGTAATAAATTATAACCCTGGAATATTAGTGTTTAAATCTTTTATATTATATATATATATATATATATATATATATATATATATATATATATATATATATATATATATATATATATATAAATTTATATATACATATAAATATATATATATTTATATTGCTATTTCTCTCTCTCTCTATATATATACATATATATAAATATATATATATGTATTTGTATTGCTATTTATATATATATATATATATATATATATATATATATATATATATATATATATATATATATATATATTATAATAATATTTTTAGTTTTTAAAAATATGATTCCTCCGCTACATAAGAGTTTCAAAAGCGAGAGCCGAGACCCCTAACATCATTTTTTAACTTATGAAGAGTTAAGGCGTCTGGACCCGCTTCCTTGTCAAGCGAGAATTTGGGAATCTTCCCAAATTCTCGCTTGACAAGGAAGCGGGTCCAGACGCCTTAACTCTTCATACTTTAAAAAATTATGTTAGGGGTCTCGGCTCTCGCTTTTGAAACATGAGAACTCTTATGTGGCGGAGGAATCATATTTTTAAAAACTAAAAATATTATTATAATATAAGCTCTACTTCTGTATGGAGCACTGTCCTTTTGAAAATAAAGCTAAATATTAAGGAACACCGGATTATCTACCTAACGTGTTCTTTCCTATTTCAATGCACACCTGCATACATATATACATATATATATATATATATATATATATATATATATATATATATATATATATATATATATATACATACATATTTGTATTGGTATTTCTGATACCACAATATAGTTCTGATTAAACGCAATTACAGTTCTCATAAGAATAGCAGCAGTAGGAAGGATTAAAACGGATATTGATATACACATTAAGAAAACTCCAGTAAATCCCTCACTATCTGAGAGAGAGGAGATTGTAAGCCGTTCACATAATCAGAAAATCTCATTCAATGTAATATGCTTAATAACATCCTAGAAGAAAAAAATCCTTTACGTCCAATAATGGATTGTATCAAACAGATGATCAGGAAAACTGCAAATAGTAATAGTAATAATAATAATTCAAAGAATGTCGTATTAAACCAGACGATTATTCAAATAATAACAGAAGAAGAAGGAGGAGGAGGAGGAGGAGAAGAAGAAGAAGAAGAAGAAGAAGAAAAACAGCAGACAGAGGAGGAGGAGGAGGAGAAGAAGAAGAAGAAGAAGAAGAAGAAGTTTGTAACCGTTATCTTACACACATATCCCCATGATCAGTGCTTCTTAATTTACAACGGTCTACCTCGAGTTGCTCTTGGAAATGGTACACAGTGAACATCATTATCACAACAATTAGGTGGATTTTGCGTTTATTTTCCTCTATTTTACCTTCAATCTCTTCCATGCATCTCAAATTTCACGAGCACACTTTCTCCTTATTATGTGACTTAGAATGTTCAACTGTTGCAACACCCAAGCTCTTTGTTTGCTTTCAGATCTTTTCCTGTAGCCGTTTTGATATTAACAATAAATGATTTCTCCGTTTGGTTCTAAACTTCCAATTTGTTGTAGACTTGTTATCGTAAATGTCTTGTTCTACGATTCAAATTTATCAAGTTTCTTGTCTGGTTCTGAATATCTATCTCTAGTTATTGTTATATACTCCTATATAAAACGATCCGAATATATCTGTTTATATCTGAGAAATCCTAAACCCAGTGTATAATCCGAGGCAGCTAATAAAACATTATGTTCAGATGGAGGGAGGTTTTTTTTCCACGGAATTTTCGACTTATACACGAGTATGTATCTTAGATTCCTGGATTTTTAATAAGATTTCTTCTGCTTGGTTTCGTATCCAAAATTATTCATATTGTTGTAGGGATTTCTCTTTCATTTCATTCTCTTTAATATAATATGTTGCCTAAAAACTGATATATTTATAGTAATTATTATTCGTTCATTTTCTTTACTGAATTGATTTTTATTTTCCTGTCTGTATTTGCAACACTATGTGTTAAAAAATGCACTAAGATTCAAGGATTCCTTCTTCTTTATGTGCCGTGTAATCTCAGGATGCGGGCGATCATCGCTCTCCACAACTTCCTTAATAAACTTTCTATTATTTCTTCTAAGTTCTGTTCCGTCATTCGTTTACTCAAGCTCATTAATTATGTTATTCGGTGTTTTACTCTGCCTCTCTTGCCCTTTACCTGTCATTTGAGTATCAGATTTCCCAAGACCTCGTTCTTTATTATTTGCCCTAGAAACCTCAACAGGAAATTTGTCTCCCCGGAATCGATCCTCCAAGTCTATAAATCGACCATTCGCCCTTGTATGGAGTATTGCTGCCATATATGGTCTGGGGCCCCTGCTGTTTGCCTCAGGGTTCTTGATAAGATCCAGAGACGGATAGGCAACGTGATTGGCCCTGATCTGTCATCTCGTCTGCAGTCACTCTCTCACAGACGCGATGTTGCCTCGCTCTGCCTTTTTTACAAGTAATTTCACGGTAATTGCTCCGAGGAGCTGCTTTCGCTTGTCCCTAGGCCTCGTGAATTTAAACGCCCCACGAGGCTGGCATCCCGTTCCCACCTCTACAACGTGGAAACTGTTAGATGCAGACGTCTCTTCTACTCCAATAGCTTCATGTCTCGCACATCTCGCCTATGGAACTCCCTTCCATATTACTGTTTCCCTGACAAATACAATCTCCAACGGTTTAAGTGTAGCGTCAATCGACATCTCCAGTTGCCTTGATCTATCCACTTCCCTTCTCCACATCCTTTCATTTTTCATTCCTATCTGCTCTCGCTCCAAATCTTCTGTAACCCCCTTGCCTTGATCGACCCACTGTCTTTCTCTTTCTCCACATCCTCTCCTTTACCACTCCTATCTGCTCTTCCCCCAACCCTTCTTTAACCCCTTGCGTGATAGTGGCATCCAGCCTTGCTTGGGGTGATACGCTTAAAAAAAAAAGTATTAGTTTTCTTTTTGTTTCCATTTTCTCCAAAGAGTCGTTATTACTCACATTTTCGGTTCACTGTATCCTCAGCAACCTTCTGGAAAAGCACATTTCTGTTCCTTCAAGTCTTCTCCTCATCTTTGAGGAGATCGTCCAGCACTCACTGTCACGCAGGAGGACAGGTATCATATAGCAGTTTAGTACTCATTTCCTTGTTTATAGTGAATTTTTTCCTTTTTTTAAAATCTCTACTCAGCTTTTGGTATGCTTCGTCGACTATCCGAATACGGCTACGGACCTCAGTGCTGCTTTATCCGACCTCTGTTAAAATACTTCCCACATAAATTTCCGCACTTGTTTGATTTTGGTACCTCAGATATTCAGTTCGTAGTTTGGGCTCCACCTTTTGCTAACCGACATGCATTCTGTCTTCGGGCAGTTGTTGTTTAATCCTTTCTTCTCGTTTTACTTCACTACCTAGTAAAAGAGAATGAGAAAACTTTAGTGAAAGAGAAAGACAATAAAAGTAGACGTATCAGAAATGCAGGAGGTCGTCATTCGTATTATATTTAAATTTCTGAAGATCCCAAGTGGTAGTCGAGCCAGAAACCGGAAGAGCTTTCCCCAGGCGAGAAGTGCCAGTAAAGAAAATATTAAAGCGGTTAAATATAGCTAGTTCATACGATGTGTGATATTTTCCAGTTTAGTAGTACGCTTATCTTTATACAGATAAGGGTCCAAAGAGGCGAGATCATTAGAGCAACCGCCATGAAAACATTTATAGAAAAGACAGAAGGAAGCCATGTGAAGGTGAATAGAAACTGACCGATGTCGAGAGGTCTGGTCAGATATTTGTTAGGATTTTGTCAGGAATCCCGATTTATATTACAATAGTACTAGAGGAGATATCGCCGCAATATTCAATTTAAGGACGAATAAATATACAAATTGAATTCTAGTATAAAACAAAAGTCCGGCACGACAGAGTGAACCAATTAGAAAACCTAGCAATTGATTCAATACAATCAATCCAGTCCATGTTAGGGGAAAACCTGAGAAGAAACAGCCGCACTTTGATCTCCTGAATGTTATAACATGCTATGATGACGGAAAGCATATCTGGTGTATAAATAATTTCTTTAACGTTGCCATGAATATATTCCATGGCTGTAGGAATAAGGCTGGTGAATAAATTGAGTTCCCCTTGTACATCTGAAACTTTGCGATAAATTAGCGAGATTATACTCGCATATAGAAATTCCACGTGCCGCAAAATTAAATTCTATTACCACGATTAATCAAGAGAAATAGAGTTTGCGAATCATTTTAAAAGAAAAATATAAGATACATGTATTCATCTCGTCGGTGTCTTTAATGCAGGAGATCTCCATTGTATTAGATGTAATATTTGATCGTGTGTTTTGTAAGTGTGGACATATTTAGAGATTCTAATATTCAAGGTGAAGGGGATTATTTCATAGGATTATTACATTATTTTCCGCTTGGGATATCAGCAGTTAAATAAC
>OZ038493.1:24553802-24583802 GCA_964036315.1 Acanthosepion esculentum | reverse complement strand
ATTTTTATATAATGATGAGGTTTAGAGGGGTTGATAACAAGGAGAAGGCTTATACTCAACTTGAGGAAGAGGCAGCTAGAGAATCTGATACTCACTGGTCGAATAGAGGGAATAAGAGACAAGGGAGGACAACGCGTGCCATACTTGGCGGGCTTAAGCAAGTGGATGACAGAATGAGGTCTTGTGGAGGAGGCAGAAGGGAAGAAGTTGACGAGATCTGCAAGGGATAGCGGGAGTTGGAGAGCCATGATCTCCTAAGTCCAGAAAGGACATGGCACATTAAAAAGAAATGAAATGTACGATACAGACAACTATACACATTCTTATAGGCGTACATTTTGCACCCCCGCTGAAATATAACCTTGTGAAATTGATATTTCATCATGTATTGATATAGATAGTAAGCAGTTATATGAATTACGGATTTATTTTCTGTATGATAAAAATTACATGCGCAGTTAGAATGCAAAACCTTTTTCGTACTGCTCAGATGTAAACAAATATTAGGTCATCCCATGAGTTCTGTCCGAATTTTAACTTTTTGTTAAAATGAACGAAATTTAAAGAGTATTTTATAATGTCTAATGGAGCTGAACATTATTTTTATGTTTAGATGCATTTAAACTGATCAAATCTTATTTCAGAGAACAATAAAATTAAATTTTGTTTGATTAAAACCCTGCTAACATGGAAGTACCCAAGAATAATTTGAGGCATATAATGCTTTATGAGTTCAAGAAAGGAAACTCAGCAGCCTAAGCGGCTAGAAATATTCACTCAGTTTATGGAGAGGAGTGTGTGAATGAAAGAACTTGCAGAAGATGGTTTGCAAAATTCACAGGTGGAGATTTCACCCTTGAAGATGAAGATCGAACCGGACGTCCAGTTGAGTCTGATGAAAAGCTTCTTGAAGAAGCCCTTGAAGAAAATCCTGCTTTATCAGTTGAGGAATTGGCAGTGGTTCTCAGTTCAAACCATACAACTGCTCATCGTCATCTACAACAACTTGGAAAAGTTCCTAAACTTGGAAAATGGGTGCCTCATGAATTGTCTGAAAACAACCTCAAATCCCGAGTTGACATCTGCTCTTCTCTCCATTCTCGCCATTTTGTTTCACCTTTTTTGCATAGACTTGTGACTGGTGACGAGAAATGGATCTTTTATCGAAATGTTAAGTGTTGTAGACAGGGGCTTGGTGAAGGGGAAGGACCCCAGCCACAGCCGAGAATGGAACTTCATGGGCAAAAGGTTCTTCTTTCAATCTGGTGGGATTGCCAAGTAATAATCCACTTTGAATTCTTACCACCATATATATATATGGTGTAACACTAAAATGGTCCAAAATGTGTAAAGGCAAAATTGTTCATTGGGTAGATTGAATTGAACCCTTGTATCTTACAAATTATTAAACACTACGCATTAATTACACTCCAAGCTTAACAGAAGCATCGTGATGAAATCGATCATAAACGTAAATGTCATGTTCATCATTAATTAATCATAGCTAAGGATCGGGTGCTCATGATGAATTGAAATTAAGGTCATATATATATATATATATATATATATATATATATATATATATATATATATATTGTCCCAGAATCATTTTCAAACTTATTCAAGATGATCTTCGCCCTCTCGAACCTTCTGACTTTCTGTCCTTGAGTAGCAAGATGCCTCACGGTTTTCACGTACGATTTCATTTTCAATTTTTTTTTTTACTGCTCTTTGCGCTGTCATAGCTGAAACTGCTCTCTTGCGTGCCAAAAGTCTTATGGATTGAGTTGAATCTTATATCATCCATCTTTTTAGTCCTGGGTTGAAATGATTGTCCCTCTTCTTGCTGTGACCTCATGATTCATTATTCCTCGCTACTGTTCCCTCTTTTTAATTCACTGTACTCATGATGGTTTATGAATGGACTTAGAAGATGGAAGTAAGAGTATTAATGGTGTCAGTGTTTGTGAAGGCCTGGATGATCTTTTTCCACTTACCATTGCTCATTTAGGAAGACATTGGAGACGACACAAAATGATTTTTACCCTTTTTCGTTTTAGCTGAATATCTCGAAGATTTTTTCATGACAAATTGCATGATGTCTTATACGAAATCTAGGAAAACATAATCTCAATTAATTTAGATATTAAACATTTTGTGGGATAGATAATTATGCTGATACACGATTTGGACAATTTTGCCGATACACCCGGTACACACACACACACACACACACACACACACACACACACACACACATATATATATATATATATATATATATATATATATATATATATATCTTTGTTGTTAAAAGAACGTTTTGGTCGTTATGCTCTCCGGCTTTCATCAGATTTTTAACGGTTTATATATATATATATATATATATATATATATGTGTGTGTGTTTGTGTGTGTATGTGTGTGTGTCTGTGTGTGTGTGTGTGTGTGTGTGTGTGTGTGTAATGAAATGGACACAGTCCGACAATTATTTCAAGACATTTTTTATGTTTATAGCTTCTTTTTATAGATATAAATATTTAAGCAAATGCCCTGCTTATAATAAAGAGTAAATGTTGTTGATACAGTTTATAATAAGCAGTGCATTTCTTAAATAATTGTATCTACAAAAAGAACGTATAAACATAAATAGGTCTTAATATACATATATATATATATATATATATATATATATATATATATATATATATATATATATATATATATAAGAGTAAAAAATGAAGTTAACATTCAGAAGCGACAGGCTGTTTCATGCTGGACGCAATGGTCAAGCCACATAGCGAATATTACTGGGGATTGACAGTGAGTTTTGACTTCAATGTTCACTTTTATATTTATATTTACATACGCTCTATCTCTGATATTGAGCACTTTATCCCATTAATATAGCTCACCTTAAAACTATATTTCTTCATATATATATATATATATATATATATATATATATATATATATATATCGTTTATTGAATGAGATTATTTCATGGTTTGAAGAAGTGTTGATTATGCGGTTATATAATATAGATAATGGATTAACCTTGAATTTAAGAGCTTGGGATTCTAAAGATCGCAAAAACATACACAGGTATCTGTCCCACCAAGCAACTGGTCTTTTTGAAGAATATTTCCGAATGAAAGTTTCTTCTCTATGGAATACGGAATACGAGAAGAATACAAATGGTCGGTCCATATGTTTATGGCGTGGTTGGCCTTCATCCTAGATAAAACAGCACAAATGCGTTGTTCGTCTGATTTGAATCTTGTAGAGAGACAGTACGGCAGGAAGAATCATGTAAGCTAATTACCATATTTCCTGTATGTTAAGACGCATATTTCCTGAAAAATATCCTAGAAAATCGCCCTGCGTATTAGTACTGAAAAGTCAAGTTGTAGAGAAGTGTTTGCCATCCCACTCGAACGCCTGTCACAAGACAGAAGCAATCACAAACCCCAGATATATAATATATGCTAACAATTGCCATTTTACATACCGTATATCTCCTTAGTATCATACTGTATATAGTGTTATTTTTGTTCTTATTTTTTTCGAGTAATGATGATAACCATTAAGTAACTTCCTGCCGTTAGGGAAACTATTTCGGTCACCTAGGCATACAGTACGGTATCTTCACAAACCCAAACACCAGCCAAATAACACAGGCTGAAAGTTACGTTTCATAAGTACGCAATCAATAACCAGTTACCTCAATGGGCCAACGTTAATTCAACACGTACTGTCAATCCACAGTAATATTCACTATGCTTTTTTCTGGTGATGATGTCCCTCCCTCTTACCATCTGCGCATATAATAACTACCACCAATAATTAATAATATGTTCAAAGTTTGATAGTTTGTAGTGACAGAAAGAAAAATGACACCGTAGAGTCGGCGACTTGAATTTACTAGTACGGTAAGCTATGAAATCAGGAAATATTTTTCTCTAAAAAATAAATACCTATGCGGTATGTCATACCACTTATAGCGTCTCATAACTATGAACTATGCTATTTTATAACCTTCATACGGCGGATTAATGGATACCGGCTCGGATTGTGGAATCGGGAGTCGATTTCGAATCCCAATCGAATCCATTACATTCACTTACGTCTTAATACATTTGGGGAAGCTATGAATACTTTTCTTCTCCTCCCATTTTTTTGGATGGAAACTGGTTTAACAGAGAAAGAAATGGCAACCTACTGCGGGAAAAAAATCCGGCTCCTCAGTCATGTATAGAAAGATACATGTTCGCCTAAGTGTGTATCACTCATGACACACTGAATGAATGTCAAATACCCTTGGGAAATGTATGAATCGTCTTCTTATCCCAAAAGCTATAGGTAAATAACAGGACAGACCGGGTCCTATAGCATTGGATAGCAACTGTTCTACTTCACAAAGAAACCTACTGCGAGAGACATCTGCATCGTCAGTCATGTATCGAAAGATACATGATCGCCTAAGCGTGTATTACGCATGGCATATAACTGACTGGCTGACGTTCTAATTCCCTCGGGAAATGTATGAATCCTCTTTTTATCCCAAAAGCTATGGGTAAATAGCAGGACAGACAGGCTTCTATAGCATTGGATAGCAACTGTTCTACTACAGAAATAAATGGCAACCTAGTACGAGAGAAATCTGCATCGTCAGTTATGTATCGAATGATTCATGATCGCCTAAGCGTGTATCACGCATGGCACATAACTGATTGACTGACGTACTAAATCCCTTGTGAAATGTATGAATTCACTTTTTATCCACAAAGCTATGGGTACATAGCAGGACAGACTGGCTTCTATAGCATTGGATGGCAACTGTTCCACTGCAGAAAGAAATGGCTACCTACTGCGAGAGAAATCTGCATCGTCAGTCATGTATCGAAAGATTCATGATCGCCTAAGCGTGTATCACGCATGGCACATAACTGATTGACTGACGTTTTAATTCCCTCGGGAAATGTATGATTCCTCTACCTGTCCCCAAATACGGATATATAGCACGACAGACCTTGTTCTATAGACTTGGATGGCTACTGTTCCACTGCAGAAAGAAATGGCTACCTACTGCGAGAGAAATCTGCATCGTCAGTCATGTATCGAAAGATTCATGATCGCCTAAGCGTGTATCACGCATGGCACATAACTGATTGACTGACGTTCTAATTCCCTCGGGAAATGTATGATTCCTCTACCTGTCCCCAAATACGGATATATAGCACGACAGACCTTGTTCTATAGCCTTGGATGGCAACTGTTCCACTGCAGAAAGAAATGGCTACCTACTGGGAGAGAAATCTGCATCGTCAGTCATTTATCGAAAGATTCATGATCGCCTAAGCGTGTATCACGCATGGCACATAACTGATTGACTGACGTTCTAATTCCCTCGGGAAATGTATGATTCCTCTACCTGTCCCCAATTACGGATATATAGCACGACAGACCTTGTTCTATAGCCTTGGATGGCAACTGTTCCACTGCAGAAAGAAATGGCTACCTACTGCGAGAGAAATCTGCATCGTCAGTCATGTATCGAAAGATTCATGATCGCCTAAGCGTGTATCACGCATGACACATAACTGATTGACTGACGTTCTAATTCCCTCGGGAAATGTATGATTCCTCTACCTGTCCCCAAATACGGATATATAGCACGACATACCTTGTTCTATAGCCTTGGATGGCAACTGTTCCACTGCAGAAAGAAATGGCTACCTACTGCGAGAGAAATCTGCATCGTCAGTCATTTATCGAAAGATTCATGATCGCCTAAGCGTGTATCACGCATGGCACATAACTGATTGACTGACGTTCTAATTCCCTCGGGAAATGTATGATTCCTCTACCTGTCCCCAAATACGGATATATAGCACGACAGACCTTGTTCTATAGCCTTGGATGGCAACTGTTCCACTGCAGAAAGAAATGGCTACCTACTGCGAGAGAAATCTGCATCGTCAGTCATTTATCGAAAGATTCATGATCGCCTAAGCGTGTATCACGCATGGCACATAACTGATTGACTGACGTTCTAATTCCCTCGGGAAATGTATGATTCCTCTACCTGTCCCCAAATACGGATATATAGCACGACAGACCTTGTTCTATAGCCTTGGATGGCAACTGTTCCACTGCAGAAAGAAATGGCTACCTACTGCGAGAGAAATCTGCATCGTCAGTCATTTATCGAAAGATTCATGATCGCCTAAGCGTGTATCACGCATGGCACATAACTGATTGACTGACGTTCTAATTTCCTCGGGAAATGTATGATTCCCCTACCTGTCCCCAAATACGGATATATAGCACGACAGACCTTGTTCTATTGCCTTGGATGGCAACTGTTCCACTGCAGAAAGAAATGGCTACCTACTGCGAGAGAAATCTGCATCGTCAGTCATTTATCGAAAGATTCATGATCGCCTAAGCGTGTATCACGCATGGCACATAACTGATTGACTGACGTTCTAATTCCCTCGGGAAATGTATGATTCCCCTACCTGTCCCCAAATACGGATATATAGCACGACAGACCTTGTTCTATTGCCTTGGATGGCAACTGTTCCACTGCAGAAAGAAATGGCTACCTACTGCGAGAGAAATCTGCATCGTCAGTCATTTATCGAAAGATTCATGATCGCCTAAGCGTGTATCACGCATGGCACATAACTGATTGACTGACGTTCTAATTCCCTCGGGAAATGTATGATTCCTCTACCTGTCCCCAAATACGGATATATAGCACGACAGACCTTGTTCTATAGCCTTGGATGGCAACTGTTCCACTGCAGAAAGAAATGGCTACCTACTGCGAGAGAAATCTGCATCGTCAGTCATTTATCGAAAGATTCATGATCGCCTAAGCGTGTATCACGCATGACACATAACTGATTGACTGACGTTCTAATTCCCTCGGGAAATGTATGATTCCTCTACCTGTCCCCAAATACGGATATATAGCACGACAGACCTTGTTCTATAGCCTTGGATGGCAACTGTTCCACTGCAGAAAGAAATGGCTACCTACTGCGAGAGAAATCTGCATCGTCAGTCATTTATCGAAAGATTCATGATCGCCTAAGCGTGTATCACGCATGGCACATAACTGATTGACTGACGTTCTAATTCCCTCGGGAAATGTATGATTCCTCTACCTGTCCCCAAATACGGATATATAGCACGACAGACCTTGTTCTATAGCCTTGGATGGCAACTGTTCCACTGCAGAAAGAAATGGCTACCTACTGCGAGAGAAATCTGCATCGTCAGTCATTTATCGAAAGATTCATGATCGCCTAAGCGTGTATCACGCATGGCACATAACTGATTGACTGACGTTCTAATTCCCTCAGGAAATGTATGATTCCCCTACCTGTCCCCAAATACGGATATATAGCACGACAGACCTTGTTCTATTGCCTTGGATGGCAACTGTTCCACTGCAGAAAGAAATGGCTACCTACTGCGAGAGAAATCTGCATCGTCAGTCATTTATCGAAAGATTCATGATCGCCTAAGCGTGTATCACGCATGGCACATAACTGATTGACTGACGTTCTAATTCCCTCGGGAAATGTATGATTCCTCTACCTGTCCCCAATTACGGATATATAGCACGACAGACCTTGTTCTATAGCCTTGGATGGCAACTGTTCCACTGCAGAAAGAAATGGCTACCTACTGCGAGAGAAATCTGCATCGTCAGTCATGTATCGAAAGATTCATGATCGCCTAAGCGTGTATCACGCATGACACATAACTGATTGACTGACGTTCTAATTCCCTCGGGAAATGTATGATTCCTCTACCTGTCCCCAAATACGGATATATAGCACGACAGACCTTGTTCTATAGCCTTGGATGGCAACTGTTCCACTGCAGAAAGAAATGGCTACCTACTGCGAGAGAAATCTGCATCGTCAGTTATTTATCGAAAGATTCATGATCGCCTAAGCGTGTATCACGCATGGCACATAACTGATTGACTGACGTTCTAATTCCCTCGGGAAATGTATGATTCCTCTACCTGTCCCCAATTACGGATATATAGCACGACAGACCTTGTTCTATAGCCTTGGATGGCAACTGTTCCACTGCAGAAAGAAATGGCTACCTACTGCGAGAGAAATCTGCATCGTCAGTCATGTATCGAAAGATTCATGATCGCCTAAGCGTGTATCACGCATGACACATAACTGATTGACTGACGTTCTAATTCCCTCGGGAAATGTATGATTCCTCTACCTGTCCCCAAATACGGATATATAGCACGACAGACCTTGTTCTATAGCCTTGGATGGCAACTGTTCCACTGCAGAAAGAAATGGCTACCTACTGCGAGAGAAATCTGCATCGTCAGTCATTTATCGAAAGATTCATGATCGCCTAAGCGTGTATCACGCATGGCACATAACTGATTGACTGACGTTCTAATTCCCTCGGGAAATGTATGATTCCTCTACCTGTCCCCAAATACGGATATATAGCACGACAGACCTTGTTCTATTGCCTTGGATGGCAACTGTTCCACTGCAGAAAGAAATGGCTACCTACTGCGAGAGAAATCTGCATCGTCAGTCATTTATCGAAAGATTCATGATCGCCTAAGCGTGTATCACGCATGGCACATAACTGATTGACTGACGTTCTAATTCCCTCGGGAAATGTATGATTCCTCTACCTGTCCCCAAATACGGATATATAGCACGACAGACCTTGTTCTATAGCCTTGGATGGCAACTATTCCACTGCAGAAAGAAATGGCTACCTACTGCGAGAGAAATCTGCATCGTCAGTCATTTATCGAAAGATTCATGATCGCCTAAACGTGTATCACGCATGACACATAACTGACTGACTGACGTTCTAATTCCCTCGTGAAATGTATGATTCCTCTACCTGTCCCCAAATACGGATATATAGCACGACAGACCTTGTTCTATAGCCTTGGATGGCAACTGTTACACTGCAGAAAGAAATGGCTACCTACTGCGAGAAAAATCCGCATCGTCAGTCATGTATGGAAAGATAGATGATCGCCTAAGCACATAGGTGACTGACCTGAAGTCCGTTCACTGTGATAGATGTGGGTGTTTGTGCTTCATTGCACATTACAGTATCCTGGATTTTGTGTTTGTATTCACTAAACCACTGGACTTAAGGTTACTATTCATTTAGTGATCTAGATGTGCTGATATGTTCTCGTCCTGATCTAAGTCACAAACATTGATGAATTGACCAAAATAACCATTTTCTTTCATCGTTTCGTGTATGGGTTAACAATTTTATCAGCTCATCGTTATAGTAGAGGTCGTGACAGAAACACCTCTCACATATAATGCCAGAAATTTCTCCCACATAAATAGAAAGCATTAATGGGAATGTCGTTTTCATCTAGCCAATTTCTTACCTCCACACTATTGATATTTCTGGGAGATATATCTGGCAGTTATTTCTGCCGCACTCTTTAGAAATTTTTTTTCATCCTCTCCTTCAGATTTCTGCATCGTGTAATACATGACAATAATAGTTTCCTTATGAATGGTAACATGTACTGTTTAGAAGCGATAACTTTCGCCGAGAAGAATTAGAGCCCAGATAGCTTGTTATATCCCCTGAGTTGCTACCAACTGCACAAATTTGTACTTTCCAGCTTCTGTGCACGCATGCGCAGATCGATCGGTACGTTGATGCAAGAGAATGCATGTAAATTATTCGCATGACAGACGGCCACTTATCAAGCCACTTGCTAAGATGCAAAGATGCAGACGAAGAGAGTGATGTAAAACTTGTAAACGAGAGTTAACAGATGTATTTTAGAATTGAGAACGTTCACTGCTCAGATTCTACTTGTTAAGTGTAGCATTCGACAATCAATATTGCTAATCTACTATAATCTAAACAAAAAAGCCCACAGAATAAGACTAAACATTTTACTGAGTCAGCCGTGTTATTTTTGTCCCAAGTGACTACAGAGCAATCTATTTCATTCCGTTTCGAATAGTTCAATTGCCTTTTAACCATTCCGCCGCGTTTTGCGAAAACTTTTAAAGCTTATCGTTCATAACCCGACATTCTTTCTCTGTTGGTTTGTGCCGTCTACATTTTTCCATTGCGCAATAACCAAATGGAATGTTGGTTGATGTAAAAGTCGAAATGAAATCCCGCAGAGACCTGAGCGGAAAACGAATTTTGTATAACTGGGAAAATGGTTGAAGAATAAAAAGACTTTCATTTTTTTTTATTGCATTTTGTTTTCTTTGCTTGATTTGTTTTCATTTACAAAACAAAAACAATATCAAATGAAACAAGTAAATCAAATAGTTTATAGAAATATGCGCTTTGATGATATAAAAGTAATGTAAAATAGAAAAGAGTGAACTGAAAATAATAGCACGCACACATTTTTAGGTAGAGTTATGCCAGAAATCTCCCTGCGTATGTCGAATTTCTAAAAGTAAATATGATTTAAGAATGTATGTAGACACGGGTAGATATGTAAATAGATATTATATAAATATAGACGTATATGCTTTTACTGTATATATTAGAATTATTATTTATATGTTCGTATATACGTCCACACTTATATATATATATATATATCTATATACGTCCGCATATCTTTCTCTCTCTCTCTCTCTCTCTCTCTCTCTCTCTCTATATATATATATATATATATATATATATATATATATATATATATATATATATATATATATATATATATATATATATATACCGTGACTCTTCGGCAAAAGCGAATTGAGTCCTGTCGGTTGCTGTGTGTTTATCTAAAAATAAATACTCTAAAATTCACCTTCGTCCCGTCCGTGCACCGACGGCTTAGTGGTAGATTTCCCCACTGACGCAGTCGGGTTTTGATCCTAGCTAAAGGCAACCGGTCGTCTAGCCACATTGAAGTGCTGTGATACAGAGAAACAGTCTGTCTGTGGATGACAATTATATATATATATATATATATATATATATATATATATATATATATATATATATATATATATATATATATGACTATTATTATCTATGTATATATATATATACATAGATAAATATATATATATATATATGCGTGTGTGTAAAATTCATATATATATATATATATATATATATATATATATATATATATATATATGACTATTATTATCTATGTATATATATATATACATAGATAAATATATATATATATATATGCGTGTGTGTAAAATTCATATATATATATATATATATATATATATATATATATATATATATATATAATTTAAAGAAAAAACAGACCATTTTAACTTTCCATTAGTTATAATTTATTTCACCAGAGATTTTAGTTTTCTCTGGATCTTCACTCTTAACTGAATATATATATGTTTCTCTGTGTGTATCTAATTGTGTATTTAGGCAGCGATCATACATTAATACGTTTCATTAAAGACGACAGATAAGTTACTGAGATTAAGCATTTTATTTAATTTTCCTACCGTTCGAAAAAAGTGTTTTCTTTTTGGGACACAGAGTGTGTAGAAACTGCCCAAACTACGCCTTACGTTATACCTATCCGATCAGACCTCTATTAGAATTCATTTAAGCACACTTAAACTTATCAGATTCCATCCGAAACACACTAGAATAAAATACAACCATAATCCACATCATCCACATGTAAAAAATAAGATTAAAAATAATGGAAGGCTTAATAATAAAAAAGAAAAGGCCAACACTTAATAATATTAACTACGAACACGGCCACAATGTGCTAACCGTGTTTGGAAAGTAGAACATCTCTATAACAATAAAAACATTCACACAACACAAACACCAAATTGAAGTGAAAAATAAAATCCTTTGTAATGGCTAAAAGCATAGCCGAAAGCAATCGGTATTATATAAGATTTGACAGTTCCTACACACTGTGTCCAAAAAAGAAATCACTTGTTCGAACACAAGAAAAATTAAATAAAAAGCTTAATCGTAGTACCTTGTCTGTCGTTTTTAATGAAACACACACACACAGCCACACACACATACAACTACATACACAGACACACACATATATATATATATATATATATATATATATATATATATATATATATATATATATATATATATATATATATAAGGACAATATGGATAAATTTATCTAGCAAAATTGGAGAGGTACAATTTATAGTTTTTGATTTCGAAACAAGTTATGCGTATTATGCGTGAGTAAAAGCATTTTTCTACACTTTCAGCAAAATTCTCGGTGTGCGTATTATGGATGAAGGCGTATTATATATTCAGAAATTACGTTATATGGTTTGTTTAGAAGCTGTTTATATATATATATATATATATATATATATATATATATATATATATATATATATATATATATATATATATATATATATGAATGTGAAATAGCTCAAATCAAAACCGGATGAAGTAAAAGACAAGACTATATAGGAGGGAAAAGTGAAAAGCCCTTATTTCATTGGCTGACGTTGACTGACGTATGTTAATAAGAACTGTCGGACTCCTAGCCATATCTGAATTTTTCTTCGCAATGTCGATGTGCGTAGCCCAACGCTATCAAGGAGGCGACCTGACCCTTTTGAAATCAGGTCGTGGTTGCTGTTTAAGCCGATAAGATGCAAAACCCGAAATCGCCGATGAAGACAGTTGCATCAGTGAAGACCACCCTTGATGCATCTAAATTGTACTATTCAACTATATATATATATATATATATATATATATATATATATGTGTGTGTGTGTGTGTGTGTGTGTGTGTGTGTGTGTGTGTGTGTGTGTGTGTGTGTGTGCGTGTGTTGAATGAAGATTGCGTTCTCGCATGAAATAGACTTTCTCCACTAGGGTTGACCTCGGTATCCAAATTTATATTTGCACACGCCCTATAGTGAAAACTTTTAGCCATAAATATAGCAAGGACTTCAAACTACATTGTCTAATATATTTCTATGATTATAAGTCACATGAAGAACTTGTTTGGTATAAATAAGTTTTGATGCATGAACAATAGGCTTTGTTGATTAAATCATGTATCCCTTGCATAACTAAAGTCGAATAAATTTCTCATTGATCTCATCATGCATAGAGAAGATAAACAAATATCGTTGAATACAAGCAATTATCTCTCTCTCAATTAGTTAAACAATGCAATTGCAGAAACAAATGTCTTTCTTTCTCGTTGACCGTATCTAAAACACACGCAAGTATTAGATTCATGCAAAATTTCCCAGCTCCGTTTTCGTATACTTTTGACGAAATAAGAGAAGAATGTTTGAAAGAATTACCGTATCGTCATTGTTTGCTTGCATGACATTTAAGAATTGTTTGCATCAAGCTATTATCTCATTTATTTTAGCAAAAATCATGACTGAATATAATTTTTAAAATTCTTATCCTTCATGAGAAAAGTAGAAATGTAGCGAAGGCTACAGGAAATGATATTGATGCTTATGTTAATGTATCCGTAGGTGCAAGCACGTTTCGCGAATGGAAATTTTGAATTCAAATACAGTGGATAATTATGGAAAACTTTCAACCACAACATGTTAAAAGAAAATAGCCTCATCAGAAGCGGATGATCATTTTTTTTTTAAATTTACAATGACATTTACAATAAAAAAAACTTAATTCCTTGGTAATAGTAAGTTTAATATTAGCCTTTTCCCTACAAGGAAACATTCGGTACTCATTGACCGTGCAGTCAGTATTGTTTTTGATTGAAATTTATAAAATCTTTCTCTTAAAACAATTTTCAGGTTAACACGTTTCTCAAGTTCAGTGGCTTTCATCGCTCTTTCCAGTATTCATGGGAGTTTCCTTCCGAAGCTTCTATTTGAAGAGGTGTGAAAGTTAACATCTTGGTTACGACATAATTTGACTTCTAGTTACATGTGCTATCAATTTTAGTTCTTTCTGTAGTTGGTAGTCCTCAAGTGTTTTGATCTATTATAATTGGTGCATCTCTTTGTGTGATCTTGTAGATCTAGGCCACAATATGCAAAGAAGGAGGATCTTTGACAAGACACACGGGCTTTAGTCTCTGAAAATTGTCTTTCACCATTGCTCTTAGGAAGCGTTTATATACCGCTAAGAGTTTCGATATTTCTGAACGGGTTTGACGTCATGAATGGCATCGATATGAAAGTATCGATCTGACGTGGCGATGTAAGAACATGACATGAACTATCATGTTTCTTAGCAAGTTTGCGATGTTGGATGAAACTACCTTTGACCCAGGCTAGTCTGTGTACAATTTATTTGGGAAGCCATGAATTCATCTCCTCGCCACTCCAGCCATGTGATAATTAGCCGAGCACGTTGAGCTTTCTATCCTTGGTTGGCAGCCAGTCTAGAAGAATGTCATCACTAAATTCAAAACTATTTGGTCGACAGACTGGCAAATCCACCTCGTAAAACATACTTGCTACCGAAAACAGTATAGCAACACGTCACCTGAGATTAAAATGTTTCTAACTGCAATTTTTCATTTTATTTATTTGTTTATTGATGACCCGTTGCATGATTTCCTTACAAACACCGTATATAACCACTTATGTTTTGCATAAAAATCATAATTTAATCCCAACAATATATAAACAAATACATCGAGTCAATTGCTTCATCCACCGCAAGGAAAGTTGGCTCCCTGTGCCGAGCCAGGAAATTTTTCTCCCCGGAATCGATCCTCCAAATCTATAAATCAACCATTCGCCCTTGCATGGAGTATTGCTGCCATATATGGTCTGGAGCCCCTGCTGTTTGCCTCAGGGTTCTTGATAAGATCCAGAGACGGATATGCAATGTAATTGGCCCTGATCTGTCATCTCGTCTGCAGTCGCTCTCTCACAGACGCGCTGTTGCCTCGCTCTGTCTTTTTTTACAATTCCCAGGCCTCATGAATTTAAACGTCCTATGAGGCTGGAATCCCGTTCCCACCCATTCACCGTTGAACTGTTAGATGTAGACGTCTCTTCTACTCCAATAGCTTCATGTCTCGCAAATCTCGCCTGTGGAACTCCCTTCCTTATTCCTGTTTCCCTGACAAATACAATCTCCAACTATTTAAGTGTAACGTCAATCGACATCTCCAGTTGCCTTGATCTATCCACTTCCCTTCTCCACATCCTTTCACCTTTCATTCCTATCTGCTCTCGCTCCAAATCTTCTGTAATCCCCTTGCCTTGATCGATCCACTATCTTTCTCCACATCCTCTCCTTTACCACTCCTATCTGCTCTTCCTCCAAACCTTCTGTAACCCCTTGCGTGCTAGTGGCTTCCAATCTTGCTTGAGGTGATAAGCTTTAAAAAAAAAAAGAAAATAAAGACATGTTTCTGTCAATTTGTGAAAAAGTTATGTTTAGCCAGGATTTGAAATACCTCCAAAAGATAAAAAGTGCAGATATAACGTTTTTAATTTCGGGTTAGGAAAATCTAGGTTTGTGAGACTAGGACCCTATACTCCAGAGAAAAGTGAAAAGAAGGGAAATTTTATTGAGTTCGTCTTTCGATTTAAAGTGTTCCTAGTTGGAACCATAGGGATTCTATGACTGACACGTTGACGTTTGACATATCCTCTATATATGTAAGAAGCGACGATTGATAAAATACCCATGCAGTAATACATAGCATATCGCGTATAATATTTTTCACATATGTTATTATGACATCGATTCTCTTTAAGCAAATAGAACGGGACCCGTGAAAATTTAACTGGTTTTGCTGTTTTTATTACTGAAACTAATCAAATTGGGCTGGCATTTTATATCAGTGCACCTTTTCACGGAGGCAGACGTTAAATGCACAAGAGCGTTTACGCTTCTCCTATCTTTTCTTTCTTCATTTTTTTCTGTCTTTCTTTCTAGAATCACATATATACAGCTTCTACGAACCCTTAAACGAGACTTGCCGAAATAAAAAAAAAGAAACAGATTTACTCCCTCTGTTGCTTCTATAATAAAAGTAGGTGTGGCTGGGGACAGTCAACCTAAATTTGTGGGCAGAGGACTGGTGAGCTAAATTTGTGGGCAGGGGACAAACAAACATTTACAGAGCATAAAAAGAGAACGAATGAACAAATAGAATTATATCGTTTTTATTGTATGTAGCTACATATTTAAATCAGATACCGGGCGATTATCGCTGGAAATAACAAAAGCAAGTAACGTCATACCTTCAGCAGTCTCCGTATCTTTACAAATCGCGTCACAGCTGAGTTGTAGAAAGTCCTGATTCTTCAACGAATTTCCAGCTCATTCTCGTTTACAGTGCTTTTGGTAAAGATCTTACAGTTCCAGATAAAATAAACACGATTCTATACGTTACGTGTGCTCAGCTGGTACGTTTTGTGATGTCAACGAACACTTGTTGCCACTTTTGTAATGTCAACGAATAAAAGTTGTCAAATTTGTAAGGCTCGTTGTAGTAGAGACTTTGTAATCGCAGATATAACTATAGTAACGCCGTTGAACAATTCTAGTGCCAGACACCTTCGAATAACACTCAAACTCATAGTAATTGTTCGATAATATTCGCTCGAATAGCGATCCGTATAGTGAACAGTATAGGGAAATATTAGTGAATAGTACAGTGAATAGTATGTAGATAGAGGATAGTGTAGAAAGAGTGATCCTTATAATAATAAACGATAGACTAGAAATGGTGATCAGTTAGACGTCACGCTAATTCACACACACACATACACACACACGCACATACATATATATATATATATATATATATATATATATATATATATATATATATATATATATATCCTTTAATATCACGTGATCTACTTCTTTCATAGGGAATCGCCTGTGTTTGCTCTCTGGCGTTCTATGTTCAAACTACAGTGCCGGCAACGACGCTTAATTTCTATATAACAGCAAGCAATATTTTAGTAATTGTCATATTTTATTTACTTTAACCTTGCAGTAATCGGTTGTTGGTGCTCTGTTCACATACTGATATACTCACTTTTACGTGTCGACGAGAATCAGATACAATATTCTGATTTAAATGGCGTAACCTTATTGAACCTAAAAACCACAGTAGACCATTTTTAATTCCTTCCCTCATTTCTAATTTTTCACAATTTTTCAAAATTTTATCTGTACCAACAAGATTTAGGTGCTACCATAGTATATCTATCGAGTCATCAGCGACCTATCGTAAATGACGATGCGCTCTATCAAACAACCCACTTACGGCCTGAAGCAATTATTTCCTACAAACTACAGTGTTATTTTAACATAAACAGTAGGGCATTTATCTAATTCGAATTCATAGAGGAGATATCTATATTATTTCATTGCAAAATTATCAAGCTTACGTAAGACAAAATCATCTCAATTGAAGATGGAGTAGTGTCTTGTTTTATCATATAGAGTTAGTGTTTGGGTTAGGGTTAGGGTTTTGTTTAGGGTTTTTAACATATTTTATACTTCAAACAGTTGGTAGATATCTTACCATAGTAGAAAATGAATAGTAGATATCATACTACAGTAGAAAATGGATGGTAAATATCATACCATAGTAGAAAATGAATAGCAGATATCATACCATAGCAGAAAGTGGATGATAGATATCATAACATAGTAGAAAACGGATGGTAGAAGTCATACCATAGTGGAAAATGAATCGTAAATATCATACTATAGTAGTAAATGGATGGTAAATATCATACCATAGTAGAAAATGAATAGTAGATATCATAGCATAGTAGACAATGGATGGTAGATAACATACCATAGTGGACAATGAATAGCAGATATCATACCATAGTTGACAATAGATAGTAGATATCATACCATAGTAGAAAATAAATAGAAGATATACCATAGTAGAAAATGAATAGTAGATGTCATAGCATAGTAGACAATGGATGGTAGATAACATACCATAGTGGACAATGAATAGCAGATATCATACCATAGTTGACAATAGATAGTAGATATCATACCATAGTCGAAAATGAATAGCAGATATCATAGCATAGTAGACAATGGATGGTAGATAAGATACCATAGTCGACAATGAATAGCAGATATCATACCATAGCAGGAAGTGGATGGTAGATATCATAACATAGTAGAAAATGGATAGTAGAAGTCATACCACAGTAGAAAATGAATAGTAGATATCATAGCATAGTAGACAATGGATGGTAGATAGCATACCATAGTAGAAAATGAATAGCAGATATCATAGCATAGTAGACAATAGATAGTAGATATACCATAGTAGAAAATGCATAGAAGATATCATACCATAGAAGAAAATGAATAGCAGATATCATACCATAGCAGGAAGTGAATGGTAGATATCATAACATAGTAGAAAATGGATGTTAGAAATGAATAGTAGATATCATATTATAGTAGCACAAAAAATTGTTTATATATTTGACTGGGAAAAGTTTGCCAAATTTTAGATTATGACTCAACCTACTCTATCTTTATAGTAAATTTCATCGAATACAATGTCCATGATTCGCTCCAGATAATGATTATTTTATGATTTGTACCATATGAAAGTAAATGCACTTAATAGAAAGTCAAGATCATGAGGATATAGATAATAAATAAGATTGACTTGCTCAAGGAAACATCCACTCAGGAGGCGATTGAATAAAGAAGCGGTTTATGGAAAGAAGCTGACTGAATGGAATATCCTAATTAATATTGGAATTCATAGATAATGGGTCAATTTTAGCCTGTGGACTTATCAAGGCAGAGTATTGTTGTAAAATGTCCGAACAGTTACCACGAATCCGTATATACCGTCTGAATATTTTCCCACAGCAGTACAAAAGCGGGGGCTTTATATTCATAATTGTCTTTTCTTATTTGGTCAACATTGATTGGATATCCACTCTGCCCCCAGTAGGGTGCTGTTATGTCAACATTTCATGATTTCTTTTTGCAACTTCAATAGCATCACTAACGGTAAATTGATAAAATTCTTCCCAATGTGTGAGCTGAACTTATCAAGAAAATTGTGTGTATTTCTCATGAGCTGGGATTTCCACGGATTTCTTCAATGTGCTGTAACGTTTTTTATTTATTTATCATTCCAAGCGCATCTATTATGACTGGTTCAATTCATGTTTTCAATTTACATATTTTTTCCATTTTGATTTCCAGATCTTTATAATTCGATAGATTTTCAAATTCCTTCTTTGCTATTTTAAAAAATCGGCTGCGTAAGCCGTACCAATTAGTAGGCATGTTTTTAATTTTTGTGTTTTGACAATTATGTCCGGTCTATTTGCCGGCCTATTAGATGTTCTATGGTTTTGTTATATACCGTACCTATGAATACAAATAGATGTGTCCCAATCTTCATAAATACGATGGATACTGTTGTAAGTGGATGTATTAGGCTGCCTAAGATGGCAGCATTAGAAGCATTTGGCTTTTCGAACTTTCTACTTTTGGGCATAGAGGAACCCCGACGAGGCTTTGCCGAAAGGCAGAGTCACGTGCGGGGAGGTAGACAGATACCCAATTCCGCGTATGCGTGGCCTATGGGCAATTTTTGCCCGAGCCGACGGGCTCGGATTTCCCCACATTAAATTTGGCCTTGTGGGGAGACAGATAAATATCGTAATATGCAGTCTAAGTAGTTCCCCACTAGCAGTGGTTTACTTATTTCATACCGCTAGCGAGTATTGTATTTTGTTGATGTTATAAAGATTATCATTTCATTTCCAACCTCCGTTTTGGTTATTCCTAATTCAGAAACTCTTTCTAGCTTACAACAATTAAATTATCTATCTATCTATCTATCTATCTATCTATCTATCTATCTATCTATCTATCTATCTGCTATATACCGTATCTATGAACACTAATGCATATACCATAATTCTCATGAATACGTCGTTGGACACTATTGTAAGTGAGGGTAATATGATGTCTAAGTAGTCCACCACTAGCTGTGGTTTACCTATTTCACGCAGCTGGCGAATATTGTATTTTGTTCATGTTAAAAAAAATACCATTTCATTTCTAACCTTCGTTTTGGTTATTCCTCTTTCAGTAACTCTTTCGAGGTTACAACAATAAAATTATCTATCTATCTATCTATCTATCTATCTATCTATCTATCTATCTATCTATCTATCTATCTGTCTTTGTTTCATTCTTTCTCAGTATCTATCTATCTATCTATCTATCTATCTATCTATTATATACCGTATATGTGAACACTAATGCATATATCATAATCCTCATAAATACGTTGGACACTATTGTAAGTGAGGGTAATATGATGTCTAAGTAGTTCACCACTTGCAGTGGTTTACCTACTTCACGCCGCTGGCGAGTATTGTATATTGTTGATGTTATAAAGATAATCATTTCATTTCCAACCTCCATTTTGGTTATTCCTAATTCAGTAACCTTTTCTAAGTTATAACAGGTTTTCTGATATTTTTCACAGAACCAACATTTTGAATTCACCGTAATAAGTATGGTAATTATTTGAAAGTTACGAGTGAAAAGACACTGGTCTTGCGCTGCAAGAATAAAGACTTCCGTTTCAGCCTTTAATACAGATACTCGTAACCATCGATGAATATTAACTTTATTAACATCGGCTTTATTTGTACGTTTTGGATATTGGCCAGGCAGAGGTTTGTCCTGCCAGTGTTGTTTCATCTGCTCGAGGCTTTATCCTTGGCTTTCATTTTCATACTTTTGCTGCAAATCTGGTTCCTGTGTTCTGTTTTGGTTTTCAACAGAATCTACTAAATGTAAATCTCACTTGTATTTGCAACCTTCTTTTATGATTGAATATGTTTCTTTCTGTTTTGTTTTTCTATTAAGTGTATCATCCACTACTTTGTTGTTTACATGTATGTTAGTAATCAATAGTTTTTATTAATGATAATTATTGCTGAATAATCCTTTTTCCTATTTATTTACTGGATATGTATAGTCTTCGTCAGTCCTTGGATGCTGCGGGTATGCTTAGAAAGAAGCTTTCTTGTCTTAGAATCCGTTCGTCTGATGAGATTTATAGCCAAGTTCAGGATGTTGAAAAAAATGAACAGTTTTATTGTAATGCCAAAATTCTGTTCTGAGAATTCAATTCAGTTCGTAATAACAATTACACCCTTTCCTCTCTATAGTGCTCATTTCACATTACTTCTTTTAATTTTTATGGTGATATCCTTCACCCTCATTTACACCGTGGTACTTATAAGGTTCTTCCTGCTCTAAATGTTTGATTCTTACCCCAGGGTCTAAATAAATTTAAGTCGCCCGTAAAAAAATGTGGGTTTATTTTCTTTTGAAACAACTTATAGCCATATTCCGTCCTATTAAATTCGATGGTTAATTCTGTTAGGGATATACCAAATGGTAAGGGAGAAAAAGAGTCCCCCAAAAGTATTCCTGTGTTGATGTTTATTTCACCAGACTTATAGATACCAAATATATGATTCAGCTGATGTGTTGTTTTCCGTATCGACATACTTTGTTGATATTGATGACGACGTATGATATCTTGTATATATTCAAAGACATTAAGATGCAATAATGGGGTACATTATCGAATGCCTTATGGTAATATATCCAGACAGTACTGAGATTTTTCTTTATATCGAAGCAGTTTTCCAAGATCATCCTATTAAATAGTAATCGGTCTTTACATCCTTTACACATATTTTGTTCAAGAGCTAGGATAAAATCTTTTTCTAAGAAGGAATATATCTGTTTTGTCAGAATCGATGTCAACAGTTTCTAAGTAATGGGAAGACATGTAATTGGTTTGTAATTTTTTCTGGTCTTTGTGTCGCCATTCTTGAGTTGAGGAAAAGTAATTCCTTTGCTTACCCATGACGGGATTTTACTAGGACCATTTCTTGAAGTACTTTGGCTAGTTTTTTTTTTTGCGTGCTGTATTTAGATAACAGTGCCAAAATTTAGGAATTTTATCTATTCCTGGAGTTTTCATTTATGTGCTTTTTTCCTCTTCTGTGATTCCTCCATGTTTGTTTTGTTTTATTTTTCATCCATTCTATCTCTTGCGCAATCCAATCTGCTTCTTAGATAAATTCTTTAGGGCAAGCACATATTTTTCCCAGAACTGTATAACCATTTTGGGGTGTGTAGGGGTGGTCGTCGCTTCAAATTTTTTTTTGCCTATTTCTCTGTAAAATGTCTTCACATCAGTTAGAAAGATCTTGTTTTGTCTGTAGAATCTTTATCTTTTTTTCATAGTGTCTGAAAATTTGAGACTTCCTTTACATTCCTAACTTTTTACTTTCTTTTTAGTTTTCTGCCTTTTCTAGTCCTTGTATTAGTTCCCCTTTCCACTTCATAGAGTATTGATAAGTCACAGTTGGTTTTCCAAAATAGAAATCTATATCTGTGAGACTGCCTTGTTTATATAGTGATGTTTATTTTTCTGTTTCCTGCTGCTGCTGATGCATATATTGCTTCGTTGGGACTTGTATATGGGTCTAGTGCATTCAGAATTCAATTGAGTGCTTCATTGTAGAGTTTAATAGTTTTTAGGTTCTGCTTTGTTTGGTTTTGATTTTGGGGCTTCTTCTGGTTGCTCCATTTCAAAATTTTGTGTCTAAATTATATGTATCATGATTATTTCCTTGGCTTCTAGTATAATATTCTTGTTTTCCGTAACATAATTCGGTTAAATGTGTTTTGGATTCGTTTTATTGCACACTGGTCCCCTTTTATGTTCTGGGGATTGACCTATTCTGGTCGGAGTTCTTTTTATTTCTTTAATTTCAGTATCTATCAATTGCTTATTTTTCATTATGTAGCTTTTTTTACATTGGCTAGTCTATTTTTGTCAGCGTACTTTCTAATTGCTTGTCCAACAATTTCTCGCCAAATATCATATGTTTGGCGAGTGATGCTTTTATGAGCTTTGTGCAACGCTTCATAGAATGCAGTCATAACGATTTTCTTCTCCTCATGAGACCATATTACCTTCTCTTTCTTTATATGATTGGTTGTAGATCTAGTTGGAGAATTCACAATCACTTGGAGTATCACGGTTGTGGAGAACGGAAGATTCATTATTTGTGCCGGAGTTTTCCTATGCCAGATTTTTCGACCTCACGTAGCTTCCCTCCTGAGGGACGGGCTCCCTCTTTATCCAATGGAAGAGTCATACTGGACATTTCGGTTCGACTTTTAGTTCCTACGGGTGACCCACCGGTCCAAAAGTCCATCCAAGGTCGCCCGGCATTGGGTTACGGTCTTTTATAAACAGGGTTTCGAAAGGTTATATATATATATATATATATATATATATATATATATATATATATATATATATATATATATATATATCCCTTTTATTCGTTGGACGTAGATTGAAATTATTTCGGTTTTCGTTTTTAGGGATCAGGTATATTAAACTGTTTCTTGAAGAGTGCAGCTTCTTTCTTGATGTCGTAGGTTTTGTGCTTTACTATTTGTAGGAGAGGGTCATTGTTTTTCGTGAGGTACGCTTACGATTTGTTTGTTGTATTTTTTAGAGTTCAATTTGGATTAGTCCGATTCCTCTTAAAGCTCTTGGTACTCACAGTCTATCAACATTTGATTTCGAGTAGTGCATTCTCACTTGGAGAAGCATTTTTCTGCTCTTAGCATCCAATCTTTTAATTTCATTCAACTTCCATTTAATAATGTTTAAGCCGTACATTACTATGCGTATAGCTAAGGTTTTGATAGTCTTCATTTTACTGGCCTCATTAAGTTGGTTTTCTTGTATCAAACGCACTCTCCTATAATATTCTTTTCGCATATTTTTCTTCATAATTGAATGTTGTATTCCGTCATATTCATTAATTCCTAAGTATTTGCATGTACCATCTTGGTCTAGTTGATTAATCTACTTGTTGATATCAAGGTCTAAATCTGTAGTTTTCATTACTTTACAGCCTTTCAAGGTGGCTTTGGCACATTTGTCGATTCTGAACTCCATCCGAATGATTTGCTGAAGGTTCTGACAATTATGGGTAGGTTTTTTTTTCTGCTGGTTGTCATATTTCGCAAACGTTTTAAGATTATAGAATAGGTGATTTAGTTTGCCGTGCTCTGACTTGTATCGCTAGCTACTGTTGTTCAGTAGGCAGTTGAGTGGCGGTAATACAAGACAGAATTGTAGTGGTGACAATGAATCTCCTTGGAAGATACCGTTTTTCATGTAGATTGGTCTCGAAGTTAATGACCCGTTTGTATGTTTTAGGTTTACTGCGGTCTTCTAGTTTTCATGCTTCCGTTATGAATTTAACTGCTTTGGGGCATATTATGTATAGTCTTAGGCTCTTCTCTATCCATGAGTCTGGTACACTGTCGAATATATTTTTGTAGTCGATCGATGCTGTCGATAAATTTATTATTCTTGTTTTCTCTTCTTCCAATATTTTTTATTGATAATTAGTTGCTCCTCGCACCCGTAACATCCTCTTTTAGATCCCTTCTGTTCGGTTGATAGTTTTTTTTCCGAATGAGGTTGAATGTCCTCTTCGTTATGATCGAAGCGAGGATCTTGTACATTGTTGGTAGGCATGTGATGGACCTATATTTTTTCACGTTCTACGTCTCTCCTGTTTTTGGCAGTAGGTATGTCACTCGTCCAATTTTGAGGGATTTAGGATTATATCATTGTATGCTCGTGCGAGGTCTTGGTAGGTGCGAGATAGGATTTTTATCTAAACATTGCATATATCCGGTCTATTCCTGGCGCTTTCCATTTTTTTTGATTTTCCAGACGACGCCGGTTGTTTTGATAATCTTGATAACCTTCCATATTATAATTATTATTTTTATTTTCTTTGATATCTGGTGTTTACACATTTCTTTCCGTGTCCCGCCCAGGGACCTAAGATTAGAAATGGCATCATTACATAGATAAAGACCTTCGTAAAGTATGGGCTGTAATTGTTAGAATAAATTCTTTGTGCATTCTTTGAGGCATGGACTTCCAGGAATCCCTTCAATTAGTCTACTGGATATTTTCCAACCAATCCTAGGGCTCCAACTACAACAGGGATTGTTGATGTTCCCATGTGCCACATTTTTGAGATTTCTATTTCAAGGTACTTGCATTTTGACAGTTTTTCGAATATCTTCAAAGATACATTGCAGTCTGCAGGGACTGCCATATCAATAAGGAGGCACTTATTTTGTTTGCGGTCTTTAGTAACAATGTCTGGGCGGTTGGCTTTGATTGTTCTGTCAGTGTGTATTGTGTAGTCCCATAGAATTGTAACAGGTCCTATCTCCGTAACCGAGTCTGGGTGGTGTTTATACCAGTTTCTTTCAGTTTCCTTCCCGTAGAAGTTGCAAATTTTTCAGTGTCGATATTGGCCCACTCTGTCATGTCGGGTTTTATATTCAGTGGGTGCCAATATCGTGCAACCTGATACAAGATGATCAATCGTTTCTGGATATTTAACAGAGATTATTATTATTATTATTATTATTATTATTATTATTATTATTATTATTATTTCCTGTGATTGTTGTTGTATACACACTTCTCAGAAATGGCATGATAATTTCCCCTAATTACGTTTGTAATAAGAAAACTAAGATTACACACATTTTACATAGATAAAACTCTTCGTGAGCTGTACTTTTTAGTATATTTTTTTTTATTTCTTTAAGCCATGGAATACCAGGAATACCTTCAATGGGTCTATCGGCACCTTTTCAATCAATCCGAAGACTCCAACTACTACTTGAATTACTGTGTCCTCATGTGACATATTTTCCGGTTCAAGATACTTGTATTTTGATGCCAATTTGTATTTTGATATGATTGTTGTTGTTTCTTTTACCATTACCATTATTATGACTAATATTATTATTGCTTTTGTTGTTGTCAACTTCATTTTTATTGTTATTATTATTAATAATAATTGTAGTAGTACTAGTAGTATTGTTCTATGCGTTAAATATTTAGTACATTTCAGTTATACGAATACATACTAAAAATAGTAAAATAGAAAGAAAGAAAGAAAAAGTAAGAAGGAAAGAAAGAGAGAAAAAGTAAGAAAGAAAGAAAAAAGTAAGTAAGAAAGAAAGAAAGAAAGAAAGTAAAATAGGACGAAAGAAAAAGAAAGAAAGAAAAAAAGAAAGAAAGAAAAAAGTAAGAAAGAAATAAAAAAGTAAAATAGAAAGAAAGAAAAAGTAAGAAAGAAAGAAAGAAAGAAGTAAAAAAGAAAGTAGTAAGAAAGAAAGAAGGAAAGTAAAATAGAAAGAAAGAAAGAAAAAGTAAGAAAGAAAGAAAGAAAGAAAGAAAAAAGTAAGAAAGAAAGAAAAAGTAAGATTGACAGAAAGAAAAATGCAAGTAAGAAAGAAAGTAATATAGGACAAATGAAAAAGAGACAAAGAAAAAGTAAGAAAGAAATAAAAAAGTAAAATAGAAAGAAAGAAAAAGTGAGAAAAAAGTAAGAAAGAATGAAAGTAAGAAAGAAAATAAAATAGAAAGATAAAAGAAAGAAAGAAACAAACAAACAAACAAACAAACAAAGAATGAAAGAAATAAAAAAAGATAGAAAGAAAGAACAAAAAAAGGAAAGAGAGAGAGGCGGGGAAAGAAAATACATCGAGACAAACTGACAAGACAAGTTAGTGATAAAACTTAAGACGGAAATATAGTGAATGGGATCAATATCAGAAAACCAAAGACAAGTGAGTTTAAGTGAATAAAATACTTAAAATTTAATGAAAGATGGAAATGCAAATGAAAGACTATAAAAAAGTGAAAAGTGTTATGAAAACTCAAACGAAAGAATGGATAAGTCGATTCCAAACTGGAATAAGGAATATCAGCAGAAACAAAATCATAACGAAAGAAGATCACAAATTCTTACATTCTTCTGCCTTATTTCTTTTTTGTCATTTGTGATTAGCTGAGTGGCCATCTGCAATTCCAATGGACTGTCCATAACAATATTGACAAAAACGTGTGCTGACATTCGAGCACATAAGAGAGAAAATAACAAGAGAATAACAAACAGAAAAGCTACAAAAAAATTGTGCCACTACCAATAACGGCTTCAAAAGAAAAAAATATTATTAAAAAAAAAACAATGCTTACTGTTCCTGAAGGACGGGTCAATATCGCTGTTGTCTATGATAATAGCCATAATTTTGTCAGAACCTACTTTTACGCAAAAAAAAGTAAATGCGTAAAGAACTTGAAGATAAGGCCATACTGTCCGTGATATTACACTTGAGTGGTCAGACAAAAGGAATATTAGTGGGCAGTTCACGTGAGCCCAAGAGCCCAAAAGCAGGAAGGCGAAAAAAGCGGAAGACGAAGAGGAAATATTCATAGAAGTTGATATATTAGAGACTCTCATTTCGATATACGATTATCTATTTTATTCATTTTTGATCTATCTAGCTATCTATCTATCTATCTATCTTTTTGTCTTTGTGCATTATCTATCTATCTATCTATCTATCTATCTATCTATCTATCTATCTATCTATCTATCAGTGTTTATCCATGGAAAATCTATATGAAAACGCGGCAAACTGAGTTCATATTCTTGTCGGCTTCATTAAATTAATACGCATAGTAATGCGCAAATAACCACAGGAAAGATATTAATGCATCTCCTTCTACCAGATATGTGTTAAATAGTATTAAAGATTCCAAGAAAAATATTATTACCCCCCCAAAAAAAACACACTGTTAATATCCGTAAAAGTTCGTATAATCTAAAATATATTTAAATAAGCCACAAAACGTTGAAAAGCTCTAAAACATCAATCAATCCATCAATAATTATTTCATCGTGTGTATATGTCTCTGTCAATGCCTATCTATCTATCTATCTATCTATCTATCTATCTATCTATCTATCTCAATCCCTTCCTCTTCATCTAACCTTCTGTTTCTATCTATCTATCTATCTATCTATCTATCTATCTATCTATCTATCTATCTGTCTGTCTGTATACTTATCTATCTATCTCAATCCCTTCCTCTTCATCTAATCTTCTTTTTCTATCTATCTATCTATCTATCTATCTATCTATCTATCTATCTATCTATCAGTCTGTTTACATCTATCTATCTATCTATCTATCTATCTATCTATCTATCTATCTATCTATCTATCTCAGTCTGATTGTACACTACCTATACGCGCGTTAGTGTTTTGTACAACTGAGTCATCTCTCTGCATATAATTATATGCTGGTGGTTACTGGAAAGTTCTCATTTGGGTCAATTTTTAAATTCCCGCCCGGATGACCAATTTTCGTTTCTATATTTTTAAGAACTGTTCTTATTTGCTCACCAACACAAATGCACATACCCACGCGGGCACTCGCGTTCGCTATTTATAGGGATCTTCTCGCTTGTGAAATTGTCTTCCGACCTCTTCATTTGCAATACTCTTTGGTCTTCAACAATTTACATGCAGTGCCAGTCGT
This sequence comes from Acanthosepion esculentum, assembly GCA_964036315.1. NCBI lineage: Eukaryota > Metazoa > Mollusca > Cephalopoda > Sepiida > Sepiidae > Acanthosepion > Acanthosepion esculentum. The sequence continues at coordinate 24,555,304 of OZ038493.1, read as the reverse complement.
TTAGATTCTGCCATCTAAATTTCTCTACTTTTATTGTTCTCTCTCCTTAATAATGTTCATTTTTGTCATTCTTTTCGCACTTGCGTCTTAGCAGCCTTTTGCCTTTCTTGGGGTGAAATGATTGAAAAAAAAAACTAAAAAGAAACTCACATTGGTGTATTTAAAGTAAGACAAAAACTAAGCAACTGCGTAGTAATAAAAAAATGATAAATATTGACATCGATAAGTTTGATTAGATTGAGATTGATGGAAAATATTGGTTTAGATATGATAAAATGGCACAGATATGTAGAGGTAAAAATGTATTGAATGCGCGCGTACACACACACACACACACACACACACACATATATATATATACACACATATAAATATATATGTATATACATACTCACACTTGGACACACACACACACACACACACACACACACACATATATATATATATATATATATATATATAGAGAGAGAGATAGATAGATAGATAGATAGATAGATAGATAGATAGATAGATAGATAGATAGATAGATAGAAGGAGAAAAATGAGAGTCGAGAAATGATAGTGAGATCATTCAAAAATATACGGACATCGAATATTACGCGCTTACATCCCTAACTTGAAAGAGAATTGTTAGATTGCAATATCTACTTCAGGGGGCTATAAAAAAACATGACTTGCATAAGTATGCAGATGGTTATCTGAGAAAGCATATCACCTTTTATTTATATCTTTGCCACCGCATCTTAATGAAACCTTCGACGAGCTCGAGACGCATCTGATTCATTTTTTGTATTTTTTCCCATCATTCTGACCGAATATATGCATGTCCATTCGTATTGTCCAATCACTAATGATAGCACAGCACACAGAATATAAAGCAGGGCATTGTTAGGCTTATATCGCTTTAATTTCTCACAATAATAATAATAATAATAATAATAATAATAATAATAATAATAATAATAATAATAATAATTATTATTATTATTATTATTATTATTATTATTAATAATATTAATAATAATTCCGATCTCTTGATGGTTAGGACGTTTGCTTTCTGACCATGGGATCCGGGTTCGAATATCACTAAGTTTGGTTTGTCAAGGAGGCGACAGCGTGATAATATCGACAAATTACTAAGAATCATCGCGATTAAACGGGGCATCTCTCAGGGCGACCCATTGCCTTGAACGCCTAACGGGACTTAAGCTCAACTGAGACCTCAAGCGGAACTCGTGCATACGACCCAGCGTTAAAGATACTGGAAAAACGGTCAGTTCCCTGTACCGCTCCAGTAAATACCTAGCTCCTTGTCTAGTGCTCTACCTTAACAAGATTCACCATTTCAGGCCGAAGATGGAGTACTGAATCCGCATATCGGTAGGAGCTGCACTGTCTTCACTTTCAACACACACAATAGAGTCCAAAAGATTCTCAGGGTCCTTGTAGGTAAGTTGTAAGCCTCCCGCTACTCTATAGTTATGTGATGAAAAGTTCTCAGA
>OZ038493.1:24533802-24551302 GCA_964036315.1 Acanthosepion esculentum | reverse complement strand
AAAATGTATTTACCATGTCAACAGAAAAGGAAAAATACAATACCTACCAGAAAAATGAGAAACCCTTTCCAACACCAAAACAAGCGCTCCCTTCCCAGATTTCCTTGCTTTTTCCCTGGGAAACTCTGACATTTTCTTCAGTGTAAGCTACTAGATCATGACTGGACTATCACTGCGTGCATGCCTCTCTGGTGTAATGAATACCGACTCGGAATTGGGAATCTGTGAGCCGAGTTCCAAGTTCAGCCGTGTTCGTAATTTTCATTTAAGAGCAATCACCTTTCCGAATGGTATGAACCCAGCTCCTTTCCCCTAGCTATTGGTTAATTAGTAGGATTGTATCAATAAATCGTTTTGTCCCTCACCAAATGCTAAAAATCTAAAAATATTTGCTGGCTTTAATTACGCCCGTTGTGCCGTAAAAACGAACCAGCCAATCAATCAATGCCTGGACTGTCACTGTAGACTTTTATTCACGTGGAAAATACCCTGCACTTATAAGCAGAATAGTGTTATCATCCAGCATGATAATACAAAGCCACTATCCAGAAAATAAACCTAAGTAAAATAAGATCGTTTGTGTGTGTGTGGGGGGTGTAAAATAAGATGTTTCACACTCTCCATGCTCAAAAGAGCACATGCATATATTTCTGCGTCCTGGGTATAACGATAAACTATATCCGGGAGCAAGGTCTCTGATATTAGGGTCCCAGCTATGGGTAAATAGTTAACCCACAAACAGTGGTCAAAACACGATGAAAGTATATAAATAGATTTTTATAGTAAAAATACCAGCAATACATTTTTGAAAAAAAATATTATCAGCAATACATTTTTAAAACTATATATTACCAGAAATATATTTTGGAAAAAAATATTGGAAGCAATACATATTTGGAAAAAAAAAAAAATATATATATATATATATATTTATATATATATATAAATATATATATATATTCTATTCATACTAACCTATCCTAAATTTCTTGTCGGTATTAACTAACCCATAAAGATCGATATGTCTAAAATCAAAATAAGCGAAACCAAGCCAGATATTTCATTCTCGATTACTAGGACATTTCACTAGTGGTGGAGAACCCAAGAAGTTTTTCAAATAATCCAGATATATATTTTTTTAAATCGAAAATTTATTACCCCGTTGGGTGGCAGCTGTGGAAGGTAATTACATCTTTAATAAATAATATATATTAAATAAATTTTACTTACATTTGATTTTGCATCCTTTCGGTCATAACGTAATTTTCTTTTCGATTATCCAAATACTGCCCTAATATTATCTTAATATTTCACTAATATTATTCTAATATTATCCTAATACTTCCTTAATATTTTCCTAATGTTATCCTAGTATTTCCCTAATATTATCCTAACATTTTCCTAATACTTCCCCAAACAAAGCCAATTTTTTTTGTTTATTTTTTATTATATTACCCTTATGTCTTTAAAACTGACCTACTTACAACTGCTATGCCTGGGATCGAGTTTTTAGTTAAACTGGTTCAATTATTGATTTAATGATCCCAGTTTCATGTCATATTGCATAGGGCGAAATATTTCTAATGCACATCAATGTTACAATTTTAAAATTGATATTAAATCTGAAGAGACGTTGTCTAATTTCCAGGCATGGATAACAACGTTTTCTTGTAAACATCACAATGATTATTGATTGCAAATATCAACTAGATGTATTTCCAACGCGTATTCTAATGACGATTAATGACATTCCTCTTTATGAGCAAAATAGAAAATCTTGACCATTTCGGTGACCGACAAAGTATAAATGCAAAAAAACAAATGAACTCAGTTGGTAAATTTTTATACAAAAGTTTGTCGGGAGGTTTAAACAATAATAATTTCCCCCATGACTAGCGCCTGTAATTCTGGGTCAGATACAAATGTCGGATTATGAGACTTTCACACTGAACTAAAAACAATTATACAATGCAAGCAAATGGCGTCCTGGGTATGACGATAAACTACATCCGCGTCCTGGGTATGACGATAAACTACATCCAACCAAAAGGCCGTCGATCCGATCAATCGGCTGGTTAAGTCATGCCCCATCACATCTAACCCATCCCAAAACAACTACAACTTACAATTAACTTTCCCTCCCAAACCCTACACTAAATATACTAACACCTTACCCCTAAAATGTGATGGGAAACAATGATGTTGCCAGCTATACGTTTTTGAAACAATGATGTTGCCAGCTATATGTTTTTTTTTAAACAATGATGTTGCCAGCTATACGTTTTTGAAACAGTGATGTTGCCAGCTATACGTTTTTGAAACAATGATGTTGCCAGGGATACATGTTTTTGAAACAACGATGTTGCCAGCTATACGTTTTTGAAAACAGTTGCCAGCTATACGTTTTTGAAACAGTTTCCAGCTATACGATTTTGAAACAATGATGTTGCCAACTATACGTTTTTGAAACAATGATGTTGCCAGCTATACGTTTTTGAAACAATGCCGTTGCCAGGGATACATTTTTTTGAAACAATGATGTTGCCAGCTATACGTTTTTGAAACAGTTTCCAGCTATACGTTTTTGAAACAGTGATGTTGCGAGCTATACGTTTTGAAACAATGATGTTGCCAGCTATACGTTTTTGAAACAATGATGTTGCCAGGGATACATTTTTTTAAACAATGATGTTGCCAGCTATAAGTTTTTGAAACAATGATATTACCAGGGATACATTATTTTTTAAACAATGATGTTTCCAGCTATACGTTTTTGAAACAGTTGCCAGCTATACGTTTTTGCAACAATGATGTTGCCAGGGATACATTTTTTTGAAACAATGATGTTGCCAGCTATACGTTTTTGAAACAGTTGCCAGCTATACGTTTTTGAAACAGTTTCCAGCTATACGATTTTGAAACAATGATGTTGCCAGCTAGACGCTTTTGAAACAATGATGTTGCCAGTTATACGTTTTTGAAACAATGATGTTGCCAACTATACGTTTTTGAAACAATGATGTTGCCAGCTATACGTTTTTGAAACAATGCCGTTGCCAGGAATACATTTTTTGGAAACAATGATGTTGCCAGCTATACGTTTTTGAAACAGTTGCCAGCTATACGTTTTTGAAACAGTGATGTTGCCAGCTATACGTTTTTGAAACAATGATGTTGCCAGGGATACATTTTTTTAAACAATGATGTTGCCAGCTATACGTTTTTGAAACAATGATGTTGCCAGGGATACATTTTTTTGAAACAATGATGCTGCCAGCTATACGTTTTTGAAACAATGATGTTGCCAACTATACGTTTTTGAAACAATGATGTTGCCAGGGATACATTTTTTTGAAACAATGATGTTGCCAGCTATACGCTTTTGAAACAGTTGCCAGCTATACATTTTTGAAACATTGTCTGCTATACGATTTTGAAACAATGATGTTGCCAGCTATACGTTTTTTTGAAACAGTTGACAGCTATACGTTTTTGAAACAATGGTGTTGCCAACTATACGTTTTTGATTTATCTAGTAAATACTGGATCTGGCATTAAATAACCCATAGTGGTTGATATGCCATAAAAATCCAAACAAACAAACAAACAAACAAAGCAAGCCAATGAAAATTGTACAAAAGATACGAGAGAGGAGAAAATTGGAAATGTTAATTTTTGGGAAGAGATACAAAGGTTCTTGAAAAGTTCAGGGCCACACTCGAAAATTGCTCAAACGTCAGAATTCATGTATAATGAACACTGTTTAGTTAGATCAAATGTTTTCACTTCACACCTAAGGAGTTTTATCTGAAACAAAAGTGGAGATAATGAGACAAAATGAAAAAAGCTTCTTGAAAATGACATGTTTCACCAACGTGTGTTAACTTTGTCGTTTCCGAATGAAATTCAAAATTGTGTGTTTGATTTTTGAGGTTAGCAAATCGATCTAGATATCGTATATATATATATATATATATATATATATATATATATATATATATATATATATATATAAGATGTGGTATATTTATGGGATAAAGTGCTTGATATCAATAAATAAATAAAAACAAGCAAATAGATAAATAAACAAATAAACGTCTTCCGGCAAAATAACCGCCAATATAGACTCCCCACAATCGACCACTGACCCATATATATAAACAGCCCAGAAAAATAACAGCACTCGTGGCCTAGCGATTGTATATATCATGAAACAGACTGTCGCTTCTAAGTGTTGACTTCTATGTTCACTTTTATATATATATATATATATATATATATATATATATATATATATATATATATATATATATATATCCAGGAAAATTAACATCTGAAGAAATAAAAAAAATTCGGAATATAAATAGAATCCGTCTATTCTTTAGAAATTGGTTTATTTATGTTTCGTATTTAAATTCGATCACTTATGCGCTTCGAGTAAAATCTGAACGCGTGAATATTCTTTAAAGGCAAAATAAAACATTGCTTTATAACTGATGCCATTTGTAAGCGAACGCTAAAAGCACAGCCGATCAGGTGATGCTCATTCTGGATCGTATACTGCCGAAAGGCACATTTTCGTATACTGCCGGAGAGCAAGGTTTTTTTTTCATTAAATTTTCTAAAGTAAACAGGCCAGTAGTTGACATTTATTTAAAATTAAAGGCAGCGTCTACTCAAATACAAGTATCCACTAAAAATAAATTTGAAGAGATACATACATATATATATATATATATATATATATATATATATATATATATATATATATATATATATATATATATATTATTGTTATTATTTTTATTATTATTATTATGGAAGATTAGAACGAAAACATGTTGAAATCGCTACAGGATATGGTAAGTAACTGGTGATTAAATGATTTTTAAGAAAATTTTACACGCAAAATGTTACCTGTTATTTGAAAGATAAAAGTGGGTCGAGGTAAGAAAATATCAGAATGGAATGTAGGCCAGGCACCTGCCGATTGCGTTTAAGCATGAAACGAACTGTCACCGATGTGTGTTGACTGCAATGCCCATATATATATATTATATATATATATATATATATATATATATATATATATATATATATATATATATATATATATACACATATATGTATGTATATATATTTATATATATATATATATATATATATATATATATATATATATATATATATATATATATATATATATATATGGTGAATTGTAATATTATTCATTTCAGTCAATTTAAAAAAATGTTAAGTTTCCTTATTGCTCGAAACCAGAAAATTTTGTCTGTATGTAGTCAATCATATTCTTGAATTCGTATTCCAATGGTTCTTGGATTCCTAGGCATTATCGATTGTCGAGTGGACATAGGGCAACTTTAAGCAAGAACTATCGACAAAATCTTCTGACCCACATATTATACAATAAACATGTCTTTAAAGTATGCGACTTTAAAAGAAACACAAGGAAATATTAAATATGAATAAGAAATGTGGATCATATTTTGTTTGCAATAAAAGAAAATCGAACTTCTGTCCTTGTCTCCATCTTTATTTCTTGAGCTTCTGTAGTTACCAATCGATAACGTCTGCATCCCATTAGACAGTTCAGCTATTACCTACCAATGTCATGCAAATTTCCTCTTTGTATTTAGTTGTTAAACATCAGGCTATCTTGTCGTATATCAAATATATAATTTATATTTGTATATAGAAAGTGTTGGAAGAGAATTTTTCTCTTTTATCGATAGGCTGCCTCTTATACGCTTCCAAGTGGACACTCGAAGCGTGAAAATAGCGTTTGTAATACCATGAATTATTCAGAATTGGATCCTAATTTTCTTTTATATATTTATTCATTTTTGAGACATTACAGTCAATATATTCTTCAGGCTTTGTCATGTATATGAGGACACTGACGAACGTTCAATAACGAACAGTAAATGATGTTTAAAATTTCGCCTACTCATAAGCCGTAAGCAATTTGAAAATCTATTTTTTTTCTTTTGTTTTTGCTCTTACAATCAAATATAGGACAGTACGCATGAACAGTTACACGAAACATATGATGTCTGTCCGAAAATTAACCACCTATTTTATATTAACGAAATCTAGCCTACCAAGAAAAAATGGCGCCTTAGTCCTCTTAAAAATATTACTATTGGACATGACACACTTTTCAAGCACTTTTCTAATCATTAAAATGTAAAAGCTCACTTTCGAGATTGCCATCAGTAGCTGTGTCTGTTTTTCCTTAAAATCGCAAAAAATACTTTTCTAGAGCTGAAGTCACTCAAATTCACCCCTTGAATGTAATGTGGTCGACAGACCTTAACGACGTGATTTGTCAAAAACAAATAAGAAAAGAAAAAAAAAGAAAAAGAAAAACTGCTCGGTCAGCCATTTTGTATTTAGCGCTCACAAAGTAGACAAACTTACTTAATTCCCCTCATAGCTGTTTTACGTTGTTTGTCACCTGATAATATGATCATTTCTTCGAGGAATAGAGAGCTTAGAGGAATATAGGCAGGACATAATTAAACAGGTTGGTTAACTAACAATCAACAGTTGGTGATGGTCTATCTCAATAATGAATCTGAGGATGGCAAGGCGTTTTAAAACTTCCATTTTTGCAAAAGTACTGACGGTTTTCGCGCCTTCTGTGTTTTTTTATATTAAATATTAAACAAAGACGCCAACAGTATTCCACTCATCTATACAAGGTTCCGGTCGTTAGAGTTCTGACCATTACGGTAGCGTTTGCCATTTTGCTGTAGTCTACGCATTTGTTAACACTAAGTACACCCAACAGGAGAGTGTTAACGCATTCGCAGCAAGATCCGATCCGATTTGACAGCCAGGCTCTCAGGATATTCACAATGGCTTTATAATCTGCGGAGAGAACACGTACATGTGCGACAAGCTTAGAAACATATCAGTAGGAATATAGTGTTTAAGGCAATAAACGTGATAATCTCTATCTGTACCATTCAAAAGATAAAGATAATATGTCTACGAAATTCGGACAATAATAGGAAGGCCACACAGAAAGTGAGTTATGAAAGCAACTAAAATGGAGAAAAGTGTATGTTGCGGATTGTAATTCATCACAAGAATGTTTTTTAAAAATCATCACGCACTATCTCAATTTTTTGTAATCGTTATAACAAAGCTGATATAGTAATAGACACATTAACTAGATTTGCTGAAAATAAAGACGAACTGGAGAATTTGGTGTGGTATCCGGATAAAAAAAACACCCAAGTTGTTGAGATGTTGAGTGTTTCCACGTGAGTATATGGTAATAACGAACAAACACAGTCGTAGGGAAAAATACTGGTATATTCAGAGAGGTATTTACATCAGAGAGATTAGTAGTAGAACGAAAGTAGGTTAGTAGTAACAATAAGTAATAGTAATAAAGTCCAACGGTATCTTCCGGTCGAGAAACGGAAGTGTAACTGATCACTACAGAAGTCTCACTCTGCACTGCACTACACTGCTACACTACGGTATTTAACAACCCTCCCACGTGGGTCGAATGTGGCACAAGGCCGGTTTAATGTGGGCTTACCGAGCCCGCAGGCTCGGCCAAAAATATGCCCATTAGAACCCGTATAAACGGGTTCAGGGACTGTCTACCTCCCCGGACGACACTTTGCCCTGCGGCAAAGCCTCGTCCGGGTTCCTCTCTGCCAAAGCAGAGAGTTCGACAGGAGCAGCGCACAGTCAGAGACTGCGTACACTGCTACACTACTCACAGTCTGTAGAACTACTGTTCTATTTATAATAATAGAATCAGTCTATTGTGGTTGTGAAGGTGGGTGCGCCCCAACACAAGTCATATCCATAGCAATGCCGAGAGAAAACAACGGTTCAATACTTGGTAGAGAACGTAAATTATCTTTTATGGTCATTCGTCTTCCAACTACGAATACTGAAGCCATCGCTGTCGCTCTTCTCATTATCAGTACATTGACCTTGCAAGGGAAATCAGAAACGTTGTTTTCTGTTACTTGATTAGTTACTTCAGATGTCATAAATGCTTAAATGATGTCACATCTTTGCTTATATATAGTGTTGAGTCTTGACTCAATGTTGAATCTCGCCTATTGCATGGAATAATAATGCAACACAAAATGTACTTAGAACAAGAATGTATTATAACAAGAAAGTGTACACAATAAGTACATATAGTATTTCTGTATATTTCTGGGAAGACGTTCCTGGAGAATGTGTTGACTAGTCGCAGTCGATCAGAGTCTCTAGTTGGATCTCGTGATTCCTCTTCCGTCTTCCGGTACCAACCACTATTTATATAGTTGGTAGTCACCTATGCAGATTAGGTGGATCCTACCACAACACCCCCTCCCAAGCCTTGGAATCCTTTTGGATTTCAAACTGGCTTCTATATGGGATGATTATTATTGTTATTTCTTTGTAGATCCCCTTTGCATAGTTCATATGTATATCTGTTTTTTTTTTTCAATATCTTTTCCGTTTTGGATTCACGTCCAATGGGTCCGTGATCTTTCGTTTCCTACCGGATCTTCTCGGTTCATGAGCACTCTGCGGAGGTTCTACTTGAAAAGTATCATACATTACATCAATGGGATCTTCCTCCTCATCCGGTATACTCACTTCATGCTCTAGCACGTAGCATTTTTTGAGTTGGTTCTGGTGCCTTTTATGAGTATTCTTCGGCCCTTTTATTATGTAAATCAGGTCACCGATTCTCTTATCCACTATGCCTCGCTCCCAGAACTCAATGTTGTTTCTATAGCACTTGAAAAAGACCTTCTCTCCGGGGGTGTATCTTTTTCTAGCTGTATACATAGTGTTCTTTATTCTATTTCTCCCTGGCAAAAGCTTGTCAAACACTGACTTAACTTTCCTAGCGAACATTAGTTCAGCTGGTGCCATGTTTGATGGTGTTCTGTGGTTAGGCGTGATTCTGTATACTTGTAGGAATTGCTGAAGCGCCTTTTCCGTTGGAACTCCTGAGGCTTTCTTCAGAGCGCGCTTTAACGTATCTACAAATCTTTCTGCGAGTCCATTGGATCTCGGATGATACGGCAGCGTCGTTATGTGGTTAATTTGATATAACTCACAAAATTCCTTAAATTCGTCAGAAGTGAATTGTGTACCATTGTCACTCACAATACACTCTGGCACACCGAACCGTGCAAATAGTTCATGCAAAAAAGTTGTTGTGGTATTGGACGTAGGCTTTTTGCAGCGTAGTACTTCCGGCCATTTTGTAAAGCTATCTACCACTATTAAGTAGTAATAATCTTCTACTGGACCAGCGAAATCAATGTGTAATCTTTCCCACGGATGATCCGTCTTTGGCCATGGTTTGTGTACTATAGGTGGTGCCTTAGCTGCTAACGCACACCCTTTACATCGATGAACCATGTTTTCGATATCCACATCCATTCCTTTCCAATATACAAAGCTTCGCATTAAGCTTTTTGTTCTATTAATCCCCGGGTGACCCATATGAAAGTCCCGTAGGATTCTTTTCTGCAACTTTTTTGGTACCACTACTTTCTCTACACTTGCGAAAGGCACGTTACGTTTCTTTTTAAATATAGGCATAGTATTTTCTTTTAATTCAAATTTAGCTTCAAACTTGTTACATCTTCCAAGACCAGGTGTAAAGGTTTCCGGAAACTTTTTCTTTAATTCCCCTTTAATGTCCTGTCTTGATTGCGTATTACTTTCTACTTTTCTGCAGAATGAGTTTAACGGTTTATCCCACAATTCGAATGTTTCAATAAAATCTGTACCCAACAAGTTTTCTCCATTTCTCAGAATGAAAACTTTTATTTTTTTAACGATCCCATTCAATTTCATTGGAAGTACAACCTCGCCTTCGAAGTTAATTTGCTTTCCAGTTACCGTTCGACCGAGTTTCGTTGACTTCATTATTGTAGGCCTTTTTAAAATTTTCCATGTTTTATCGTTCATTATTGTTAAATCTGACCCCGAATCGAGTTGAAATTTGATATTCTTTTTGAATATTTCAGTCGTCACATATTTCCTCAAATCTCTATCTGATTTGATATTCGAATTTGTTTGTCTAATTCGACTCTTGAATTTTTTCGTTTTACAACACGATCCTTTGTGACCATTCTTTTGGCACACGAAACATTTCTTATTTCTATATGGGCAATTTATCTCCCAATGTCTTTCGTTACAACGTCTGCAATTATATGGTGGGACCTTTTTATTTTAGTTCTTTTTATTTTCTTGTCTATTCTTAAAGTACGCCGAATTTTTACTCCAATTTTCTCTAATTGGTACTTTGACTGCTTTTTTATTTTTTTAATATAAGCAATGCCAGCTTCTTCGATTTTTTGCGACTCTTTCTTTAAACTTACGGCCCGTTGACACTCCTCTGCTAACTTTTGCAGGGTAAGGCCTTGTTCAGATTCGAGTTTAGACAAAACTCTACGTCTTATTTCGGCACTCTTACTGGATACCAGTCCTTGAGCAAAAATTAAGCACTTGAATTCTTCAACCGTAATCTCTGCCAATCTGAAATTGTCACAATGTCTATTCACTATAGATGCATATGTTAAGTAATCCTGATCGTCGGATTTAGAGACATTCATGCATAACCATCGCTTATGCCAAAGCGACATATTTGCTCCAAACAGCTCTTTTAGCAATTTCACTGTTTCCGAGAATTCCAATTCAGTTGTTTTTCTCGGTAGAATAAAATCTACAAATTTGCTATGTTCTGCTGTACCTAGCTTTCTTAGTAATAGACTGACTTTTCTTGAATTCGACCAGTTTTCACAGTCTGTGTAGAAAATATCTTCATATCGTTTAAAGTACGCTTCAAACGTTTTTTCTTCGTCTGGCACATAGTTGAAAGTTTCCAGCGAATTAAATATGGTGTTATTAGAATATGAAGAATTTCCCTCATTTGCCTGATAGTTGTTTAATTTCTCCAGTGTTAACTTTTGAATTTCCAAAAGTCTTTCCTCTTGACGTTCTTGATATTTTTGCATTGCTATCAGTTGTTCTTGCTGTGCTATCTGTTGTTCTTGCTGACTCAACTGCTGGGATTTTAATAATTCAGATATGACTTTGGATAGTTCCTCCATTTTTAGCTGATAGTGTTCATGCAACAAGGAATATACTTTTTAATTTGTGTATCCACGAATATCATATAAGCTGACCAAAAAAAATCGAAACAAACGTACGACTTTTTAATTTTATGACTTGCTTTTACATTCCCGCCCGTGCTAATCAACTTTGGTATTTTTTTTTCGTGAACAGAGAGCGTCGGACGTTTTTTTTTCGTTTTCGACTTCTGTTCGCGTATTTCAATGACAACGTCTGATTTTCTTATCAGAGGTAATTCGTCACTATATTGTTGAACAAATAATTTAAAAAAATAATTTTTTAAAGTTTGTTACCTTTCAAAGTCGACACGGTGTATTTGTGCTCCTTTTAATCCATGCATGTTTTTGTAGTCGGCCAATTTTTCTTTTTTTAGAGGGTGTCTCGTTGTAGATAATTTTTTAATTTAAAATTACCGTTATTCGTTTACGAGACCTTTCGAATTTTTCTGAGTGAACGTTCCTTTATGCTTAGTCGTCTTTTAACGAGTTTTACATATCCAGAAATTCAGAATCCTTCGTCGTTATGTTAACGTTGGACTTTGAATTAATAGTTTTTTTTTTTCAGCCTGGGTTCTTCAATGACTTGTCCCAATTGTTGAAAACTCTCACTATTAATTCTTTCTTCTTTCCGTGTGGTTCGTTCTACTTCTTTGCCATTGTTGAAACTTGGCGTATGGTTCGTTCTACTTCGCGGCCATTGTTGAAACTTGACGTATGGTTCGTTCTACTTCGTCGCCATTGTTGAGTCTTGACTCAATGTTGAATCTCGCCTATTGCATGGAATAATAATGCAACACAAAATGTACTTAGAACAAGAATGTATTATAACAAGAAAGTGTACACAATAAGTACATATAGTATTTCTGTATATTTCTGGGAAGACGTTCCTGGAGAATGTGTTGACTAGTCGCAGTCGATCAGTGTCTCTAGTTGGATCTCGTGATTCCTCTTCCGTCTTCCGGTACCAACCACTATTTATATAGTTGGTAGTCACCTATGCAGATTAGGTGGATCCTACCACAACATATAGACAGAACATAATCAAGTAAAATATGATATAGATTTGGCCTCTCATTTCTTTATTGTCCTACCACTCATAAGATTTGAAACTGTTCCATATCTGGTAGTCTTCAATTAAGGACGATATCATACCTTGATATAAACATTCAGTTGTTTCAGAGCTTACGAGGTGTTTTATAATGAATGAGAAAGGAAATACTTTAACTTTGTGTTGATATGCTGTCGTGAGATCAACATAGCAGATAAACAATTTTCTGTTGGAGACTTATGCATTCCCTGGAGTTGTGTGATGATAAAAAAAGCATCATTACATTACTTAGCAAGAAAGCCAAATTGGGCTATTAGTTAATAGAACGAAGAGATCCTTATTAATACAATGTTTATTAGTAATTTCACCATAATGAATCCAACTGATATACCTCTATATGAATATGATGATCTTGTAAAATAAAATTTTGTTTTCAATGTACATGAATGCCTGACATACATCACATTTTTAGATGAGCATCTGATTCCAGATACTTCATAAAATAAAATAAAAAAAACATTTTTTTTTCTAATTCAGTGATAGGCTATCTTGGCAATCTTCCAAAATTCAGCCTCGGTGATTTATCATTTTTTTAATAAAGCTTCTTGATATCTTTCTTGACTTCCTCATCGCAAGGTTCGTTATACTTTACGTTTGGAAACAAAGTTTGTTATAATAGGATCTATACTGGTGTAATAGTAATGATAATGGTAATATTAACAGTTTCCTTATGAGGAAACATTTGGCATTCAAAGATATATCAGCCAGTTTTCAATGTCGATTAAATAAAATAAAATAAATCTAAAACGATTTGTCAGGAAAATATATCTCTCAAGTGCAGTAGCTGTTATCGCGCTTTCAATTACTAATGGGGCTTTCCTTTCTAACCTTTTATTTCAATTAGCGCAGAACGACAGCATAAGGAATATGCCATTATCTACTATTCGTTTTAAATTATCCTCTCTAGGTGGATATTAGTTGTCGCCGCTGTTGAAAGTCATCAAGTAATTTTTTTTTTATTATATTTTTTTTTGTTATTTATTACAGGTCTTTGTGTTTCTGTAGCACCAGTCGACAGATTTTAAAAAAAAGGATTATCTTCTACAAGACTCGTTTAAAGCCATTTTTAACCATTGATCTTAGGCAGTTTAAATATTCAGGAACGGGTTTGGTGCTATGCATGACATCCATATGAAAGCCAAGTTGTGACGAGGTTAGTTAAAAAAATGATTCGTGTTTTACGTTATGGTTTTGGTTCTGTAGTAGTTTGTAGAGTTAGGCAACACTACCTCTAGAGCAGGATGTTCTATTTTATATAAGAATACTATGCGAATTTATTTATACCTGATCCATACATCGTTGGATTTGAATTGTTTAGTATTTAATAATGACACATCTTGGATTTGTAAGATGAATTCAGTGTATGTGCCATGGCTGCTTTCATTCCACTTCCTGATCATACTCTGTTCTAGAAAGGTTAATCTTGAGGCCTATTTCTTGGGACACAAGATAAGGTATGTTGATATTCTGGTCAAGATAATTCTTGTTCCAACAATGAATACCTATGTCTTCAGCATAGTCCTCTCTATCTCATCAACACATCAAATTTGCCTCGGGAGGGAAAACAGACTGCTGTCTTCTATTGGTAGATTCGTTTGGAATGTGTTATGAAAATCTTAAATGATCACTGCCCATTTCTTCACGTTTCTTTTTGTAAAAACCTTTTTATATACACAATCAGGATTAAATACCAGAGAACAGGTCGACCCAGATATATGTAGGGAAACGACGTATCTCCTTTCTCTACGGTTATCTTTTAGTCCCCAGTCAACCACGTGTCGCATGGTAAAAATAAATGCCGAAGCTGGTACTTCTAATACACTAAGAATAAACGCTTCTCCAATATATGTTGCTTAATATTATCAACATGTCTTTGAGAAGAGAGTACATGCGGGTAATTGTGATGATGATATTAGCCGTTTCCGTATAAGGAAACATTCAACAATCATTGACAAGCTGGCAAACCCACAGATACACCGGAGAAATATTGAAAAAATTAAGTTCTGGCGAAACCACACCAGTTCACAACCCCCCACTTTCGTCATCAGCACCTCTACAGAAACAAGAGATCATAACAAAAAAAATGTGTATATTCGTCAATGTGTCGTGTCCCTTTAGGACTTTGACAATCATGGTTCTCCACAATTTCCAGCTCATTGTAGCTCTAAGTAAACTTTGATATTTTGTTATCATTCTGGCATTCATTTTCTCAAGCTCGCTATATATCTTATACGGTGTTTTCCTTTCCCTTTACTGCCTCTTATCTGCCCTGTGACTATCAGGTTTAAGGCGTCTTTATTCCTTGTGCCCTAGAAATTTCAAGTATCAGTCACTGATGTCAATTGTAATAGTCCTTCTGTGTTTCCAATTTCTCTAAATCATCGTCATTACTCACATGTTCGATTTATGTTATCCTCAGTATCCTTCTGTAGAACCACATTCTTGCTTCAGTTCTGTTCATCTGTGAAAAGATTGTCCAGGATCCAATGCCATATAGGAAGATTGATATTACGTAAGAGTTCGGCATTTTTCTTAGTGACGAAATTTTCATGTTTCCTAATACATTGCTTAGTTTTTGGAAACCATCTTTCGCTATCCGAACACGACTTCGTATTTCAGTGTTGCACTTTCTGTCCTGTTAACATACTTCCCAGATATTTAATTTGCGGTAATGTTTTGATTATGGTATCTGTAATTTGCAGCTTGGGCCGTCAATTTTGCAAATTATCATGCATTCAATCTATTACAATTGATATTTATTCCTATCTCCTCGCCCGGCCTTCACTAGCATCTGTATGGTTTCTTTAAGTATTCTTTGTCGGTCTACTATCAACACTGAGTCATCTGCATTACTTCTGTTATAAAGAATCCCGGTAGGACTCCTAATTATCGCAGAATACCCTCATTGTACAGGTTAAATAAATCTGGTGAGATGACACATACTTGTCTTAAATCCCTTATTATTTTTGTATAATTATTACTAAGATAGAATATTAGCAGTAATTAATCCGATAACGTCAATGCTACAAAAGTGAAATAATCAAAGATAGGAAAGTAGTTATCAAAAGCAAAACACAAAAGTTGTTAGTCTAAATAAAGTTCTGTAACAGATATTTTAAAACATAAATCCCTTATTAGTCACTGAATTCACCAACCGTGGTAAATACAAAGCTATAAGGATATTAACTAAAATAATTATACAAAAAATGACAATAACATGTATGGATATAAAAGGTGATTGACTCCATTTAATTGAGATGAAATCACGTGGGTTACGTTACCGCCTCTTAGTGACATCGGTTTATAGTTAGAGGAAAGTGGTCTGTCGGTCAGTCAACTTCCATGAGTCAAAACGGACAATTGCTTCTTTTTTCTTTTCTTTTTTTGATTTTTTTTTTTTTTGGCGGACCCTGACCACCTGACAAAGATTCATTTCACAAACCGATAGCGCCCTTTTCCTTTGTGAGAATATCTTCACCAGATATAGACATTATCTTCGGCTCGTAGTCATTGTGTTTTGAAAACCCATAACTCTCCATTTCCTGTTTGAGGGATATGTCCTTGTTAATGAGAAGGAAGATGAATCTGGCCCAGTGAAATCCGTTGGAAATCGTAAAATGGCTTCTCCTTAAACACAGAATAATTCTCCGGCAGCTTTCAATCCCATTAGAAATTATTACAAGTAAGACACTCTCTTTCCGTCCCCTTTTCACATTCCTTGTTTTTTTAGGTATACGAAAAGTCTTCCTCTGTGTTAGACAGGTACAAATATGTGTATATAATTTTATGTATGACTAAGAGTTATAAAACCCTCTTTCACGCACAGCCCTATCATTAACTGGTCACTCTGACATTTCCATTGAACAACATATCACACATTCATAACAGTACGAACAGACCGATATAAAGCGTATATGAAAAGCAAGGATGCGAATATTAGTCCAAAGCGTCATTAAGGACACATGGCATAGTGGATAAGGGGCGTTGGTCAGATCCAGTAACAAGACCCAAAGAGTTGCTAGTTCAATATCTGGTTAAGGCAGTGGAAAAATTGAAGAGGGGAATTAACATGAGATAACTGATAAGTAACATCCATTAGAAATGGCACGTGGAATTCAATACTCTACTCCAGCGAGCGAAATAAAGGGTTCAGTTCGAAATTCCAAACTACTTAAGATGGCCGGAGCGTACAACGGCCGAAACGTTGTGATAAATATGGCAACAAAGATGAGGACGATAGTCCGAATAATGTAAACAGTGTACATAATACCTTATCTCAGAAATATAGACAGATACTGAAATGCCGAAACGTTGTAATAAATATGGCGACAAAGATGAAGACAATATTCCGAATAATGCAAATAGTGTATATAATACCTCATCTCAGAAATATAGACAGATACTGAAAGCCCGAAACGTTGTAATAAATATGGCGACAAAGATGAGGACGATAGTCCGAATAATGTAAACAGTGTACATAATACCTTATCTCAGAAATATAGACAGATACTGAAATGCCGAAACGTTGTAATAAATATGGCGACAAAGATGAAGACAATATTCCGAATAATGCAAATAGTGTATATAATACCACATCTCAGAAATATAGACAGATACTGAAAGCCCGAAACGTTGTAATAAATATGGCGACAAAGATGAGGACGATAGTCCGAATAATGTAAACAGTGTACATAATACCTTATCTCAGAAATATAGACAGATACTGAAATGCCGAAACGTTGTAATAAATATGGCGACAAAGATGAAGACAATATTCCGAATAATGCAAATAGTGTATATAATACCTCATCTCAGAAATATAGACAGATACTGAAAGCCCGAAACGTTGTAATAAATATGGCGACAAAAATGAGGACAATAGTCCGAATGATGTAAATAGTGTACATAATACCTTATCTCAGAAATATAAACAGATACTGAAGGGCCGAAACGTTGTAATAAATATGGCGACAATGACGAGGACAATTGTCCGAATAATGTAAATAGTGTACATAATCCCTCATCTCAGAAATATAGACAGATACTGAAGGGCCGAAACGTTGTAATAAATATGGCAACATGATGAGGACAATTGTCCGAATAATGTAAATAGTGTACATAATACCTCATCTCAGAAATATAGACAGATACTGAAGGGCCGAAACGTTGTAATAAATATGGCAACATGATGAGGACAATTGTCCGAATAATGTAAATAGTGTACATAATACCCCATCTCCAAAATATAGAC
>OZ038493.1:24458802-24526302 GCA_964036315.1 Acanthosepion esculentum | reverse complement strand
CAGTGCGACATTTTTCTATGTCTATCCCCAGGTCTTTATATTTGATTTGTTTTGAAAAACCTTCGCAGATAATTTGTATCTTTCTTTGTAGGTTCATGTCAATCAGTGTTCAAACATTTTCTTTGATGTTTTTTGATAATAGTTACTGGGCGATTATCTTGTATTGTTTGATTTGTGTTTCAAGAAAGATCCCAGAAGACGTTAACCTCTGCTCCCTCAATTACAGATTCTGGATGAGGTTCACACCAGCTGTTTATTTTTTTTATCTCTTAGGGATGACTTTTCTCCAGATGTTCATTTACGCTGTCTTGACGGTCTTTTTTATTAATTGGTTGTCAGTATCCATGTATCATGGTGCCGTGGAAATATTTGTAGAAGAGACACAGTGAAGTATCGGCACGTCTCAGATAGTGTGACTGTAGACGAGATGCCAGATCAGGACATATCACATTGCATATCTGTCTCTGGATTTCGTCGAGGACATCGAATCGTACAGCGAGGGCACCAGACCATATATGACAACAATATTCCATGAAAGGACGGATGGTTTATCAAACTAGTAGCTCGCTTAAATTCATGCATGTTACTTTCGCTGGTTCCCAGACAGCATGAATTTAAGCGAGCCTTAGGTTGAAATCACAGTCCCCTCCCCTTCACTGTCGAAACAGTTGGATGCAACTGCCTCTTCTACTCAAACAGCTTCTTCTCTCGCACTTGCCGTCTGTGGAACTCCCGTCCTCTTACTTGCTTCGCTGATAACTATAATCTTAGAATATCCAAATGTAATGTCAATCCATACCTTCTGAAGCCTTGATTTTGTTCCCCGTCTTTCTCTGTCCTTTCCTCAAACACGTATCTCTTGTTCTCAACCCTCTGTAACACCTTGCATGCTAGCGCCTTGCTTGGTGTGAAATGATTAAAAAAGAATGGCTGCAATATATTTATAAAGCCTCATTGTAGAATTTTTTTATGACAATTCCAGTGGAAACATGCCTATATACCTACTACGCATTGGCAGATATAGACAGTCGACGTCTATATTATGTAGGTAAATTCTAATAAAATTTACAACCGGGATAGCAAGAGTGCTAACGACCTCCTTTATATTTTACTACGTCAATTCGGATTTCATTATTACTTGAACCCGACTGATGCAGTCCTTTCTGATTTCCCTTTCATCTTCGAATGCTGTATTCGATTGATTTCATTCGTAACCACATACATATTACTAACTTCCTGATAGAGTTCCTTTATCGCAGGATCTGAATAAAGAATTATATTCTCGACAACCAATAAGCTTTTCTCACTTGAAGCTAGCATTTGCCCATTTATCTATAACAAATCCTATGCATATATCATCGCAGAAACATTTCACACTCTTTGAAATGCCTTCCAATTCATCATCGTTTCTTGCCTAAAATTCCAAATCATGCATATAAAATAGATGAGTTATCATTTTATCTTTGATCTGATAACACATATCCTGTATCGTTTAACAATTTTTATATAGGAATTAATGACACACTAAAACAAGAAGAGGTGATAAGGAATTTCTCTGAAAAATTCCACATTTGATTCGCATGTCTATATTTAGGAACACACAGTGAGAATACTAGATGTGTCTTTCTGAATTACATAATATGCTCTATGAAATTCAAAACTTTTGTTGAGATTTGCTGTATATGATGACCCACGAGAGTAGTATATGTTCGAAGGCTTTTTGTAGTATAAACATGTCACACGAATAATAATAATAATAATAATAATAATAATAATAATAATAATAATAATAATGATAATAATTTTTTTTTTTTGTCAGTGAAAAGTGTCATGATGCCATTTCTAACCTTAGGTCCCTGGGCGGGACCCGAAAGAAATGTGTAAACGCCAGAAATCAAAGGAAATAAAAATAATAATAATAATAATAATAATAATAATAATAATAATAATAATAATAATAATGATAATAATTTTTTTTTTGTCAGTGAAAAGTGTCATGATGCCATTTCTAACCATAGGTCCCTGGGCGGGACCCGAAAGAAATGTGTAAACGCCAGAAATCAAAGGAAATAATAATAATAATAATAATAATAATAATAATAATAATAATAATAATAATAATAATAATAATAACAACAACAACACAATACGCACTGACCGAACAATCAAAGACACAATACACACTGACAGAACAATCAAAGCCAACCGCCCAGACATTGTTATTAAAGATCAAAAGCTGTCAAAATACAAGGACCTTGAAATAGAAATCTCAAAAATGTAGCACATGGGAACATCAACAATCCCTGTTGTAGTTGGAGCCTTAGGATTGGTTGGAAAAGATTCCAGTAGACTAATTGAAGGGATCCATAGAAGTCCATGCCTCAAAGAGATACAACAAATTATTCTGACAAGTACAGCCCACACTTTACGAAGGGCTTTATCTATGTAATATTTATTTTTTCAGTGGAAAGTGTCATGATACCATTTTTAACCTTAGGTTCCTGGGCGGGACACGGAAAGAAATGTGTAAACGCCTGATTTCAAAAAAAACAAAACAAAAAAAAAACAACAACAACTACTACTACTACTACTACTACTACTACTACTACTACTACTACTACTACTACTATTACTATTATTATTTGCTTTGATTCCTGTTGTGTACTAAGTTCTTTCCGGGTCTCTACTAGAGACGTAGGTCCGAAATGGCATCATGGCATTTGCCAGTGAGCAATTAAAATAAAATCACACATATTTTACATAAATGAAGCCCGTCGTAAGGTGTTGGCCCCATCCGTGTGGACATTTTTTTGGCATTTCTTTAAAGCATGGGCAGCCAGGAATCCCTTCAATCAGTCTATTGAAATCATTTCCACACAATCTGAGGGCTCCAACTACAACTAGAATTGTTGATGTTCTCATTTACCACATCTTTGAGATTTCGATTTCAAGCTTTTGTACTTTAATAACTTTTTGAAGATCTTCAAAAACTATTCTAAACTTTCACCATTATCTTCACAGTGATTGATTTGTATCTTAGTTTCACTATTATGATCTGATGATGATTATGTTAAAGTGATGTCAATTTCAGGTCCCTTTCAAGTTCTTTTGAATTCAGCTATATTCTTTAATTTCAGAATCTGTCAATCGGTTAATTCTCAAGATGTACCATTTGATATTGGCTAGTTTATTTTCGTCAATGTACATTCTAATTGCTTGCCCAAACCTTTCTAAGCAAATATCATACTTTTGGCGACTGATATTTTCTAAGGTTTGTGCAACGCTTTATAGAATGCAGTCATAAAGAGTTTGTACTCCTCATGAGACCATTTAACCCTTTCTTTCTTTAAATGAATGGTTACGTAGGTAAGTTGAAGAATTCGCAGGGCTAACACTGGGATTATCACTATTGTGAGGCGCTGAAGATTCATTATTTGGATAGTAGTTTGTTTCTCAGGCAGATTATTCGATTCCAGGTAGGTTTATCCACTTGGACGTTTTGGGTACAAATGTCCACCCAAATTGGGCACATTGGGTAAAGGTTTTTTAGAGACAGGATTCCGAAGCCTCATAACGCAGCAGCACGATTAGACAGTTCTAGTTCCACGTGCCACGTTTAATGGATTTCAGTTATCTCCTGTTAATTTCCCTCTGAAAGTTCTCCACTTTATTGAACTCACACTCTTTGGGTCCTGTCACTGGATCAAACCAACGCCTTTATCCACAGTGCCATGTGTCATTGAGCACATTTGTATATGAATTTCTGGGTA
The DNA here is from genome assembly GCA_964036315.1 of Acanthosepion esculentum. Classification (NCBI taxonomy): domain Eukaryota; kingdom Metazoa; phylum Mollusca; class Cephalopoda; order Sepiida; family Sepiidae; genus Acanthosepion; species Acanthosepion esculentum. The sequence continues at coordinate 24,522,532 of OZ038493.1, read as the reverse complement.
TTATAAACCTAATGTCTTCAGCAACCATTTTTTACCAGTGCTCATATTGCAATTTTGCTGTTATCATTGCATGTTTTTAAACATGGCACGTGGAACTAGAACAGTCTACCCCAATGAGCGAAATAAAGTGTTCAGTTCGACATTCCAACTACCTGAAGAAGGCCGGAGCGTACAAAGGCCGAAACGTTGTAATATATATGGCATTAAAGATGCGGACAATAGTACGAATGATGTAAATAATGTGCATAATACCTCATCTCAGAAATATAGACAGATATTATATTAAAATAATATATTTTGTATTTGTAATTATGAAAAAAATAAGATGATTATTTTTATGTTTTATTTATTTATTTTTTTACTCTTATTGGTGTTAATTAATTATAAAATATTATTGCTGTTGCTACCATCATTAGTCCTTTCAACGAAATTAATTGTCAAAACATTTTAATGGAAAACTAAAAAGATAACATTTGGTTAATAAATTTTAGAATTTATACAAAGGATAACTTATCACTGATGTGAAATGTACAACATCATTATTATTAATAATAATAATGTTTACTATTTTTTAAGATAATGAGATTAAGTGGAACATCCCTGCAAATTGGAAAAATAAATAATATTTCCTTATTTAAAGTTAAAGAAAGCAGTGGTATTATTTATCGGAGTATTTTTTTAAATACATGATTATTGATAAACTTATTTATATATTTATTCTAAAATTGTATATAAACTTTATTCCTTCGTTTCATTCATTTGTTCGTCCATCTGTATTTTCAGTTATTTATTCACTGAAATCGTCGCAAATACTTAACGTTACCTACAACTATTGTCGTAGACAATCTAAGAAAAAATGTATCGTAGTTTTTCAAACATTTTTTTTGTGAAATATCTATAATTAATATCGTAGTCTTTCTTAGGAATATATGAATAATAGATATAAGAAAAATAGTTGATTAATCAATCAGTGTTATGAGATAAACAGATAAATTGCATAAACGAAATAAATAAGAAGAAAAGGTGGAGGAGGAGAAAATGTTATCAGTGAGAGATGATATGAAAGACAGAAGAAAAAAATAACCATGAATAAGAGAGAAAAAATATAAGAAAAGGTAGAAGGCAAAAAAGAATTGTCATTAAGCGACCAGAAAAGAGGAAGTAAGTCAAGAGAGACAGTAAGAAAAGGAGAAAGGAAAAATGAAAAGTGTCAATGAGGAACGATATAAAAGGGGGATAAGCAAAATGAAGAAAAGGAATAAAAATTAATGAATAACGTTATGAAGAAGAAGAAGAAGAAGAAGAAGAAGAAGAAGAAGAAGAAGAAGAAGAAGAAGAAGAAGAAGAAGAAGAAGAAGAGGGGAGGAGGAGATACAATGAGAGATGATAATAAAGAAGAAAAAAATATGATTAAGAGACGAAAAATATTAGAAGAAAAGGTAGAAGACGAAAAAGCGACCGGAAGAGAGGAAGTAAGGCATGGGAGACAGTAAAAAGAGTGAAATTAAAAATAAAAAGTGTCAATGATGAACGATATAAAAGGGGGATAAGCAAAATAAAGAAAAGGAATAAAAATTATTAAGTAAATGAAGAATATAAAGAAGAAGAAGACGAAGTCATATTTACGTTAAAATATTACTAAAAATAACAAATTTTAATATTTACGTTTACTTTTTTAAAAAGTTATTATTATTATTATTATTAATATTATTATTATTATTATTATTATTATCATTATCATTATTATTATTATTTACTTTGATTTCTGGTCTATACCCATTTCCTTTCGGGTCCCAACCAGAGATCTAATGCCAGAAATGTCTTCATGATATTTTCCACATCAAACACATTTTACATAGATAAAGCACTTCGTAATGTGATAGTGGTACTTGTGAGTACAATCTTTTAAATCTCTTTAAAGTATTGACTACCACGATTCCCTTCAGTGTGTCTATCAGTATCTTTTCCAATCAATTCAATGGCTGCAAATACAACTGGAATTATTGACGTCTTCATGCGCCGCGATTTTTAGATTTCCACTTCAAGATACTTACATTTTGATAGCTCTTTGAGGATAGGTACATTACAATTTGATCAAAGATGTCTGGTCTATTAGCTTTGATTGTGCTATATGCTTGTGTATTGTAAACTCCCATAAAATTGTAACGGGTCCTAATCTCTGTAATCGGGTGATGTTCATCGCAGTTTCTTGCAATTTCCTTCACGCAAAAGTTGCATATTTTCCAGTGAAAATAGTGGCCATTTCTCTCATGCCGACTTTTATATTCTAATACTGAGCAACCTGATACGAGTTTGTCCATTGTTTCTGGATATTATTCACAGAATCTACATTTATGGCTAACACAGATTTTTAGTATGTGTGTTTGGTAATATCTAGTTAGCAGGAATTATTCCTGCGCAGATTATTATTATTATTATTATTATTATTATTATTATTATTATTATTATTATTATTATTATTATTATTATTATTTTTATTTCCTTTGATATCTGGCGTTTACACATTTCTTTCCAGGTCCTGCCCACTGCAAAAAAAATAAAAAAATAATTACATAGATAAAGCCCTTCGTAAAGTGTGGGCTGTACTTGTCAGAACAATGTTTTGTATCTCTTTGAGGCATGGACTTCCAGGGATCCCTTCAATCAGCCTACTGGAATCTTTTCCAACCAGTCCAAGGGCTCCAACTACAACAGGAATTGTTGATGTTCCTATGTGCCACACTTTTGAGATTTCTATTTCAAGGTCCTTGTATTTTGACAGTTTTTCGAATATCTTCAAAGACACATTGCAGTCTGCAGGGACTGCCATATCAATAAGGAGGCACTTATTTTGTTTGTGGTCTTTAATAACAATGTCTGGGCGGTTGGCTTTGATTGTTCTGTCAGTGTGTATTGTTATTATTATTATTATTTTTCATTTGATTTCTTGTGTGTACACATTTCTTTTCAGATCCCGCCCAGAGAAACTAAGTTAGAAATGGCATCATGATCTTCCTGACGTCATAGATTCCCAATACGCGGACGACACTACAATTTACTCCTGCCTCAAAAACAAATCTAGTGTCGTTGACAAAACTTATATGGACGTTTGTCTCGAAAAAGACCTCCAATCGGTTGTGAACTGGGGCAGGAATTGGCTGGTTAACTTCAACGCCTCAAAAACAAAACTGCTCTCTATTACTCATCACAGAGAACCATCCCTGCCCCTCCCCATTAGAATGCCTGACGCTCAACTTCTCGAGATCTCCTCTTTGCGTTTACTCGGTCTCACATTGACTGCTGACCTGAGATGGAACAAATACATTGAGTCAATAGCTTCGTCCACCGCAAGGAAAGTTGGAAATTTTTCTCGCCAGAGAAGATCCTTCAAATATACAAATCAACCATTCGCCCTTGCATGGATTATTGCTGCCATATATGGTCCGGTGCCCCTTCTGTTTGTCTCAAGGTCCTTGATAAGATCCAGAGACGGATATGCAATGTAACTGTCCCTGATCTGGCATCTCGTCCTCAGTCGCTGTCTCACAGACGTGCCGTCGCCTCCTTCTGTCTTTTTTTACAAATACTTTCATGGTAACTGCTCCGATGAGCTGCTTTCGCTGGTTCCCAGACTTCATGAATTTAAGCGTTCTACTAGGCTGGCATCTCGCTTTCGCCCTTTCACTGTCGAAACTGTTAAATGTACTCGTCTCTTCTACTCCAATTGCTTCATATCTCGCACCTCTCGCCTGTGGAACTCCCTCCCCTTTTCCTGTTTACCTGATAGCTATAATCTTCAACTATTTCCCTATCCTTCTCTTCATCCTTTCCTCTATCACCCCTCTTTGCTCTCGCTCCCACTCTCTGTAACCCCTTGCGTGCTAGTGTCTCTCCTCCTTGCTTGGGGTGAAACTCTTAAAAAAAGACATTTGTCACTGACCAATTAAAAAAGCAACATATTTTACATAGATAAAGCCCTTCGTAAGGCGTGGATGTACATATATCTTTAAGGCATGGGCTTCCAGGAATTTCTTTAATTCTGCTGGAATATTTTCCAACCGATCCGAGGGCTCCAACTACAACAGCGATTGTTGATGTTTCCATGTGTCACATTTGTGAGTGTGAGTGTGAGTATTATTATTATTATCGTCATCATCATCATCATTATTATTATTATTATTATTATTATTATTATTATTATTGTTATTATTATTATTATTATTATTATTATTTCCTTTGATATCTGGCGTTTACACATTTCTTTCCGGGTCCCGCCCAGGGACCTAAGGTTAGGAATGGCATCATGACACTTTCCACTGCAAAAAAAATAAAAAAAATAATTACATAGATAAAGCCCTTCGTAAAGTGTGGACTGTACTTGTCAGAACAATTTTTTGTATCTCTTTGAGACATGGACTTCCAGGGATCCCTTCAATCAGCCTACTGGAATATTTTCCAACCAGTCCAAGGGCTCCAACTACAACAGGGATTGTTGATGTTCCCATGTGCCACATTTTTGAGATTTCTATTTCAAGGTCCTTGTATTTTGACAGTTTTTCGAATATCTTCAAAGACACATTGCAGTCTGCAGGGACTGCCATATCAATAAGGAGGCACTTATTTTGTTTGTGGTCTTTAATAACAATGTCTGGGCGGTTGGCTTTGATTGTTCTGTCAGTGTATATTGTGTTGTTGTTATTATTATTATTATTATCATTATTATTATTATTATATTATTATTCGTTTTCCTTCGGCCCAGGACAATCACTCATGGGCTATTTGATTGAGACAAAGATACGACGTGGCGTTAAGTCTATAAATTCTGTTTGCACAACATCTGATGATAAAACATTTACAGTTTTTAAATGTGTTTATCTGTTTCCATTGATAATACTTTCAGACATCTGTGTCCCTGTACTATTTATTCCTTACCTTATTTGTTCGTGTCTCGGGCCACACTTATTAAGTTGCAACCGTAGTTTTATGGTGCCAAACCCTTATGTCTATTGATCCTGTCAAATGCTTTAGCACATTTAATAAAAGCCAAAGGTTTTTCCCCACACACTCATCTAAATATAATGATAGGTAAGTTTCATTCTTTCTTTGCTTTAATTAACTTCAGCCAAGCTAGCATGCTGAACTATTTTACCCATTTAGACATAGCGTTCAATGATATTTGTTATCTTCAAAAATTTTAATGCAATATCAATCGTCATTTTCTCTCTTCTTAAATCTCGTTCTTTTATTGTCCTCTCCCCTTACTGGTAATTTTTTCCCTATATTCTCTAAAAAGTAACTGTTTGCGTCGTAATGGCTTTATTGCCTTGCTTGAGATGAAATGATTTAAAAAAAAATATTTTGTAGACGGGTTTACAAAATTGTTGAATCCATGAACCTGAAGATTATTATTATCCAGCAATAGAAATTAGGTGAAAAAAGAGCTAGAATTTACTGAAAACTTTATGCAGTAATAGATTATTATTATTGCTATTATTTTTATTATTATTATTGATTTTTTAGAAAACCATCCAGGAAGGAGAATACCTCTCTGTCCCGAAGTGAGCTCGTAAATTTTTGCTGAAAAAAGCAAGCAAACCATGGAATTTTTAGGCAGATCTCTGAAATTCAGAGAGTGAATCAAAACATTTTGGCTTACAGTGTATATATTTTATCTGATGGTACAGAGAAATGCATTGTTTATAGTCATGACTCCATAAATAAGTTCTGGTAGTTTTTATATATTTGTATAAATGGTAACGACTCACACAGTAATGGCTTCCTGCTTTCTATGACTGTTTATGTGTGATGTTTATAACATTTTCAACTGGTCGGGAACAGCAGTATTGTCATATATTCGAATGCATATATATTGTTCAATTTCACTAGGGAGACCATTACTGATATTATTGTTCTAATATATTCCCTTGTTTTTGTTGTGTAATGGCGATGTAAGTTTTATTTCTATTTATTCACTCTTACATGTTTTTGGTTACTCCTATGGTTTATTGTTATGCAAATGCGTTTTACATTATTAATGTCATGAAGTCTATTTTTATATAAAATAAAACAAACAAAATTTGTGACAAGGAAATAAATTGGGAAAATATCATTCAATATTTCATAATTTGCGTCCGCAATTATTGATTAGCTTTCTGAGTTTTCTGGCGTTCTTAGTTGATATTTATTTTAAAATTTATTCATTAATAAAGAAATATAATAAAAAATTAACGCGAAATGTAATGGTGCAATTTTGTTCAGTTGCGTTAAAATGCCTTTTTATTATTTGATTGGGTGACAATTCTTTTACGTCTCTGAAAATGGGAGATGAAAATATTTCCCCATCTAGAATTTATCGATGTGTATACGCATCTACATTTCCCAATTTAGTCTCTTGATTTGTGACGCGTTTTTGTTATGTCTTGATATCTTCGGCATGGAGCACTGTTGGTTACTTTTTATGTAGGTGTCACCCTTTTGGTCTTTTTTCTGCTTTTTTCTGAGTTTGTTCCGTTTTCACTTTTTTTACGTATAATTTTATTTTGTTATTACTATATTCGTTGTTAATGTTAAGTTACAAATTGACGATTCTTTTCCTTTCATTGAGATAGTCAAAAGTGTCACGTGACGGGCGGTGAATGACACCAGGAGAGAGATTGACGGGATCGGTTGACATGTAGAGCCCAGATACTAGGTACGTCCTTAGGCCAAAGCGGTAGGTCTTACAGAGAAAAAAAACCACATGGCAGAGCCCAGTTCGTAGAGAAAGATCAGTAACCTCAGTTTTCCCTTCGGAAATTATAACAAGTGAGGTTCCTCTTTCTTACACACTGTTGAGGTGCATGTTATAATTTCTTAGCGTGGGGCAATTTTATATATGTATATATATGAATTTGTGAACGTCGTAGCAGTATAAAGCTCTATGTGAAATATTCCGTTCTGTCAATGAAATATCGTTGTTGTTATATCATGAATATAGAAATGTCCATAACGAGACAAGCGTATTAGGGACAATAAATATTTCTTTGCCACGCTCTCCGTTACATTAGTACTTTCATTTTCTTTCTATTTAATGCGCTTTATTTTGGTCATTTGACAGACCTTCTGTTGCGTATATCAACACTTTGGATTAGATTTATGTACAGAGTGCTTTTTCTACAGCTTGTCTACCTTTTGCTCGTTATTTAAATATTAGGAATGTTTTTAAAAGTTAACAATGGTGTAATCCTACAAGTCGTATTAATACGACTTGTAGGATTAACACATGGATGGGCGAGATGAGGTAGATTAATATCTTTCCCAAGGGTGTTTTTGCATAAGTAAATATAGCAAAACGCGACAGGAATTGGAATTTGGCTCTTCAAGTTAACAATTCTGATCTATTATCCATATAGCAGTCGCACATCCAAGCTTACAGCACCTGACTTTTCCAAGCTGATCAGGTTCGACATTGCTTAACCTCGGCGAACTTACGAGAATCGATTCTTTCAGCGCAAACACTCACACACACACACACACACACACACACACACACACACACACACACGCACACACACATACACACACACACACACACTAACACAGAAGAATGCACGGAGTGCTCTTAAAGTAATGCATATATTTCAGCGATAACAGCAAAGCTACAGCTAACGCAATTATACAATTCCATACAACAAATGTTCAGCTGGAAAAATATTTCCTCTATTAGTTATGAATTTTCGCTAGGACTCTTCATTTCGTGCATTGATAGATGGACATGTCATCCGGAACGTGTGTCATGTAACACGCCTAAGTCTGCATAAACATTCAGCAACAAGAAACAAGGTATTACAATGGCAGCAATTTCTTCAGCGTGAATCAATTAATAACACGCCTCTGGTTCATATTCACTTACATGTCAGAAGCGTTTTTTTTTTTCAAAACTTCTCTTTGTAAGAATGTAAAATTAGCAACAGGTTATTAGCAGGAAAATGAAACCTTTTCTCGTTCAACAACCATTTTTGACGCCAAGAGCCAATATTTTTTATGGAATCCTCACATCAGTTACGTGCAAATATGATCTTTGCAAAATGATATTAATGCCGGCGTTAAAGATGAGTAAAGTTTGTATTTTTTTTTTAAATATGATTTGCTAAATAAGAATTTCCGTTTTTATTTGCTTCACATTTCTGGTTTAAAATGGTAACTGGTCTGAGGAACTTGCTTCTATGGTATTTGGTCCACACTGACCCAGGGTGGCAGTACCCGTTAGCGTCCCAGCTATGGGCAAACAGTTAACTGGGGTCAAAATACTATGAAAGTGTAAAAATAGGTTTTAATACCAGCAATACTTTTTTGTAAAATATTATTACTAGCAATGAATTTTCGAAGGAAAAAATTACCGGCAATACATTTTTTTAAAATATTACCTGCAATAAAAATATTGCCGGCATTAAATAACTCATTGAGGTTGATATGCCGTAAAACAAAACAAACCAAACCTCTACGGTACTTAGACTTCATGAATTTAAGCAAAAAACTAGAATGGTAACAAAGTCTCATCATTTTATAGTTGAAATTGCTGGATGTGACCGTAAGGTCTATGCTAACAGTTTCTTTTCTCGCACTTTACGATTGTGGAGCTCTCTTCCGTTTTCTTGCTTTCCACAAACTTAAATAAAATATCCATCATTAACGCTTATCTTCTTAATTCTTGTTCTTTTCTTGTTTTCTCTGCTTAATAGTGTTTTCTTTTTTCTTTTTCTTATGTTCTTTCACACTCAGTAATACCTTGAGAATTATTGACTTTATTGCCGTGATTGGGTTTGGTTTGTTTTACGGCATATAACCCTCAATTTCTTATTTAATGGCAACAAGATTTTTATTGCTGGTAATATTTTTTTCAAAAATATATTGCTGATAATTTGTTTTTTAAATGTATAGCTTGTAATTTTGTTTTAAAAAATGTATAGCTGATAATATTTTTTTCAAAACTGTATTTCTGGCAATAATGTATTGTTGGTAATAATTTTTCTTCAAAGATTTTTTGCTGGTAATATTTTTTTACGAAGTATTTCTGGTATTAAAGCCTAGTTTTACACTTTCATAGTGTTTCGACCGCAGTTTCGGTGTTAACTATTTATCCATAGCTGGGACCTTAACAGGTGCTACAACCCCGAATCAGGGTGGACCTGTGAACACCAGTAATTAAGAGGTGGTTCAACGCTCATCAAAATCTCCTGATCAGAGGCCTTGCTGTTGGACGTAGTTTATCGTCTTACCCAGGATGTGGGTGTAATTTATCGTCTTACTCAAGACGCGGATGTAGTTTATCGTCTTACCCAGGACGCTGAAGTAGTTTAGCGTCGTTTCCAGGACGGGCTGCGATTGGGGGGAAATGTTTAAATGTAATTGACACTGACTTTCTTGCATAGTAGATAACGTCTTCTGCAGAACATTTTATTTATTAGTAGAAGAAAGTTCATATTTTTATGGAGGTGGGGAATGTTCTGTTCTATTATATAAAGTAAGGGCCACAACTGTCTGCAGATTCAAGCTTAAGTTAGGAAACCTTAACAGCTATTATAACATAAATGTTCTGCATTTTTGTAGTGAGTGAGTGTATGAGGGTAAGGTATAAACCAGGGATTATTTTGGGGAGGAGTATGGAGATTTGCATCCTACCATTACGTGAATGTTACTCAAATTAACCATTCATTTTAAAATCTACACTGTCCATGCTCTGGTTATTTTTATGCATGGCGATCATGCTGAAAAATGTAGTTGCTAGTAACACGTTTGTTAACGCATTCGCATCTGGCCAAAAATATTTAGCGAGTGTGTCAGGAAGATGATTGATCACACAGAAACTGTGCATACAATTCAGTACCGATGTAATTTCTGCCAACAAATGTAAAAAAGACTGATCCAATTTTTATCGCAAAGGTTTTCCTGGAATTTCCTGGACCAGCAGGGGAAGCTGGAGAATCGTTTCAAATCTGTGAAATGTAAGACGTTATGTCCACAACATCTATTATGTCACTATTTAGATTGAGCTAACAAAATAACTGACTTCCTCTATTGTAGGAAAGTTTCACTCCAATGTGAGAAGATGACTACACTGAATTATAAGAACGACTAGCTCTAAATATCAGGTCATCTTACTAAGTTATTTCATTCTGAAAGTTAAAATAACGTCAAACTTCTGGGTCTAGACATTTTCAAAAGACCTCTAATGTAATATCATGTGCTCTGTAACTACTGTTTGGCCTGTCATTTCCTTTGACGTTTCGTCTCTTAAATGCTCTTTTGTTTGTCATAGGAATCTAATTCTTCTCCCGTATATCATCGGCATCCTGAACACAGATAATATAAACTCTTGACAAAGAATCTAATGAGGACATTATTTTTTTTTAACAGAATGATGTATTATTGCTGTAGCATGCCTACGGACGATAATAGGTATGTCCCCATTCACACAAATACAGTAGAAAAATTGGACTAGAGTTGTAGATTCGTCTACAGCTGAGATGTACAAAATCTCTGACTCCGGGCAGAGAGGATCCCTAGAACAGGCTATGTCGAAGCGCAGAGTCTCGTTTCGGGAAACAGGTGCACGACCTCGTTTTATACGGTGTCTACGGGGAATTTTTGGCCAAGACTATGGGTTCGGATACCCCCACATTAAATTCAGCCTTGTGTCACATCTGACAGCGTGGGGAGGTTGGTAGATATCCTAGAGTTAGAGATTCGTTTCCAGCAGTGGTGGTCAGACTCTTTGCCTCTGGCTACCCGACCCCGTTTTACGCGGGGTCTACGTGCAATATTTGGCCGAACCTAGGGGTTTGGATACCCCACATTAGATTCGGCCTATAGCGAATTTAATGTGGGGTATCCGAACTACAGAACTATGCTGAGTATACCATGGTCAAAACATGTGAACAATGAGGATGCTACAAAGGACAGGTTATTATGAAGAGTCATGATACCCAGCGAACTGAACAAGGCACGTACAATAAGAATGTTGATTTGAATGATCATCTATATGATACAGATAATTCCTTATTTACAAAAAAATCCCACATAAACAAAAAGTGTTTGCAATAAAAATCAAGAGCATAATTCTTAGTGCAGGTTATACTTTCATTTCTTTATGGCAGTAAATGCTTGGCAATCGCCATTCACTTGAAGAAATAAGCTTGTAAAAAAAGGATACTGAAAATGCCATGGACTGGACACATGAGAAATGAGGAAGTTTTAGAGAAATTTTAAACAAAAACAACACTTCTACTTCGAATCACGAACAGGTAGTTGAAATTTCTAGATAAAATAAGGAGGAAAGTGGGCTTGGAAAACTTGACACTGACAGGTCATATTGAAGAAAGAGAGACAGAATGTAGCACCGTATAACCTACCTAACGAATTTGGGTACTTTTGTTTGCAGAAAAGTGATTAGGAGAGACTGAATAGACAAAATCTACTAAGAGCTATAAAGAACAGATAATTGCGGAAACCATGGTAGCTTGTAATCTGAATGGACGCGGCACATAGAAGAAGAAGAAGATACAAACAATTATGTACAGATACCAACAACATACACCCCTGTACAAATTAATTAAAACAACTACTTGAGTTTACTTTCACCATACGGTCAGTTTTGGACCCACTGAAATGACAGTGTATAATCGATTTCTATTTTTTTCTCATATCAAGCCATTTGCATTGGTGTTCAATAATATGGATCTTATTTCGGGGTGTATGATAAAATTTGTTTGGCTTGAAATGTTTTATTTCTTCCGAGATTGTGTCAGATTTTATCACGCCTAGACACTATTGCCTCGACTGTCGATTAGTTGTCCTACGAACATTATCTGCGATGGATGTCACTCAGAGGGAGGGTACGAAAATTGTAACGCTGCACGAACACAATGGCAAGTCTTATCTTATCAGTGAGCAATGCAAAATACTATCGACTGGCTCGGAAACTCTTCTTATTAAAATCCAATCGAGAAAAAGAAGAAGAAGAAGAAGAAGAAGAAGAATGAGGAAGAGGTGGAAGAGTAATAAGGTGAAAAATACGAGAAAATGGGAGTGAAGATAAGAAGAAAAAATGAGAAGAAAAAAAGAAGGAGAGTGAGGAGGTGGAACAGAAAGAAAGTAAAAAATGGGCGTGATGAAGAAGAAGAAGAAGAAGAAGAAGAAGAAGAAGAAGAAGAAGAAGAAGAAGAAGAAGAATGAGGAGGTGGAAGAGAAAGAAGATAAAATATGCGACAAAATGGGAGTGAAGAAGCAGAAGAAAATGAAGAAGGTGTTATAGAAAGAAGCTAAGATATAAAGAAAATGGATGTGAAGAAGAAGAAGAAGAAGAAGAAGAAGAAGAAGAAGAAGAAGAAGAAGAAGAAGAAGAAGAAGAAGAAGAAGAATGAGTAGGTGAAAGAGAAAGAAGCTAATATATAAAGATAGTGGAAGTGAAGAAGAAGCAAAAAAGAATGAGGAGGGGGAAAAGAAAGAAGGTTAGACATACGAGAAAATGGCAGTAAGGAGAAAAAGAAGGTGGAAGAGAAAGAAGGTACGATATAAATAATGTGGAAGAAAAGATGAAGAAGAAGAAGAAGAAGAAGAAGAAGAAGAAGAAGAAGAAGAAGAATCTATATCTGCATACAAACAGTTATACGAATTAAATCGCGATTTGTTTGTTACGATTGGTTTGATCTAAACTGACAAACATTGCACCTTGTCTTCGTTGCTGACCTACAGCACCCAGTGGTCATTTATTTTTAAAACGAAGCAAATAAAACCGAGGATTAAATTCCTGGTAAGAAGTTAGGCCAATACCGTTAATACGTTCTAACCTGAATAAATCAATTTCCAGTCAATTTGCAACTTAATAAATATAGCCTACTGTTTGTATTCACTCTGACTAAGATTTCCCAAGGTGTATAACACCTGGGAGATAAAAATGCTATTCACAAGTAGTCTATCGTTATTATTAATTTGCCAATAAATATGATAAATTCTAAGGGATTTGATGACAGCCTTTAAGCGTGTATTTTTAATAGAGTTTTCTTGTTATAATTATTCAATTTTTCTACTTCCCGTTGGAGTCTGATCGTCCTGTTATATTCGGATCTACAGAATCTACGGTGTTTATAAATCGTGACACTTTTTCTTTCATTTTAACGAAAAATCGAACGACAGAAGATTTGATGTGTAGCCATGTATGACTGTATTTATCTAATTATAAGTTGCATTTCTTTTCCAAGAACATATCTCCGAAAACCACCTTCAAAAGATCGGTGATTGGAGTTTTACGTTTAGAGTGTGAGCTATGATTCAGATCCTCGGATACATCCGATTCTGAGCCCTTAAATTTAAAATAAGTTCAGTGTCTCAAAATTAAATATACAGCATTTTGAGAGAGGCTATTTACGCAGTAGGGATACTGGGATACTAAGAGGAAAATAAATCCTCGCTTAAGTAACATCTATCTATCTATGCTAGTCTGATCAGTATCTATCTATCTATCTATCTATCTATCTATCTATGCTAGTCTAATCAGTATCTATCTATCTATCTATCTATCTATACTAGTCTGATCAGTATCTATCTATCTATCTATCTATCTATCTATCTATCTATCTATCTATCTATGCTAGTCTGATCAGTATCTATCTATCTATCTATCTATCTATCTATCTATCTATGCTAGTCTGATCAGTATCTATCTATCTATCTATCTATGCTAGTCTGATCAGTATCTATCTATCTATCTATCTATCTATCTATCTATCTATCTATCTATGCTAGTCTGATCAGTATCTATCTATCTATCTATCTATCTATGCTAGTCTGATCAGTATCTATCTATCTATCTGTCTATCTATGCTAGTCTGATCAGTATCTATCTATCTATCTATCTATCTATCTATCTATCTATCTATGCTAGTCTGATCAGTATCTATCTATCTATCTATCTATCTATCTATCTATGCTAGTCTGATCAGTATCTATCTATCTATCTATCTATCTATCTATGCTAGTCTGATCAGTATCTATCTATCTATCTATTTATCTATATATCTATGCTAGTCTGATCAGTATCTATCTATCTATCTGTCTATCTATCTATGCTAGTCTGATCAGTATCTATCTATCTATCTATCTATCTATGCTAGTCAGATAGATAGATAGATAGATACTGATCAGACTAGCATAGATAGATAGATAGATAGATAGATAGATACTGATCAATCTATCTATGCTAGTCTGATCAGTATCTATCTATCTATATATCTATCTATGCTAGTCTGATCAGTATCTATCTATCTATCTATCTATCTATCTATGCTAGTCTGATCAGTATCTATCTATCTATCTATGCTAGTCTGATCAGTATCTATCTATCTATCTATGTTAGTCTGATCAGTATCTATCTATCTATCTATCAATCTATCTATGCTAGTCTGATCAGTATCTATCTATCTATCTATCTATCTATCTATCTATCTATCTATCAATCTTTCTATGCTAGTCTGATCAGTATCTATCTATCTATCTATCTATCTATCTATCTATCTATCAATCTATCTATGCTAGTCTGATCAGTATCTATCTATCTATCTATCTATGCTAGTCTGATCAGTATCTATCTATCTATCTATGCCAGTCTGATCAGTATCTATCTATCTATCTATGCTAGTCTGATCAGTATGTATCTATCTATCTATGCTAGTCTGATCAGTATCTATCTATCTATCTATCTATCTATCTATCTATCTATCCTAGTCTGATCAGTATCTATCTATCTATCTATCTATCTATCTATCTATCTATCCTAGTCTGATCAGTATCTATCTATCTATCTATCTATGATAGTCTGATCAGTATCTATCTATCTATCTATCTATGATAGTCTGATCAGTATCTATCTATCTATCTATCTATCTATCTATCTATCTATCTATCTATCTATGCTAGTCTGATCAGTATCTATCTATCTAGCTAGCTAGCTAGCTATCTATGCTAGTCTGATCAGTATCTATCTATCTATCTAGCTAGCTAGCTATCTATGCTAGTCTGATCAGTATCTATCTATCTAGCTAGCTAGCTAGCTATCTATGCTAGTCTGATCAGTATCTATCTATCTAACTAGCTAGCTATCTATGCTAGTCTGATCACTATATATATATCTATCTATCTATCTATCTATGCTAGTCTGGTCAGTATCTATCTATCTATCTATCTATCTATCTATCTATCTATCTATCTATCTATCTATGCTAGTCTGGTCAGTATCTATCTATCTATCTATCTATCTATCTATCTATCTATCAATGCTAGTCTGATCAGTATCTATCTATCTATCTATCTATACTAGTCTGATCAGTATCTGTCTATCTATCTATCTATCTATCTATCTATCTATCTATCTATACTAGTCTGATCAGTATCTGTCTATCTATCTATCTATCTATCTATCTATCTTCTTAAAGTACTGTCGCATATTTTAACCTACGCATGAATCAAACTTAACCTGATTTCTCTATCCAAATGTACATGTATCCTAATTGAAATTAGTGTTCCATCTTGATTTCTGACTTGAACACGTTAAGATAGTAATGATCGGGTAAGCAACGACTTGGGCGTCAGTCCCACAAGGCAATATTTCGTGGGAACAAGCTGCACGAGGTCCACTTACATTTCACCAAATAAATACGAAGGATCATGAGGGTGGTTCGCTACAATAGAGATGTTATGGCGGGTCGTAGCGGCGAAGATTAGGACTAGAAGAACTAAGGAACGTAGTTCATCTCAATGCTTTCCATAGAAATAGCGATACAGCAGTGATGAGCTGGCGACGTCACGTCTGTGAGAAATGAGTTGAGGGTAGAAAATAACGCGTCAACTACAAGGACGAAGAGACGCTTTTGGACTCTGTCGAAAGTGGAAAGTGAAGACTGTGCAGCTCCTGTCCAGATATGTCAGCGGCACTCTATTTTCGGCCTGATCTGGCTCTTCAAAAGCTAGAGGATGGTAGGAGGAGTGAGTTACTTGCTGGAGCGGAACAGGAAACAACCATTTTACCGCCATAATATACGATAGATCGTATGTGCGGGTTTTACGCGAGGTCTTGTTTGAATAAATCCCAAAAGGTACAAAGTACGCCCCCGCCCCCTACCGAGGGAATATCCGTTCCACACGGCCTCCGCGTTGTAAAATAAATTTAATTCTGCTATAGATGTATTTTCTGTTTGTGTCATAATTTATGCAATACCGCCCACATAAATTTAAGACATTAGCTACAGGGTGCGACACAACACCTCTAAAATAAGACATTAGCTAGATGAAGATGGCGGTTTTTGCGAAACCTAGCAGTTAACGACTTGCCAGTAAGAGGTGGAGTAATGGATAACGGCTCGGATTGAGGAGGCGGAGAGCCGAGTTCAAATTCCACTCGAATCTGTTACATTCCCTTGCGTGGTAATATCCTTGGGAAAAGTATGAATCCTATTCTACAACCCCCCAGCTATGGGTAAATAGCAGGCAGACCGGGTTCTATAGCCTTGGATGGCAACTGTTTTACTGCAGAAAGAAATTGCAACCCACTGGAAACAAAATCTGCCTCGTCAGTTATATTGAAAGTTACCTGATCATGTAAGCGTGTATCACGCATGACACAAAACTGACTGAGTACGTGGGAGGTATTTCAGCTACTATACTCGACTTCAGGTATTGTGTGGGGCTTTATCTGAGGAGATATCTTCTTCGATAGAGATAATTGTCTACTTATTATATATTTTGGCACGCTTTTGTTTCTATATTTTCTAATTTGATAATCACAAGGGTCACGTCATTTTATTAATTAAATAAATTATTATCTGCATAAATTCGTTTCCAGAGATCTATTCACCAAAATGTCTATTCTGTGCGTATGCCGCCTCATCCTTTATTTCAGACGATGCCTGTCAGATCTCCTACATACATCAAATAGTTGAGAATAATCATGGAAATTTATAATTATAAAATTATATTTGCATTTCCGATAAATGCCATGAATCTTTATCCGTGTTACTGGTAAACATGTAATAATATTGCGTTTTCAACGTAAAATAATTTCTGTTAAGATATTTTCTTCGTATTGAGGTATACATCTTTTTTTTCGGATATTTTCTTCGTGTTGAGGTATACAACTTTTTTTCGGATATTTTCTTCGTGTTGAGGTAGACATCATTTTTTTCGGATATTTTTTCGTGTTTAGGTAGACATCTTTTTTCGTATATTTTCTTCGTGTTGAAGAATATTCAGAAGTGCTATGAAGTTTACCTCTCTTTTATTCCTTGTGCAATCAGTCAGCTGAAGTATGTCTTTTTCTTTACCAACCTTAACGAGAAACTATAACCCAAATGAAAAAGTTATGCCTGAATCTAAGGATAACAAAACTAGCCAAGATTGAAACGGCTGTCCTTTGCATCTTACTGTATAGAGTATACTCACTGGCGGGGAAAACGTGGTTTATTACGAGAATCCCGAAATGACGTAAACCGAATTTAGGTACAATACCGTCTTCAACATGCAGAAGAAGAATTCCTTCTCTGGGAAAAATAGTTATTCTCTGTTTGGTTAGATATAAAGGTATATCTTTCTTACGATTCGCTGGAATCTTGACAGTTCGCAGCCACAAAAAAAAACGTTTTCTCGTTTGAATGACGCAAAGAAACACAAGAAGAAGCCTTTCTCTCAGCAAGAAATGTCGATGTTGATGATTCACGGTAAAACTTATCCTGTTGGAAATCCGGCGCAGCAAACGATCATGGATGCAGAATGGCAGGCATTTCCATACGCGGTGCAATTTCCAAACGTGTCAGATTGAGACTGTGATTTGATTTGATCTTGGCAGTTCGTATTTTTATGCTAGTGGTTTATACACGTTGAATTAAAACGGGAATTATTCCTTTATGATGAAGACACAATTTACCTGGACAAGTGTGCAAAGTCGGATAACACGTGGAGAAATATTTGGATGCTTAAATAAGAATGCTCTGAATGTAGGTAAATAAAATATACTCCTAAAGCGTTTATTTTTTTTTTTAAGAATTTCACCCCAAAACGGACGATAGTGGCACTAGCAAGCAAGGTGATTACAGAGAGTGGGAGCAAGTGTAAAGAAGCGTGATAGAGGAAAGGATGAAGAGAAGTACGGGAAATATATCAAAGCATCTGGAGAAATCGATTGACAGTGCATTTGAATATTTGGAGATTATAGCTATCACTGAAGCATATAAAAGGAAAGGAGTTCTACAGACTGGAAGTGCAAGACATGAAACTATTGGAGTAGAAGACGGCTAAATTTAACCGTTTCGACTGTGAAAGGGTGGGACTGAGATGCCAACCTAGTAGCACGTTTAAATCCATGCAGTTTGGGAAGCAGCGAAAGTGGCTCGTCGGAGCAAATACCGTGAAAGTATTTGTAGAAAAGACAGGGTGGGCGCCGGAACATCTTTGAGAGAGCGACTGTAAACGAGATGCCAGATCAGGGCCAATCACATTGCATATCCGTCTCTTGATTTTTTTCGAGGACCTTAAGACGAGCAGCTGTGGCTCCGAAGCATATATGGCAGCAGTATTCCATGCAAGGGCGAATAGTTTATTTATAGATTTGAAGTGTGGGCGAGAAAAACTTTCTGACCCGACACAGCTATCGATTCAATATATTTGTTCCATCTCAGGTCAACGGAGAGCTTGAGACTAAGCAGTCGCAGAGAAGTGCTTTCGTGGAGTTGAACACCAGACATTCTGTTATGGTAATTTACCTACGCACGCATTGACTTTCCCAGCAATAAATAGGAGCAGGTACGGCCTTTTAGAGTGTGATGCCGGACCGAACATTCCTGCTGTAACACTCTCGTTTGTATTACTGTTTCCTGTTAATAGATTTGTTTAAATCAATTCCTCTATTGTCTCTTTAATTCTGGCCCCAACAAGCCACAACACATTGTAAGGCGTTTTTGAAACATTATATCAATCAATGTTATCTTAACTGTATGTTACTGTTATCAAATTTCAATACAAAAAGGATTTTTCCCTGGACATGTATTGATTCATTATGATCTGCAGGTTTTAAAATATACTTTAAAAGTTTTATAAAATTCAGAATAGATGAAATGTAAAAAAATTCAGTCGTCCAGGTTTTATCCTTTAAAAATCGGAAAGTCCGAATTACAAAATAAAATAATAATCAATCGTGTAAAATACACCATTTGTATTGACAAACATACGTACATGAATGCAAAAGAATCAAAACGAAGTAAAAACCGTCTTTAGTTGATTTAACGACTTTGGGTAACTGGCACACGGGAAATCTGTAGCTTAAAAAAGACTTTTAAATAACTGGTTCGCAGAAAAAAAGCTGTCGTTATGAAAAATCCTCTAATAATTGTTGTTATTGGAGATGAATAGTTTGAAGTCGCCAACGCATGTTTCATTCAACACGCACTGGGGCAAAGGAAAAAGGTATGTAGCGTGACAATTGCATCTTTGCACTTTGAATGTTGAAATCCATGTTTTTTTAATGAGAAATGTTTTCATGAAAGGAAGCTCAAGAAAAATAGGGAGTTAGTTTTCTGTAATCGGTCCAATATTCCACATGATGATTGTTGTGGGGTTCTCCCCTTTTTACACAAGATGGACTCGTCTAAAGTATACTTATTCTGACAAAGTGGAGATACGTCGAATATACAGGGTGTTCACAAACAGATACGTTGAGATAAGGTTGAGATACGTAGAGTCCACAGAGAGAGAGAGAGAGAGAGATAATTACGGCTTCACTTTCAGAGACTTGTACATATACTTTCTACTAACCCGTATTCCTTGACTACTAATCTTCATTTCAAGTTTGTATTCTTACTTTCAATACACTTATTTTCCTATTTCAATTACTGGCGTTATTTATTTAATTGTGTAGGATTCCATTCCCGGAATCCACAACAATGATGTTAATTACTAATCAATAAACACTTTGATTTAAATGGTGTGTGTTGGATTGTGGAAAAATGTTTGACATGTTTGTAATATTATCTGTTATTGGGGAGAAAATATATTTAGGTCATGTTTTAATATGGTATACAAGTGGTTATGTAATTATGTTGAAAACTGGGTTTATTTCCTATGGAATCTTCTCGTAAGACTATTTTAATCAATGCATACCATTTGTTTTTATTTTCTTTATTTTCACCCTTTCAGAATTTTATAAAAAAAATTTAAGCAAGCTATTTAAATTTGTATTGTCAGTTTTTGCATACGACCTGCTGTTTAGCTACAATTACAACGACTGAGTCTTGCATTTCAGAAAAAAATTAAATTCAGTTCCCACATCAAATGCAGGCAGGTTATAGAACTGTAGTTAATTGTTAGTTTTTCGATCAACCATTTATCGTGCATTTCTGTCATTATCTCTTTTTTCTTTCTTTTTATATCTTTTTCTCTACATGCATGTACACATATAGAGAAAGACACAGACATACACACACACAGATCTATATATATATATATATATATATATATATATATATATATATATATATATATATATATATATATTATGAAATTGACAAAGTCCGACAATTATTTAAAGACATTTTTATGTTTAACATTCTTTTTATAGATACAAGTATTTAAGTAAAGGCTCTGTTTATAATTAAATATTATTAATAAAATAATAAATATTATGTTCATTATTAAATAACATTAATATAAACAGAGCATTTACTTGTATCTATAAAAATGATGTTAAACAAAAAATGTCTTTAAATATATATATATATATATATATATATATATATATATATATATATATTGTATAATGACAAACACTTTGAAAACAATAGGTGATATTTTAGTTAATTGAAGACGATAAAATTTCGCCTTCAAATATTCAGACCTTTGCTTCAAATGTCTGAAGATTTGAAGGCGATTTTTGAATTTAATGAAACATCAATTGGCATCTTAAGTCTTTTTGAATTATGTCCCTTTTTTTCTTAAACTTATCTCAGTTACTATCACTCTAAGTAAACAATTGCATCATTTATTGACTTTCTTGTGATGAAAGGATTATAAAACATAAATAAACATTAATTTCTTTATAAAGCGTGTTTTTTGTTGTATTTGTATAAGTTAACAGCTCACAGCCACAATTTAGCCGTGGAGGAATTTATAAAATATTGAATAATCATTATGGTATATTAAAAAAAAAATAATATTTATAAAATATTAATTGTCATATTCTCTAGATTGTCGTTCAAATTTTAATATTAGTTTCATGCTTCTTCTTTTGACCGATGTATTCATCGGCCTTCATAGAAAATTTCCAAAATATTTGATTGATTGATAGATTCGTTTTCTACGAAATCGCTTTCAAATCGTCAGACCCTTGAATTAAAGGTCTGAAAATTTGACGGCGACTTTCTATCGTCTTCAATGAAATAATATATCATCTATGTTTTTTCAAAGTGTTTGTCATTATACAATAATTTTACTCTTATACTTATACTTATACATATATATATATATATATATATATATATATATATATATATATATATATATATATATATATATATATATATATATATGTATATATATAACATTAGATTAGCACACGTATGTTTTATACACACATTTAAGTCACACAATATGATGTATTATTAGCATTGTGACTGCAGGAAGTAACATGCTTACAATGGAGTTTTTATTTTGACAGGTTCGCTCGTATTTATTTGGAGAATCAGGGTTCGCATTAATAGCTCCTAGTCCGGTCCACGGCATGTTACGCGTGAGTTATATCATCGCTAGATACACTGTGTCCTGTTTATATCGAAGACCGCGTGTCATTTGCTCGTTTCATTGTTTCTTTCTAGCTGATGCTCATTTTTCATTTGATTCCCATCTTTCGTTACTTTAGAGATTTGCATTTTCTTCAATTTATCAATACGATAATAATTCCCTTAAGAATAATATAAACATAAAACTGTAGGAAGATAGAAAAATATTGAAACAAACGTTGAAAGAAGGATGTAGAATTAAAATCAATAGATGATGAAATAGAGGAATCTAAACCCTTGTTTTTTTTTTAATTTAAAATAAACACAAATAGGTGTAAACCTAAATATATTCATTTAAAATCCCTACGAGATTATAAATGTTGCACCTGGTCTTTTTCTCATGATGACGTGTTAAGAGCAAGTGTAAAACCTCACACTACAGATAATACAGCCTATTTTCCGATTCTCCTTAAAAAAAAAAAAACAATAAATACATAGATTATTCAATATGTTTCCCAACATCGCCATCTTATTTCTGCTATCTTAGAACAAAGTTTTCGGATGTTCGATTCTTCAGCCGTCGTTGCTCAACAAATAAAGAAATACAAACCATTTCCTAACAACATCTACCGATTTCCATATTTCTTGCGATTTCTGCACACATCATATTAAATCAACTATTGTCGTACAGTCACCGAAGTTAAGCAACGTCGATGCTGGTAAGCATCTAGATGCGTGACCGTTTGGGAATATCAGGTGCTGTAAGCTTGGATGTGCGGCCGGTGTAATTGATAAAAGTACGAAATTGATAATCGGAGTTTCAATTCCTGTTGTGTTCGTTATATTCAGTTACGAGCAAATAACCTTGAGAAAGGTATGAATTCACCTCTTCGTCCCACCCTATGGGTTAATCAGTAAGACGTGTCTCATTTAATCATTATTATCTAAAAAAGACTTGCAATCTAGAAAGATTTTCTGACTTAAAATAACCTCCAATGGGTTGCTAAGCTGTAGAAAACGAAGAAACTAATCAATCAAACATCTTGGAATTTTTATATTAAGACCGGTGAATACATCGGTCAAAAGGAGAAACATGAAACTAATTTTAAAATTTGAATGAAAAATCTAGAGTAATATAAATATAAATATTTTATAAATTTTATAAAATATAGCAAAATAATTATTTTATGTTTTCTAAATTGCTGTTAGTCTAAATTTTGCCTGTGAGCTTTCACCTTATATCAGTACAACAAAAACACGCTTCATAAAGCAATTAATATTTATTTATGTTTTAGAATCATTTCACCACAAACAAGTCAATAAATGATGCAACGGTTTACTGCGTGTGATAGAAACTGAGAAAGCTTCAGGAAAATAAAAGGGTATAATTCAAAAAGTCATAAAATGTCAATTAATGTTTCATTTACGTTTTTGAAAATCGTAACTGTCAGGAAATAAGGAAACCGGAAGAGAGTTCCACAAGCGAGAAATTTGAGAGCCAAAACTGTTATCATAGAACTTCGCCTTAGACTTTACAATTTCAACAGTAAAAATGAGGAGAAAATAGCTGTCAATCAAGTACAGCGCTTAAATTCCTGAAGTCGATTTACCAAAGAGGAGACCAATCGGAATAATTCATGTAATACTGATAAAATATGGCACGAAGACAATTGTTGAGGCTGGGAATGGGCTGATCGCCGCTCATCCTGTGGTCAGCATTTGTCCTTTCCTAAACCATTGCCAAATCAATCGTTTATATTCCTTTCACCAAAACACCTCATTCTTAATCTCCGTTCTCACTACAATAAACAGATTGCTACAAATTTACTATGAAGTCCAAACTAGTGCTAAAACTGTTTGTTGCCGAGTGGGAAATTATAATATCAAATC
This sequence comes from Acanthosepion esculentum, assembly GCA_964036315.1. Classification (NCBI taxonomy): domain Eukaryota; kingdom Metazoa; phylum Mollusca; class Cephalopoda; order Sepiida; family Sepiidae; genus Acanthosepion; species Acanthosepion esculentum. The sequence goes on along the minus strand of OZ038493.1, from coordinate 24,498,851 downwards.
TTGAAAAAAAAACCCTCCAAAATACAGTAAAGCAAAAGTAACTATGAAAAATGCTCAATACACTAAGAAGAGCAAATCTAACTATGAACTTAAAGAGCCAGGGCACCCTGACGATCCGCGTTGGTGAAAACTAGGTAGGTTTACCCAGCTCTTTAGGTTTATAATGCCCAAAATTTAAAATTACCTCATATGGGGAATATATTATTGAACAATTTACATAAATATTGGCATTAGTATATATATATATATATATATATATATATATATATATATATATATATATATATATATAACTATTGCAATTCCTAAGTGTAAACGTAAGTTCTATGCTAATAGTTTCAATAGTCGCGTTTCCCTTTTGTGGAACTCTATTTTGCTTTCTTTATTTCCTGTCAACTACTTCAAAATCAGTTTCTGAGAGTAGACTCATTGTCTGGTGTGACCATGAGTTGTGAACAAGTAAGGGCATTCAAACTCTCCGATACGTTGACTAGAGATAGCTGTCGAACAGATTTGTTTCCCAATTTCACTCACACGGTTCCAATCAATCAGATTCAATCCATTGCTGTTATTATGGATACATCATCATCAAAAAGCGTCCATAAAGAAATTAGACTGGTCTTAATCCTTACGTCCTGACGCATGACCATAATACTTACATGTATATATATATATATATATATATATATATATATATATATATATATATATATATATATATATATATATATATATATATATATATGTGTGTGTGTGTGTGTGAAAGGTGAACGAATAGAATCCAATTCTGACGTTCGTAATATTCAATGTTGATTGATGAAGAATATGAACTTTATCTGTAGTTTTCATTTTTTTTTCATCGTAAATTTTGGTCAGTCTTTGTGTTGGCCATACTGTCTCTTTTAAGTTGTTATTTAAGATAGAGTGTGGATAGATTCATGCTTTCATTGGTCAATTTGACAGTTTTATTGGTTATATATACAGGGTGTCCCAAAATAATGTATATCCTCTTTAAATATTAATAGTTAATAATACATTATTTTATATGGATGAAAATATGCAAAACAGTTGAATTGGAAGAAGACGGACAGTTGAATACTCACCAAGTGTAATACATGTTTAATGTAGTTTGAATGTAGCAATCCGACGTAGGAAGTAATTTGTCCAATGTAACAGCACCAATGTCTCGTAGCAGCTATTCAGGAATTCTTAAGTTCTTCCATATCAGAGGTTGGCAGTGGGTATTTGGAAAGAATAGGAAAACGTAGTTCTACAGGTCTCCTCACTGACAGGTTAGTAGTAGATATTCCGAAAAGGAAAACAAAATGGCCGCCTTTATACACATCGGGTCGAATATTTCTAGTCTTCTGATTGGTTAACCTTCTATGGGTGTACTATAGAATTTTGGTTTGCTCACTAGTACGTAATGTACTGAAAATAACCCCAAGATCACCAGAATTGACAACCGTAGATTTCTTTTTGTGTGGGTTTATAAAAGACAAAGTTTACAGCAGGAATCCTGAAACAATTGCTGAAATGAATGTAGTAATTTATGAAGAATCTGTTCAAATACCAGAGGAAATGATACTGTACTTTTGTAGGTATTCAAGATATGAAAAGTGTATTGAACAGAACGGCAACCAGTTTGAGTACTTGATTATATGAACATTCTGCCATTGCCCCAAGTAGCCTTTATCTTATTAAAGTTGATTTTCTATGTTTTTTTATATTTTACTCTCAAATTCTTTGTACCTGTATTCTTCCTCTTGTATTAATCTTATTTACAAGTCAAAATACATAAATTGAATAAATTATAACGATTCAAAGTGTGTATACTTAATTTTGGCACACCGTATATACATATATATATATATATATATATATATATATATATATATATATATATATATATATATATATATATATACATATATATATATATATATATATATATATATATATATAAAACAATGAATACATTATAAGATACACACATTTATGTTATAAGAAATATAGCTATACATTAATAAATATAGAAATTTGAAAACGAAGATTGTGTTTTATATATTTTTATGAAATGGACAAAGTCCGACAATTATTTTAAGACATTTTTAGGTTTATACATTCTTGTTAGAGATAAAATATTTAAGTAAATGCTCTGTTTTATAATAAACAGTATTAAACAACATTTCCCGGTCTGAATGTCCGAGAAATTTTCATAGAAAATACTCCGACAGGAATCGAACTTGGAAGATTGAAGTTTAAAGATAGTAAAATCGACTTTGCTAGCAGAACGCTCCCCAGTTGTCGAATCGGTTAAAGGCATAGTATACAGGTTCGATTCCTGTCAGAGGACGAATATTTTCTATGAAAATTCCTCGGACATTCAGGCAGTAAATTCTGTTTAATAGTGTTTATTATAAAAATAGAGCACTTACTTAAATATTTGTATCTATAAAAAGAATGTATAAACAAAAAATGTCTTCGAATATATTTTTATCTAAATGAATTAGTAAATGATCAGTAATTAATAACAATAAACAGTAGCTCCAATTTTTTCATAGAAAATTCTGACTCGAAATAATAAATTCATATCAACTGTTTTAAATTAGGACATTCCTGAACTTTTCTTCCTAATATGTTGTGCAATGTTTTTGACACTTATATTTTTCAATACTCAGTTGAATTGAGAACAGGTAATAATAGCAAAAATATCAGAAACGCATGCAAGTTAGATTGCAAATAATTAAAAGCCTATGCAACAAAACGTGCAAATAGATAAAAACAAAAAAAAACGAACTCAAAGCTTCCGTCAAAATTCGCATGTTTGTAAGTTACTGCCGATGTAAAGGTCAAGCGGATCAAGGCTATCAGCGGTCATGTGTAATGAAGGTTTCGATTGGTGGATAAATCTTAACCCATGCTATATCATGCAAATGCCTGTCTCAAAAATCTTTAAAAAATAAAGAGATTATGCGAATGATTTGATTGAGGAGCCATAACAGAAGTGAGTTGCCGAAGAAAAATTTTAACAATTTACATAAATATAAAAATAAACTAATGAATTTACTGAAAATACTCTATGTAAATATTAAAAAAAAACAACATGACAAAATACTGAAATAAAATAAATGAAAGGAGAAATTAACAACATGGAACAAGAGCTAAAAAGAAAATAAATAAATTCTAGTGAACGAGGAGAATGAATGTGAAAAAAAGCAAAGGTGAAAGAAGAAAGACGAGAAGAAATTAAAACAGATCGAAAGAAAACAGACATTTTGGATTCTGAGCATGCGCGATAGGTAGCGGAAGCAAGGCAACGCTTACGATAGGTTGACAGCTCAAATGACACCGAACTGTCAGCAAGTAAATAAATCTCACTTTGCCTACACAGGTAATAAAAATCAAGCAAAATGATACCATTTATTTATTTATCTATTTATTTACTGCGTTTTTTCCCCCTGTATGATTACATTCTCGCGTTTTCCTCCTCAGGAAAACAGCAGAGAACTTGGGATAAACATATAAATAAATAAAAGAAGAAAAAAAGGAAAAAAATAACTGTGGAGAAAAGGATTTTCCACTTCACGGAAGGGAGACAATTCACTTAATAAAAAAAATGCACTCCCCGTCAAATGAAATCAGGGAAAGATCTCAAACGATGTATTCAGATGACATTCCCTCTTCTAATCAAATGAAAAACGGGCGAACAATGTAACTTTCAGTCAAAATTATCTGAATGAATAAATGATCGATAAATGTAACGAAAGGATATATTGAAGTGTGTTATTAAAGTGAACTAATTTGTTTTTGCAGCTGAGTTTCTATTTAAGCTAACTAATTAAGTGACACACATCATTTATATGACTGAATAGGTACACAAATGGATAATATATCTTTTGAGGTTTCCATTTCAGAAAAGAAAGCATATGTGTGTAATAAGTATGGAAAATGAAGCGTAACAGTGGAATTAATTTCCTGAAGTGTAATTGAAGTTTATTCCCGTCTAATTATACCTTTTCTTTGTTCTCGCTAATTTTTAGGTTTTATATTGCAAACCTCGATGTGAATAAAATATATGAAATTAGAATTTCGTTATTGCTAATCACGTTTTCATTATAAATAGGTTTATCAAATATTTGAACCATGTGGACTGGCTCTAAAGAATAACAAATAAAACAACTGTACCAAATAACAGAAACCACATCACTCAAGGACCTTTCAACAGCCCAACGACTAAATTGGGTACCACATGTAATCCAAAAAGAAAATAACAACATAATCAACATGTCTACTGTTGTATTCATATTCAAATCTCCACCTTATAAATATCCGGTGATACAGCTGGAGGCTAGACATATTCTAAGTTTAGACTGGGATTTGTATTCTTTCAGTATTAGTCCAAGCCCTAGAGGGTTTCCCACTCAGCTGTATCTCTCTCGGGAGGGAGGGAGCTATGTTTATTGGACATTGCCTGGGGCGTCCGCAAAAGGGGAAGTGCCGGGAGAGCTTGAGAATTTCTTCGGGGTATGGCAGTTAATCCCACTTTAAACCTCGGCCTTGTATCAAATCCGGTTGCGATGCGAACTACGAGAGAAATACTAGTGAATACTTTTTACTAATTACAGTTTACAACATTGACGATCCGCACTAATTCAAATAATACGTTAGAAATAAAACCGCCGTCAGTACTGGAAAGAGCTCTAACAGCCACTAGAGTTGAGAAATCTATTTTTTGGAAAAATTGTTTTCAGAGAAACATGTTATACTTTGGGACAAACAATAGTACTCACTGCTTGGTCAATGAATCCCAAACGTTTCCTTATAAGGAAACGAATAATATGACCATTAACATTATCATCATTGAAATATCAAACTACAATGCGCGAGTTATCAGAAAAGTAAAGTGAAGATATCAACTAACCTAACATGCTTATTTTTATTAGGTTTATTCAAGATGACACCCGAACGCGAATTTGAAACCATGTGACATCAGAGTACTGGTCTTTTTGAGGGCTAGTTTCTCTCAGTCTGTTCATTAATTCATAATATCTAACTATACGTATGAAATACAGAAATAGAATATCATCCGTATCTCTCTACAAAGTTGGCATTACATATTCGTTATTAACATCTACCTTAATCATCTTCATTATTGTAGGTGTTATTATAGATAGACCGGTCAAGCCAACGCTTCTGGTCAACGTCAGGTGTGAATTTCTTTACTGGCATGCGTTATTTCTGCCCTTATGTTCTTAGCTATTGAAGTTTTGATTCACTACAGTTGCCATTATTTTCGTTCCAGGTTTAAAACTGTGGTTACAACGATATAATGTGGAGCTCTGCAGCGTCCTCCACATGGTATTCTAATGCTTCATTGTGATATTTGATGAGGCTCCTAAAACAGGAATTACCTGAGAAGAAAACAGATGATGCTTGCCTCTCAGAAACATTGATAAACGAAACTGATACTCACCATAGGGTTCTAGTTCCAGTTTCCCGCGCTGTCTATATGATCATGTAGTTTTGATATCACGATCACATTCTCTGTCGATCTTTCCACACACACACACACACACGCGCGCACGCACACACACACACACACACACACACACACACACACACACACACATATATATATATATATATATATATATATATATATATATATATATATATATATATATATACACACACAAGGGTTGGACAAAATAATTGGAACAGGTGCAAATTCCACTCCTATATTTCAAAGACGTATTATATTAAGAACTTTAATTAAAACTTTATAATTGCAGGTTATATCTATTGTAAATACGTTTATTTATCTAATTTACTCTCTTTGGCTTATTTATTTTTAGAATGTAGTAAAATTTAAGCTGAATGCGTGACCTCTCTGAGTTCGAAAATGGGCAAATTGTTGGAGCTCGCATAGGCATGAGCCTTGATCACTAAGGTTGCTAAACTGTTTGGTTTTTCAATAGTTACCATATCAAGAACTATGACGCAATTCAAGAAACAGGGTAAAACCTCTAGCAAGTATAGCAATTCGGGACGGACTTGCAAACTTACTGAGGGGAACCGACGTGCATTGAAACGCAATGTGGCGAAAAATCATCCGACTACTGTGGCCAAAGTGACTGCTGAGTTGAATAATCATCTGAATAGTCCAGTTTTTACTAAAACTGTTTGTCGTGAACTCCCTAAGGCTGGATATCATGGAAGAGCCGCCGTAAAGAAACCTCTTCTCTTCACTCGCAACATTCAGAAGAGATTGAAGTGGTGCAGAGATCACATGGCCTGGTCTGCAGACCAATGGAAGCAAGTCATATTCTCAGACGAGTCCAGTTTTTTTCTTTTCCCAACTTTAGGGCAAGTTTATGTGTGGAGGCAGCCCAAAGAAGGTTACAACCCTGACTGCCTTCTTCCAACAGTGAAGCATGGTGGTGGATCAGTGATAGTTTGGGCCGCTATATGATGGAAATGTCTCGGTCCAATAGTTGCACTGCGTGGTAGAATCAACAGCAAAGATTACCTGAACATTTTGGGAGATCATGTTCATCCAATGGCCAAGACTTTATTTCCTGATGGTGACTACATCTTCCAAGACGATAATGTTCCAATACATACCGCTAGAGTTCTTAAGATTTGGTATGAAGAGCATGAAAGTGAGCTAGAACATATGGAGTCTCCTCCCCAATCTCCAGATATTATTATTATTAAACATTTGTGGTGCATTTTTGAGTGACAAGTTAGGAGCTACTATCATCCACCGTCATGTCTTAAAGAACTCGAGCAGGTGTTAATGGAAGAATGTCTGGAAATTCATCTGGATGAAGTCAGGAAGCTGTATGATTCCATTCCTAGACCTATTAACGCTGTATGTGAGGCTAGAGGAGGACCAACTCCATATTAAATAAATCTTCTTTAAATTTAACAAGTGCTTCAATTATTTTGTCCAACCCATGTATATATATATATATATATATATATATATATATATATATATATATATATATATATATATATATGTATATATATATGATGGCTGCATTCCGTATCGTTACCGAGCATGTCCATCAAACATCCTGCAGAGATTCACCAGTGGACATTACTTTTAGGCCTAGACAATTATTTGTATTGTTTTCAACAGACTCGTCAGCCATGACCAGTTAAAACATTAAGTAAGTTTTTGACAATGTAATCGTCTTAGGAAAGGAATATTTTTACGATATGATGCGGTAGGCTTAAAACACCTATAAGTTGAGAGTGGAGAAGGAAAGAGATAGTTAAATTAAATATAATATATTATTTTAGAAAAAAGCGAGGATTGATAATCAACTTCGAAAATAAAAATTAATTTAAAATTCTTAATTGGAACTGTCAGGATTTGAAACTGAGAATATTAAGAAATGGTGTCAGAAAGGGTGATACCCAAATTCTCGTGTAAATGGGTCATACCACGTGGGGCTAAACGGAAATTCCTACAGAGGAAACGTAGCTTATTTTCATCGACCTAGATCGCAATATTCTTCAAACTGCTCATATTCACACGTCATTTTGGGGACAGACAAAGGAATTTAATTGGACTTGGTCAATTTTTTGTCACCACTCATATGCAGGACGCGCGAGCGAAATCCTATATACGAGTCGCTAGTTCACTGGGTGCCCCGTACTTTCGGCCTTGTGCCACATGTAAGTTACGCTTGGAAAATCACTATATACGAGTCGCTGCAATGCACCCAGAATTCAGTTCAGTTCGAGCCCAGTTTCGGTTGGAACATATGACAATTAGATTGTTACGTCAAGCATAACTGAAAAGCAAATTTCGCTTCCACATATTTCCTAGCAACGGACTACGCAGTTGAAGAAAAGCAAGTGTCAACATCTTTTTACATTACCTTCCTTTACCTATCGCCCGTCTTGCTTTCTTTTTATAAGTATCATTGAAGTCGAGTCGTTTATACTTATAAACGCATTATTCCCCCAGGACCGGGAACAAAAGACCACCACGGCTCGGCAAGAATGGAAGAAAGTAAGTAATTCGTTTTCGTCTTGGAGGGTATTATAACACGGTATTAACTCTGTCCCCACTCTTGGAAGTGACGTGACACATGGTCTATTTTTATTTGGGGACCCGAGCGCGTACGCCCGGGACAGGAATAAAAATTCCGCTCAGCTCCCGCAACCGTCGGTTGCGCTTGCCTCGGTGCGCGCACCGATCCCTCCCTCTGGTTCATTGGGACGGTGTGGCCTCGGGCAACTGTTCCTCACGTCTGGACACCTCTTCAGTATTCTTTTCCTCGGTTGCCTCTCTGTCCTTTGAAAAAGAAGATCTTGAGCGCACTCTGTCCAAAGACAGAGACGCAACTTAGAGATGATAAGTAAACGTGTACAAATAACTCAAAAAGAGAAAGGTACGCGCCGGGTATTACAACACAATCCATTAGAGGATACGAGCAACTGTAAATAGCAACACAGCCAACAACACCCAGCAAAGGTACCACAGGCACGGTTGTATGTTAATACGTTTTCTGCAAATTTATTGCTATAAATATTCAGAGTTGGTAATGCTTTTGTGATTCATCATAATAGTTATATGTTGTAAGGCTACGGATATCCATACACGCCACCATGCAAACCCGACCATAGTAAAAAAAAAAACTAGAATGCCTGTAAGGAAAGACATTTCACAGGACTAATCCTACTCTCTGAGCAACAAAAGCAATGATCAGAAAAGAAGAGGATATCAAAATCTTCGGTCGCTAGTGTGTCGCAGTTATTGCATCATAGTTTTCCTTCTGCTAGGTAGATGTCCTAACAAGGACTAAAGTGTATATCTCCCCCAAAATTTCATCATCCGTGTTCACGCTTTATCCACAGTTCGAACCCTGACAGGTGCTACTACCCCAGGTCAAAGAAATCTAGAAACAGCGATTAAGAGGTGGTTCCACGCAGCGCAAATAGTCTATTCTCCCGATCAGACACCTTGTTGCCGGAAATAGTTTATCGTTGCCTCTAGGGCTACATACATACATACATAAAAATAGCCGTTTACTAGTTTCCTAGCACACCTCTTTATGATGCCTCCTCAGGCCCATTTCTGTTTGTTCAACGCACACTGGTTTATTCTGCAGCTACGCTGAGCAGATTCTATTTGTGGGTTCTGGGAAAATGCATATAAAATGAAGCCAGATCTATATTTTTATTATCAAGGTCAGTATGCTCAAGATAACTTGTAAGTTTATAATACAATAGCCGTCTAAGGCTCGCAAAATTTTCTTATATCTAAATTTTGCTCCCAAGTATTGGGTTAACCCGTGGTATTCAATTATGGTATTCAATTATTTCCCAAAAGTACGACATGCTGGGAGAGAGCTTCCCCACGCCGATGAATTTAAAAAATCACACCACCCTTGATAAATCGACCCTTACTTTGCATCAGAAAAAGAACATTCTAACACTCGGCAAGGTATACTTACACACGCTCTATCTCTGATATTGAGCACTATATCCCATAAATATAGCACACTTTAAGACCATATTTCTTCATATATATATATATATATATATATATATATATATATATCAACATATTTTACATTAGTCGGACTATTGTCCTCATCTTTGTCGCCATATTTATCACAACGTTTCTTCAAGTGGCTGGAATCGAACTGAACCCTTTATTTCGATCACTGGGGTAGACTGTTCCACGAGCCATGTTTGATGCTAATTTACCCTCTGAAAGTTCTCCACTGCCTTAACCGGGTATTGAACTCACACTCTTTGGGTCTGTCACTGGATCTAACCAACGCCTTTATCCACTGTGCCATGTGTCCTTGGGACATATGGGTATGAATTTCTGGGTATTATAAACCTAACGTTTTTCAGCAACCATTTGTGACAATTCGTCGGACAATAGTCCGACTAATGTAAATACTGTACATAATACCTCATCTCAGAAATATAGATATATAGCAACAGGTTGGTGTTGCCACACCAGTATAAGATAATCTTAAGGAGAGGGGTCATAATTTATTATTAAAATACGATATAAAATTATCACGACGTTTAAAATTTAAGGTGCTTTTCGTCCGGCACTTCTTCAGAAATATAATCGTTGGCAGAATAAAACAAATTAGTTGATAAGGATTTTTTTTACAAATAACTGATATGTATATATATATATATATATATATATATATATATATATATATATATGTGTGTGTGTGTGTGTGTGTGTGTATATATATATATATATATATATATATATATATATATATATGACTGTGATACATTGAAACAGTACTGTCTGCGAATGACATAGTTTAGCTGTTGAAAATATATTTTCAATTGAGCACTGTTGAATGAAAAGCTAATTCTAAAAAATAACGGTCACTTGCGAAATTGCGACGCTCTTCAGTAAAATGAATGGAGCACTATAGCTGCTTGGCGTTTGTTTACATTTGTAAAAACAATACGCTAGATTTGGCTGAATCTTTCTGTCGAGTGAATATGGCTCAGTGGTAGAAGCTGTGGTTGGCACCAAATCGGTTGGAGGTATTCGGTTGTCTGGCGTGATATTGCAATTATCTACAGAGGAAGCGTCTGGTTAGCAAGATCAAATTACTGTCCTTAAACTACAAAGAAATAGACTAAGTCTATATGACGGTTTTATATATACTATACTTTTATACTTTTAGCATTATCAAAGATTTATTTTATTTTACGTTTAACTGAATATATGCATGGTTTTATGTATGTATCTAGAGTTATAGGAATGTTTATTTTCCAAACACGGTGAGCAACATTGTGGCCTTGTTCATAGTTGATATTCTTTTTTTTTTTTTAAAAGCGTATCACCCAAAGCAAGGCTGGTAGCCACTATCACGCATGGGGTTACAGAAGGGTTGGAGGAAGAGCAGATAGGAGTGGTAAAGGAAGGGATGTGGAGAAAGAGAAGGACGGAGGGTCGATCAAGGCAGGGGGGTTACAGAATATATAGAGCGAGAGCAGATAGGAATGAAAGATGTCAGGAAGTGGAGAAGGGAAGTGGATAGATCAAGGCAACTGGAGATGACGATTGACGCTACATTTAAACCGTTGGAGATTGTATTTGTCAGGATAACAGTAATAGGGAAGGGAGTTCCATAGGCGAGATGTACGAGACATGAAGCTATTGGAGTAGAAGAGACGTCTACATCTAACAGTTTCAACGGTGAAGGGGTGGGAACGGGATGCCAGCCTCGTAGGACGCTTAAATTCACGAGGCTTAGGGACAAGCGAAAGCAGAGTGTTACATTTCTTTTTTATTAATAATACTTACATTATTTTTAGCATTTGGTACATGTGGATGATACTATTATATTTGTATTATCTACGTTTATGCTATGGAAAGATTTTTGTATGCCTCCAAAAAATCTTGTTAAAAATATTCGCAGTAGTCGAAACTGCGTCCACTGTTAGAGCTTTGTGTGGTTATATGTCACCGGGACGTCAAGGAACGTCGGATCTCATGACGTTTTCTAGCAAGATTTCTTGAATACACTCCTGATCAAAAATTTAAGACCACTTGAATTTTTTTTTAAAAAGACTGTTTTTCATGGAAAAATTTTAAACATTACTTACTTAAGGTTACTTATTGTGTATTGTTATATAATTGTCGGGAAGTGCAAGAGAAGCACGCTAAAATGCGAGAGTAGCACGCTAAAATTCATGCACCTCCTGGGTATGACGATAAACTACATCCGCGTCCAGGGCTAAGACGATAAACTACGTCCAACAGCAAGGCCTCTGATCAGGACATTTTGAGAAGCGTGGAACCACCTCTTAATCGTTGGTGTTCCCAGGTCTGCCTTGACCCGGCGTAGCACCTGTTAGGGTCCCAGCTATGGGCAAATAGTTAACACCGAAACTGAGGTAAAAAGCATTATGAAAGTGTAAAAATAGTGTTTAATACCAGAAATACATTGTAAAAAACATTATTACCAGAAATAAAGTTTTTAAGAAAAAAATATTACCAGCAATACGTTTTTGAAAAGAAATATATATTACCAGCAATATATTTTTTTAAAATAATATTACCAGCAATCCATTTTTGAGGAAAAATAAATTACCAGAAATAGATTTTTGATAAAACAAAAATATTACCAGGAAAATAAAGTTGTCGGTATTAAATGACACATTGAGGTGTTGATATTCCGTAAAACAAATCAAACCAACCAAACCAAACTAAAATTCATGCAGTCGGGTTACCAGGGAAAATAGCCAGTCAGAGCAGATTCCATGAAAATACTTTTAGAAAAGACAGAGGGAAGCCATATTACGTCGGTGAGAAAGTTACTCGAATCGAGACCCTATGTCAGATCCTATCACATTGTGTGTATGTGTGTGTGTGTACGTGAGTGAGCGTTTGTGTGTGTCTACACATCCTACCATATAGATGATTTTACTTAAAAATACTGAAATAAAATTATCCTAAATGAGGAATGACGTCTCTCCATCACAGTAAGACGAATCTAATATCTGTCAATTCCCAGCGTGTTTTTGTCCTGGAACAGCAAACCTTCATTTTGGATTTTCTCACAAAATGTAGGCGACAGAAAATGGGTTAATATCTATCGAGGTCACAGACAGGAAATTAGGTATCAATGGGGAACATGCAGAACAATGCAATCGTTTTGGAATTAAATGGAAAGGCATTCGAAATTTTAAGAGGAAATGCAAAAAACGAATTGTCTTAATTTGATTGCAGATGCAATGGGAGAAGAGGAAGAAGGAGAAAAGTATTAGTCGTAGTAGAAAAAATAAAACGAGGAAAGAGAAAAATGAATTGAAGAAATTGAATTGGAATGATAAAAAGTGAAATAGGCATCGAAGAAAAATAGAAACAAATAAGAAGAGGAAGGAACAAGATTTATTATTGATTGATATTTTTAAGGCTTATCAACCATTAATCCTGCTGTCATATCTTGTCTTTTTCTCCGGCTATATATCTCGAGATTCTCAAAAAAAAAATCCAAAGAAGTATCTGTAATGTTCTCGGTAATTCGGCTATAGTGACTTTTCCACGGCTGTAACGTGGATTAATTCACATTTCTATAAATATTTACATGGCAGTTGTTCAAATGAGATCGATTACTTGATAGCTCGAGAGCAATTTAAGCAAGGTTGAGAGTTCATATTTTCTTTATTAAGTTTTCGTGAATGTGCAGACCGGTAGACAAAATAAACCGATGGAGCGTCTACTAAAAAACGAGTATCCACTAAATATGACGTTTGAAGCAATATATATATATATATATATATATATATATATATATATATATATATATATGTGTGTGTGTGTGTGTGTGTGTGTGTGTGTGTGTGTGTGTGTGTGTATATATATATATATATATATATGTGTGTGTGTGTATATATATATATATATATGTGTGTGTGTGTGTCTGTGTATATATATATCAAAGTCAACATAGAAGTCAACACTTAGAGGCGACAGCCTGTTTCATGCTAGATGCAATCATCGGGCCCGATTTTTTAAAATCCTTCGCCTTTCGAACTGAAAATAAAGAAAAAGAACAGTAAGATATATAATCTGGTGTTCTGATTAATTATTATTATTTTTTTTAAAAGTGCTCAATACAATTCTGCAGATTATATATATATATATATATATATATATATATATATATATATATATATATATATATATATATGGCCCGATGATTGCATCTAGCATGAAACAGACTGTCGCCTCTAAGTGTTGACTTCTATGATCACTTTTATATTTATACACGCTCTATCTCTGATATTGAGCACTTTATCCCATAAATATAGCACACTTTAAGACTATATTTCTTTATATATATATATATATATATATATATATATATATATATATATATATATATATATGTATATATATATATATAATCTGCAGAATTGTATTGAGCACTTCTATTTTAAATAAAAAATAATTAATAAGAACACCAGATCATAAATCTTACTGTTTTTTCTCTTTATTTTGAGTTCGAAAGGCAAAGGGTTTTTAAAAAAATATAATTAATAAATTTAAAATTAAAAGTAAACAAGATATCAAGGTAGATAACTCTCTTTTTTCATAAAATACCATAGTTATACAAATTAAATTGAACTAGTACTCAGTCTGTAAATATAATATAACGGTGCAATTGAAAGTAATAGGCCGGGATTATATATTTAATGTGTTTGGAACCAAGCTTTATATATACTTAGAAAGGCGGAATTATATATACAGATGTTATAAATTAATCAAGTACAGTAATATTGGATTATATGAGTGTAAAGATATATAAGAAATGTTAATAATGTTGGGTCCTAAGAATATTAATAGTTATTGCATATTATATTAATATCCGTAAACTCTATTTTGTAATCTCTTTTAATCGGGGTCAATGTGTTTCTGAAGGTGCTTGATCTTATGAATATATGTAAGGATGAATTCGGATCTTTTTTTTCAGAAAGTTAGGGTTATTTTCGAATCCTACTATTATAAGCTTCTCCAACAAACACAAGTTAGATCTGTCTCCCTTTCCGTTGTATGGCTTAGCTTTCGCGATTATATCCCAGTTAATTGTTAGGTTCTTATGGTTGTTTTTTAATCGCCAAGCATACTTTGAAAGTGGTGTGCAGTTTTTGTCTTTAATATTGCTCAGTGTCATTTTGTGGTTGTAAAAAAAGCGATTTCCAGCCGTTCTCGCTGTATCCAAGGTAATATTTATTATAATTGGCTTAACTGATCCTTGCTCTCTAGATTATGCCAACATTCACAGACGAACACAAGATTTTGAATCAACTCCACGAGCACCCGAACTCTATAACAGTCAGAATATGTTTTCCGCACCTGAAAATTGAAAGAACTACATGAAACTCTGAGTTGTGCTATCGGCATTGGATATTATGTATCTTGACAAATATTATATATATATATATATATATATATATATATATATATATATATATATATATATATATATGCGGGGCGGGGGTTGTGTATCTGTGTGTCTAGAGAGAGAGAGAGAAAGAGAAATAAAGATAGATAGATAGAGAAATCAAGACAGTTTTGACATAATCATCAAGAGTGTGATGATCCTTATCTTCACATATTCTATAACCACACCACCAATCTTTTTACCAAGAACTGTTGATTCCTTTCTCTAAGTTATCTATAATTATTAACGCTCTATATACCACATATAATTTTAAGTTATATATATATATATATATATATATATATATATATATATATATATATATATATATATATATATATATATGTGTGTGTGCCTACACGAAAAACTGCACATAATAAGATTTCTAAATAGTGAAAAGTTACTAAACCATAGACATGAGTTAACGGTGTTCTGTCGTCATCAAATGATTTTCGCATTAAATAATCAATAAATAGATTTAAACAAATTAAGTCTATAATTTAAAAGCCTTAAAAAACTCAGCACAATAATTATTGAGAAAAACCCTTTGATAAAAAAAGCCATGTAAATAAACAAATAAATAAACAGATCAAATAGATAATAATGAAACATAACCTTCTAGTCACTCAACGACTCAAGGCAAGTCCATAAATAAAAAAGACGCCGTCTGACTGGCATAAGCTAAGACCACTCTGGACATAGAATCCCCATTTTAACTTGATACGCATTTTTGGAAAAGGACTGGCCTGTAGATAAAAATTAATTCTTAATTCTTAGCTCCTTAAACCACCTAACTTCAACGGCGGACACTAGCCGTTTCCATAGCAACTAATGTTCCAATGATACCGTACTTATAAACACTAGCTAACCAAAAGATAGCTTATTCCCAAATTCTCGCTTGACAAGGAAGCGGGTCCAGACACCTTAACTCTACATAACTTAAAAAATTATGTTAGGGGTCTCGGCTCTCGCTTTTGAAACATGAGAACTCTTATGTAGCGGAGGAATCATATTTTTAAAAACTAAAAATATTATTATATTATATATATATATATATATATATATATATATATATATATATATATATATGTGCGTGTGTGTGTGTGTGTGTGTGTGTGTGTGTGTGTGTGTGTGTGGAGAGAGAGAGAGAAAGAGAGAGCAGCTACTAGAATCCGAGGATGTCGGTCTACTAAGGTTACTATATAATCCCTATTGAAGACGCCTGCTCAGGCCCAATTGTATATGTTCAACAGTCACAGAGTCCTACTGTGTTTTATACTTAGTTTCAGTTTATAGGAGAGTCTGCATTATCTAGCGTGACCAACACTCTGAACAAGGCTTGCACGTTCAAACCCATGGTCCTGATGACCTGTGACTTCAGCTAACCCAACCACCGACGGCTCCCAAGGCTTTTGTCTATCAAATTTCACACACAAGTCTTGGGACAAATGCACGTCCAGGCGAAATTGCAAGTCACGAAATGTTACAGATTAAGAAGCACGCCTTATCTAGATCGTTGGGACAGTTTTTCCCTACATTTGAATAGGTTAAGATTGTATTGATCAGGAAAACAACCTCTTGGGAGTTCGTTCCACAGCAGTGGTTTTCGGAAAGATTTAGAAAACACTAGAATGAAATAAAAGAAAATCTAACTGACCAAGCAGATCATTGAGATTAAAAAAAAGAAAAGCAAAAGAAATGGTTTCTTCGTATATTCGAAGAAAGCCTTACCGAATTTAAGGGAGCAGACCATGGGGTCGGGGAACTAAAACAAAGCTAGGTAGGTCGGGATATAAGTAAGAACGTATGCAGACGGAAGCGAAAAGCAAGGAAAGGAAAACACGTGGCACGCAACGAAAGCGCGCGAAAGAAATGAGCTAAAGGAGAAAAAACACAAAAACAAACTTACAAAAACAGGAGAAACATTTGGAATGAGAAAACGATTTCCTTCCTTACATTTTCCTTCGTCATTTTTTCTTCATTTATTCTTCTTTCTTACTCTTTTTCTCCTTCACCAATCAGAAACAATTTCCGACACAATTCGATCCCCTTTTACTTGAACGGTCGTAATTAATTGTCTCCCATTCGGAGTCCATCGAGGCGTGGGTGTTGCAACCACTGTAAGAAATAAAATATATAAAAATACTTCTTTCTGTCTTTTTTTTCCTTTCATTTTGTTTGTTTTTAGTCTCTGATGTATAATCAGAGAAGAAACATTACAGATAGTTCTGACAATAGAGATGAGCGACTGTTATGGTTAGGGTTAACGTGCCCTAGCTTTTAGAAACATATGCCGAAATTACTCAGGCAACATCCGATTCGCTTCATGCTTTGTTTTATTTTTTCCCCAATGTAACAGATCGCAAATATCCGATCAGGTTTAAAATTAAACAAACGACCACTACTAAATATGAAAAGAAATTTCCAGTCGTGTTTGCTTACGAGCAAACGTCTCTTACACAGAGCTATCTATGCAAGAAATCAGTCTATAAAAGTGATTATCCCATTGTTTTATTAATCAATCGCTATTGTACTATTAGTCAAAGATTTTATTTTTGGAATAAAAACTATTTACATTATTTACATCATTCGGACTATTGTCCTTATCTTTGTCACCATATTTATTACAACGTTTCGGCCGTTGTACGCTCCGGCCTTCGTCAGGTGGTTGGAATGTCGAACTGAACCATTTATTTCGCTCACTGGGGTAGAATGTTCTAGTACCACGTGTCATGTTCAAAAACATTCAATGATAACAGCAAAAATTGCAATATGAGCACTGGTAAAAAATGGTTGCTGAAGACATTAGGTTTATAATACCCAGAAATTCATATGCAAATGTGGCACCGTGGATAAAGGCGTTGGTTAGATCCAGTGACAGGACCCAAAGAGTGTGAGTTCAATACTTGGCTAAGGCAATGGATAATGTTCAGAGGGAAATTAACAGGAGATAACTGATAACTGACATCCATTAAACATTAATGATGGTGCAAAGGCCCTGATTTAGCGTTTGATGTAATGAAAGTTAAAGATCAGTTTTCCCAACATTGTGCTCTTAGTGCTTTAAATCGCTTTCCCTTTGTCATGAAGTTCTCGAAAGGCATATCTGATCACTTTCTCTCCGAAATGCAAACAAAACAATTTCTGAGGAATTAATGGATATTACTTCAGCGCTTTGAAGTAATATACTGAGGCCTTCTGAGAAAAATCTTGATGATGTGCTTTAAAAGCTTGCTTCATTACGAAGATCTTCGTAGCCGAGCGGTCAAAGCAGGCCAGATATGACGTTAGTTTCTCTGGGTGGGGAGCATAGTTCGGGTAGACGAATTGAATACACTTTAAAATAAATGGGTATTCATTAAAGTAACGTTTGAAATATTAAAAATATGTCGGATTAGAAAATAAAAGTAATTAACTTTCTTAAAATATTAAAAATATGTCGGATTAGAAAATAAAAGTAATTAACTTTCTTAAAATATTAAAAATATGTCGGATTAGAAAATAAAAGTAATTAACTTTTTTGAAATATTAAAAATATGTCGGATTAGAAAATAAAAGTAATTATCTTTTTTGAAATACTAAAAATATATCTGATTAGAAAATTAAAGTAATTAACTTCCTTAAAATATTAAAAATATGTCGGATTAGAAAATAAAAGTAATTAACTTCCTTAAAATATTAAAAATATTTCGGATTAGAAAATAAATGGAATTAACTTTTTTGAAATATTAAAAATATGTCGGATTAAAAAAATAAAAGTAATTAACTTTTTTGAAATATTAAAAATATGTCGGATTAAAAAAATAAAAGTAATTAACTTTTTTGTAATATTAAAAATATGTCGGATTAAAAAATTAAAAGTAATTAACTTTTTTGTTATATTAAAAATATGTCGGATTAAAAAAATAAAAGTAATTAACATTTTTGAAATACTAAAAATATGTCGGATTAGAAAATAAAAGTAATTAACTTCCTTAAAATATTAAAAATATTTCGGATTAGAAAATAAATGGAATTAACTTTTTTTGAAATATTAAAAATATGTTGATTAGAAAATAAAAGTAATTACCTTTTTAGAAATTGCTTTGTTTACGTTTTCGCATAAAAAAATTGAGAAAATGTCATTTTTCCACAAGGAAAGAAAAGAGAAAAGTTTATAAGAAAATAGGCAACCACCGAGAACAAAACGCCAGTCACATGAAGACGTACGAAAAGAGGAAGGGGAAGACGATGGAAGACGAGTAAAAACAGAATATTAATGTGTATAGCATCTGGGCAAATTTCTAAATTCAGAAATAACGGTTGTCCTAATAACTTGGACCGAATTTAAATGTGAATTAAGTTTAAGCGTCTAAAGATTGTTTACTTTTTCTTTCCGATTTGGCGGACATTTGGGCGATAATATTTTTTCACGCATAATTGCCATGACTGAAATAACAGGATCCAATAGAGAAATAAGTACATTTCACCAATAACACTGATTTATGTAATGCTGACTTTGATCCATCTTAATGAAACAGGCTTATATATAAACTTAATGAAGCGCCCTTTAAAATATGAGGTTAACAATGATGAAGACGATGATGATGATTCTATCATTGCCCGTGGTGCAGTTAGTCTTAGTGATGATAAAGGTTTCGATTTAAATGTATAAAGGATGTAAAGCTTCTCGAACAATGTGTCAGATTTCTGCGCACCGTTTCACGTGGATTAAGCGAGTAATTTTATCCAGATAATCACTTTCATTTCTATTTTCACTTTCGGTTTCGGTTTATTTAATTTCAATTTCATTTTACTGCCTCTTACTGCGCGCATTTTCGTTATGTGCACCGTTGGAATCTTGAAAAATGGAAGCAAGACATTTTATCTTCGAGAAATTTGTATGAATAATTGTGTCGTCGATTCCACACACACACACACACACACACACACACACAAGCACACACACGCACACAAGCACACAAACACTTACACCAACTAACCACTCGGCCCACTGGTACACACATATATACACACACAAATGAACAAACACACACACCGACCTCACGCACACATATATACCTACGCACTCATACAGACAAAAAAGAAGAACGGGCTGGTAGACTGCGGCAATGTAGTACACGCTGGTAATATCTGGCCACACCTATTCGAGGATACCCATCTACTAGGGCGGATAGCCCATCCCTATTGCAGATGCCTGCTCTGTTGTTTATACTGTAACAAAGCTGAGCAGACCTTAGTCAGTGTTTCTGGGAATTGAGCGTGTTATCTAGCGTGTTCAACAATGTGAACAAGGCCAGCACGCTCAAGGCCTTGGTCATGATAACTTGTTACTTTGTGCTAGCACAGCTATCGACGGTTTCTGTCTGCCCGATTTCACTCACAAGGCTTGGGTCAACCGGTGGTATGCTTTTCAGGCACATACTAAAGGTGCTGCACGCTGAGGTCGAACACTCCAGTTCGTTAACATCAAGAAGTCTAACGAATCGACCATGGTCAGATTCGAACCCGGATCTCATAGAATGCGAACGTTGTAACCACTCGGCCCACTGGTACACACATATATACACACACACACACACACACACACACACACACACACAAATAAACAAATACACACACCAATCCCATACACACAAATACACCGACACAATCATATAGACAAAAACAAGGACGGAGCGTAGCCTGCCTAAATGTAGTACACACATATACATACACGCATACCTACACTGTTATCGCTCTTTCCCGTACTGATAGAGGTTTCCTTCCAAACCTTTTGTCATGTTAGTACATTCTCTTCCAGTTACATGTGCTATGAATTTTAGTTTTTATGCTGTCGAAATTTCTCAAGCGAAGTGTACTGCCATTGCATTCAAGAGGCTAATTAAAAAAAAATCTACCCCACCACCAGCTTGGTTCAAATCTGTCTCGTTTTTGTGTGAGAAAACAATTTTCGATCTGGTGTGCTTTAAAACACCGGGTCACAGGGTTTATATAATTGCATGCCTTAAGCGGTCTAAAACAGATCGGATCAAACAAGGGTAGGATATATATTCCTTAGGAAAACTCTCGAATGCAATTGCCTGTAAATGAAAAACATCATGTGAAAGGACAACACAAACTTGGACTTGCATTGAACTTGATCCTTTTGTCCCATGCAAGACGGAAACGCCACTAGTACGCAGGGGTTACACAGTGTGAAAATGAGAGAAAAGACTGGGTATAAGGATTGCGGAAAGGACAAAAGAGGAACGGGATTCAAGATGACAGAATATGGTGATTGACATTGCATTTATTTTTCTTAAATTGTAGTTAACCTGGAAGCAAGTAAACGGAAAGGAGTTCCACGGGAAGTGCAAGAAATAATTCGAGTAGACGGGGCGGTTGTATTTAGATATTTTAACACTAAAGAGGTGGGACCTAAATGCCAAACTAGTGGCACGCTTAAAGTTATGTAGTCGGAGGACCAGGGAGAAAAGGTCGTCAGAGCAGTAGCCATGAAAATATTTAAAAATAAAAAAAGACAGAGGGAAGCCATGTCATGTTAGGGAGAAAGTGAATGAAGTCAAGATGCGAAGTCAGGATCGATTACATTGTAGATCCTTCTTTGGATTTTATTAGGAAATCGAGATGAATAGCAGGTGTACCAGACTAGATATGGCAACAATATTCAATGCATGAACGAATGGTAGATTTGCAAATGTGCAAGATAAAGAAAAAAGTTTCAGACACGACATAAATTCTTAAATAATTTCGGTCATTTGCAAATAAGTCTTGAAAATTTAATTAAAATCCGACAATTGATTTTTGCAAAAATTTCGAAATCAATGGGTTTTTAATGCAACCCCCACAAAAAAACGCTAAATTTTCCAATACTAATCTTTGGCCAACTAAAAAGGATTTTAGCGAACATTTCGAACGTGTTAGAAAGGATTTTAAACAAATTGATAAAATAATCAAAAATACTTTAGTATTTCCTTATAATAATAACATAAACATTAAATTTTTCATGATGGCAATTTATTCAATTTAAACGCCGTTGGAATCATTTTTTTTAATTTTATAAATACATAACAGAAATATTTCATGGAAAATATGATTTTTTTCCTTGAAAGCTCCTCAATATTAGGCTTCAGACTTGTTGATGCCAAGAGCAAGATATCATCAAGATGATTATCAGTTAAACTTGTTCTCAAATTATTCATAGTTTGCATCAATTTGGAAAACAATTGCTGACACTGATTAGTGATTCCAAACAAGTGATGTCATCTTTTTTTAATGAATCACTATGTTGGCATACTTCCCACTTACAAAAATATATTTTGCATAGAAAACAATCAATGAAACATCTTTAGAATGAAATTTAGATCCCAATAAATTATCAAACTGCATATCAATAAATTACATTTGAAAAGATTCCGATGCCGTTTCCACCTCACATCAAACGGTAGCTCGAACAATTTAAACTGATTTGCATCAAGACGAACGTCAGTAAAAAGTGATGTAAATTAATTTCTCAAAACCTGGATTATATTCACAAATCCCCCTGAATCCTGTGGTTTCCTTTCTTGAAATGATGGACAATACGCATAATTTCTTTTTCGAATTTGATGTTCCCACAACTGTAGCTTTTTTCTCAAAGGCAACAATATGATTATAAATTTCATTTATGAGCTGAGTTTTACCTTGAATTTGTAAATTTAAGTTATTTAAATGAGCCACAATATCCACAATAATTAGCAAATGTGCAAGCCAATAAGGATGTCGAAAATGTGAACTATCTACACGTTCGCTTTCGAGAAATATTGCTTCATCTTTGTGCAAGGCAAGTACTCTTTTCAACATTGATCCTCGGCTAAGGCAGCATACAACGCCGAAATAAGCAAGGTCACGATATTCTGCCTCAATATCTCGCAAAAACTGTTTAAATTGACGATGATTTAATCCCCGAGATTAGATCAGATTCACGTCCCTCGCACCAATATCTATAGCATTCTTAAAATTCAAAGACTTGGCACAGAATGTCTCTTGATAGATAATGCAATAAATTGTAACAAGTTTATGTGTGATATAGTTTCAAATAAAGATTTTCTTTTCCTGGACAAACAATATCCGACACTGCCAGTAAGCATTCTTAAAAAGAGCACCATCTGTAAATGCTTTCGTCGTTTCAGCGATATGTTTTAAGACTTCATAGCTGGCAATTGTAGTTGCCACATTTTCGCCTTTCCTCTCTTTAAAAAAATGACGTTTATTTTATAAAAATAGACTTCAAACGATCAACTTCAGCTTTCTTTGCTTTTGTAGTAAATTTCCTAAAATGTTAAAATTGGCGTGTCCCGTAATGTCGCCTAATATTTGCTACCTTATTTACAGCAATGTTTTCTAGACATATGAGACAAAACGGGTTCCCACTATGATAGATGAAGAAGTAATCTAATGTTCAAGTATCTTGGAAAATTCGGCATTGAGCTTTTGTCTTTCTTTGTTTTGCATTTTTCGTCATCGAATTTTTTTGCCTTCGAGGAGTATCGCTACCTCTTTGTGTCAGGCATGTACTTTTTTGGAATTGATCTTCGGCTAAGGCAGCATACATCGCCGAAATAAGCAAGGTCACGATATTCTACCTCAATATCTCGCAAAAACTGTTTAAATTGGCGATGATTTAATCCCCGAGATAAGATCAGATTCACGGCCCTCGCACCAATATCTATAGCATTCCTAAAATTCAAAGACTTGGCACACAATGTCTCTTGAAAGATAATGAAATAAATATTGACAAGTTTATGTGTGATACCAAGGATTTCTATATATTCGTGCAGTAGTCCAACAGAGCCTTTATTGTCCTACCATTGCTGTGGCAGAATCCGTTGTGATGCCAGTTAGCTTCGAAAAATCAAACTTCATTTCGGATATCATTTTCAAAAAAGCTTCAAAAATGTCTACTCCGATTACAATTTCCTTCCTAGGAAGTAACTGAATAAATTTTTCAAAGATCTGAGGAGTTAAAGTCACTCCTTGCACAAAGAGTGTCACTGAAGTCTGTCCTCTCCTCGACTGCAATTGAAAAGTATTGTAGTTCACTTCAGGCGTTAAGTAATTGATGTTTAACATCTGATATTTCTTCAATCCGTCATGTGATACGTCCTCGGAGACAGGCTTGTAGTTTCAAATAAAGGTTTTTTTCCTGTGCAAACAATATCCAACACTGCCAGTAAGCATTTTTTTAAAAGAATCACCATATGTAAAAGGTTTCATCTTTTCAGAGATATGTTTTAAGACTTCATAGCTGGCAATTGTAGTTGCCACATTTTCGCTTTTCCTCTTTTTAAAAAATGACGTTTATTTTATAAAACTAGTCTTCAACCGATCAACTTCAGCTTTCATTGCTTTTCTAGTAAATTTCCTAAAATGTTCAAAATGGCGCGTCTAGTAATGTCGCCTAATATTTTCTACCTTATTCATACAAAACGGGTTCCCGCTGTGCTCGATGAAGAAGTAATCTAATGTTCAAGTATCTTGGAAAATTCGGTATTCAACTTTTGTCTTTCTTTGTTTTGCATTCTTCGTCATTGAATATTTTCCTATGATAAAATTTAATTTAAATTAAAAATAAAACTTTTACAGTTTTTTTTATAGCAATAAAGAGCCGAATTACAAGAATACAAAGTGAAATTATACAAATACATCAAGGTTAATTTTATAAATGTTTAAAAAATTAATGATTGTTTAAAGGAAATAATTTGATTTTTTTTTACTATTTTTATATCTGAATAATTAGATGTTTTAAATGACGAGCATTTTCTTGGATTCGAAAGCCTCATCTCTCATATTACAACTGTTATAACACCAGTTGGTTATAGCTAATAACTTAGCTATAACCAAATACAAAAGTTGATCAACATTATTCATGCCAAAATTAGTGTACCTTAGCAGGCCGGAAAAATCTATTTTCTATGTTCACTTGAAATCACTGATACGCAAGACTTGACTCAGTTCGAGTTAAGTCGTATTTTAAAATAAAAAAATGATGTAAATCGATTTAAAGTCGATTCATTACTCTACTTGAGTCGACTCGCGAGCCAATTACTATAAAATGTATTTACGATATTTTAAGAATGAAAAGTTAAAAACTATCCATTGCAAAGCAACCACATGAGTAAATAATTGTGAATTGAAGTTAAAATTAATTCTTCTTCTGTTCTTTTTTTTTTCGTTTTATGTTATTGCAGCGCAGACCGAAGCACAAAATTGCCGGACTAAATGTTTTTTTCTGTCAAGCTACTGGTCAGGGATGAAAGTTGGACCTGAACACTTCGGACCGAACTTGGACTCAATTTTCAAGTAAATTTTTATTTTTGGACTGGACTGGTTGTTTGGTTGTTTTTTTTCGGGTTTTATAGCATATCAACCACTATGGGTTATTTAATGCCAGATCCAGTATTTACTAAATATATCAAAAACGTATAGCTGGCAACATCATTGTTTCAAAAACGTATAGCTGGCAACAGCATTGTTTCAAAAAAGTATAGTTGGCAACATCATTGTTTCAAAAAAGTGTGGTTGGCAACATCATTGTTTCAATGTGCTGGAAAAGACCTGGAAGTTCACTATTTTCCCATAGCTGGGACCCCAACAGGTGCTACCACCCCGGGTCAGGGTGGACCTGGGAACATCAGCAATTAAGAGGTAGTTCCACGCTTCCTGAAAACCTCCTGATCAGAGGCCTTGCTGTTGGATGCAGTTTAACATCGTACCCAGGACGAGACTGGACTTGAGTCCAACTTCAGTTACTGGTCATGACTCTCTTAGAAACATAAGTCTAATGAGTTATGTCGATTCATCGTTCAGTAGTTCTCACAAAATCCCTTCGCGGGCCAGATCCGGCCTGCAGCCGCATAAAAAAATCACAAGTGGTCAAGTAGGGTGAACCTGATGGTCATCTAAACAACACATTGTCATTATCACTGACACGGCCAAACCATCTACCTGGTATGTTCTCATTGTGATATCCACAGAGTGAACTTAGATTTTATACATTTTGTTAAAATTTTATATAATTTGAGCGAGAAATACTGATTTTATTAGACTACAAATTGATGTCAATTTTTGAGGGACACTGTTTTTTTCGGGGGGCGGGCACTCTGTATGACAAGTCATTGCGAATAATAATATATAAATAATTTAATAAAATATAATTGCTTTTTATTTTTAAGATTTTGATTAACTAAAAAGAAAATTATTCATAACTTAGCCTGATATATTTACATTTGATGTCATATCGCCGGTCTTCTTGACTACATATATGCCCTGAATCTATCTATACTGTTCTTGTAGTTAAATTGATTATGAGCAGAGATCAGCTTTTCTCATCTACCGAGCGAAATCAATTCATTTATTCGTTTTCGTAACACTAATTTATTTTTCCAATACAGGCTCTTGTCATCCCAGGGAATTGAGCTAAATGCGTTTTGAGAACATTGAACAGAAATGTGTCGTCTTAGCACTAGACTTTTAGCAAGATAAAAATTCTTCACACCGCTAAGTGCGAGAGCTGAAAACGACCGCATTAAGTTTCTGGCCGAGTGTTCAGAGAGGGCCAACTGTTACACTGAGGCCAGCCATTATTACCGGAGAATGTTTTTGTCAGTGGGAGCGGCCATTAAATGCACTGAGAAGGAAGACGTTATGGTGTTAATGTCACTACTTTAGCCTGTCTGCTGAACCGACACTGGCGCTTGGAGGCTTTGCAAAGGCCAAAACCAATACTGACCATTAAATACTTTTTGTTATCTTCTGAACTCTGGACATAAATCAAGTTAGAAATTTGAGTGTCAAAAATCGATACATTAAATTCTTTTCACATAGGTTTGCAGAACAATACAATGACGAAGTAACGGTGGCTCTTGTCGGGTTGCAACAGCTATGGTCATTGAAACCAATGAAACACTTCTATTCTATTTTTCTCTCATTCAATTCTGGTTAATATTAACAGTGTTCTTAAAGGTAGAACTGGGAAAATGGATATAAATTATCATTGTCGTTTCTATTGTCACCGTCCTTGCAATCAGCGCTGTCACGGGATATTGAGGAAAGTAATGTGTAATGAAATATAATGCTGTCATATTCCCACCAATGGGAGCTAACCGATGATGTTTTTAAAATACACTGTATCCTTCGGGACGTAGGCAATCATGGATCTCCACGATTTTCTGTCCTGTGTAGCACTTTGTTTGACTTTTTGCTATCTCTTTCAATCACTATTTTGCCACACATTTACACAAACTTGTTAATTACGTTATTCGCTCCTTTCAGCTGTTCACCTTGTCTTCAAATTCTCTGTTTTTGTTAAATTTTCTAAGCCGTCTATCTATCTATGTGTCTGACAACTGTTGCTTTCTGATATTAATTATACGCGTTCTTTTTCTTTATATTATTTCTAAAGTTACTTCGTTGCTCACATGTTCAATTCATGGTATTCTCTGCATCCTTCTGTAGAACAAAATTTCTCTTAACTCAAGTCACTTCTTAATCTCTAATAAGATTATCCCTTTGGGAGTCCCCAGTTTGTAGTTCGCGTGTTAGGTTGTTCCTTTTTCCGATACTAATACATTCTTTTTTCTTCCAACTGATCCTGTAAAATGAAAAGGCCTATCAAATGGCGAAGGAACACTTGAGGAGTCAACTGCTAGCTAACTAGAGGTTGTGTCTCAATAATATCACAGTGGAGGCAAAAGGAAAAAACTCCACTATCAATCACAAGAACATTCTTAACTCTTATAATAACTGATAAAATTGGTCTGATATTTCAGACGAACAGCCATATAAGTTTTGTCAACGACACTAGATTTGTTTTTGAGGCAGGATTAAATTGTAGTGTCGTCCGCGTACTTGGGAATCTATGACGTCAGGAAGATCATGATGCCATTTCTAACTTATTTTCTCTCGGCGGGATCCGAAAAGAAATGTGTACACACAAGAAATCAAATGAAATATAATAATAATAATAATAATAATAATAATAATAATAATAATAATAATAATAATAATAATAATAATATTTAAACGTTGTATGTAAAATATCTACGAAACATTATGAGTCTTTGTACCAGCGTCGCTTATCTTGAGAAAACGGCTGGAGTCAACGACTTAAAACGAATGAAACGCAGCCAGTGTGAATGACATGCAACTAATATGTGCGTTTTATGAAGGTGGTCGTGCTCGTTTTGGAAGTTGTCGTTAGTTTATTACTAAGAGAATTTACTCAAACAGCTTAATATAAATCTTATGAGAATTTCATGTCATTTTGTTCATGCCCCCACCATTCCGGATCGTGAAGTTATTAGTTTGTATACGTAACTATCCTCATGTGAAACCCCGTCATTTGAGGACATTCAACAGATGCAACACCTAAAGTGGATCGCTGAGGGAACTCGAAGAGAAAATGATGAAATAACCAAGATTTGGGAGGTTTACAATATTTCGAAAAAGTATCAGGAATAAAGCTCTCATCAAATAATAATAACAGTTGTCTTGAGAAGCCTATTTTCTTTATTAGAAAGATTTTATAAATTTCAACCGAAACCAACACTAACTTTTCATTCAGTGAATGCAAGATGTTTACATATAAGTAAACGGATAATAGTACCATAATGCTTAGTATCTAAAAATCATCAGGAACGAAGAAACAAAAATAAGAAGAATTACAGGGGAAAATAGATAGGTAAATAGGTATTTTGTTCTTGTTGAATTTATCGTATATTATCATGTGAAAATATGAAATATGTTGTCTTTATATACACATATAAAAACATAACTAAAATTAATAAAAATAAAATGTAAAGCTAATTTAAGCAATAATAACTTAAAGAAAATACATTGAATAAATAAATGAAGTCGACTCGCAACTAAACAATCAAATTGAATATCAAATACTACAATGTACGGAAAACCATCAAATTTTAAACAAATGTTCAGGTTTATAACAACAAATTGGGAAGGAAAAGACTTATAGAGCCGGCACTTATTACTAAAAAATTGCATTCAATTTCTTTTGAATTCTGGGTTGAAATCAAAATGAGTAGAATGTAGCGAAGTAGTTCAAGATCGAGGTCAGCCATGTAAATTTCATTATTCTCTCCCTCATTCCATTATAAGTGAGTCGTTATTTTGCCTAGAATTAACATTAGGGATTATGAGTTACATACACACCTACGCATATATTGGAACATATATATATATATATATATATATATATATATATATATATATATATATATATATATATATATATATATATATATACACACAGGTCAGGAAGTAATCCGTTGGCGAATCCTATTATCTAAAAATAGAATTTGAAATATGATAAATTGACTCACAAAAGACCGCTTAACATTTATTTTAATAAAAAAGAGGAAGATTTTCTTTACAATTGGAATTAAGATACATTTTGTTAATGACCATTTTCACCTACGAATTTTAATTTTAAAATATCGCAGGATTTTTCAAACTGTGTATGGTATCATTTTTTTTTGGGGGGGGGGAGCTACTTGGGGAAATAGAGGGAGGTCGCTAAAAGGAATATGGTGGGAGATGTGGCAGAAGTCACCGTTACAGGAATTGTATTATGGAGGCAGGAGAGCCTGGGTGTGGGGAGAGAAGAGGAAACCGATGAACTGACCTACATCCTAATGGTCACACGGCCAAAGATTGATACGGAAATTAACGAACATGTAAATAAAACAATCAAGAGCTAAATTTAGTAAGATGAAAGTAAGATAATTCGAATTATTGGTGTATTAAACTCGTCCTTATATCAGATCTCACAGTTTGGGGGAGTATTTTTAAAGCTTTGGAGGAAATCTGGATACATATACGTACCCATGCGTTCGTCCTCGTTAATAATATCTCTACTCGCATTGCCATCTATATTTACATACGCTTATATACCTATATCCATGCACATACATACATTTACTAGCCGACATGTATCTACAAATATCCTATGTTTTACATATATATATATATATATATATATATATATATATATATATATATATATATATATATATATATATATATATATACATATATATATAATATATATATATAAAAGTGAACATAGAAGTCAACACTTACAGTCTGTTTCATGCTAGATGCAATCGCCAGGCCACGAGTGCTGATATTTTTCTCGGCTATTTATATATACGGGTCAGTGGTGCATTGTGGGTAGTCCATTTTTGCAGATATTTTACTGGAAGTCGTTTATTTGTTTATATTTGTCAAATTATTTTGCTTGTTTTTATTTAATTTATTTTTGTTTTTTATCCTTTATATTTATTTTATTTTTATTTTATTTTGATCGGTGTTTTTATTAACGTAGTAAAAATATGTTTATATAGCTTATTCTGGGTAGTCTCTAATGGCGGCTATTTTACTGGAAGTCGTTTATTTGTTTATTTATTTGGGTCAAATTATTTTGCTTGTTTTAATTTATTTTTATTTTTATTTTTTATCTTATATATTTACCTCCTGGGTACGACGTTAAACTGCATCCAACAGCAAGGCCTCTGATCAGGAGGTTTGGAGGAAGCGTGGAAACACCTCTTAATTGCTGGTGTTCGCAGGTCCACCCTGACCCAGGGTGGTAGCACCTGTTAGGGTCCCAGCTATGGGCAAATAGTGAAATCCCAAGGTGTGTCCACGTCCTGGGTATGACGATAAACTACATCCGCGTCCTGGGTATGACGATAAACTACGTCCAACCAAAAGGCCGTCGATCCGATCAATCGGCTGGTCATGTCATGCCCCATCACATTTAACCCATCCCAAAACAACTACAACTTACAATTAACTTTCCCTCCCAAACCTTACACTAAATATACTAACACCTTACCCCTAAAATGTGATGGGGAACAATGATGTTGCCAGGGATACATTTTTTTAAAACAATGATGTTGCCAGGGATACATTTTTTTTAAACAATGATGTTGCCAGCTATACGTTTTTCAAACAATGATGTTGCCAGCTATACGTTTTTGAAACAATGATGTTGCCAACTATACGTTTTTGATATATCTAGTAAATACTGGATCTGGCATTAAATAACCCATAGTCGTTGATATGCCATAAAACTCCAAACAAACAAACAAATCTTATATATTTATTTATTATTATTTTTATTTTCATCGGTGTTTTTATTAACGTTTTAAAAATGTGTTTATATAGCTTATTTAATAGTTTTGTTTTTGTTTGGGAAGATAAAGCTATTTGTTGATTTCATATATATATATATATATATATATATATATATATATATATATATATATATATATATATATATATATATATATATATATATATGAAAATAAAGGTCTTCCAGATTCTTTCAAACGAACGCAGATGGCCTTCAAAGCTTTATCCCCTGTCCGACACTGTTTCTGATGGTCATGAATGATCTCCCTGTTCTCATCAGTTCCCAAGTAGGCATTTATGCTTATCACACTGCCATTTGCTCCTGTGTCAATAGTAAATGCGTCAGAGTAAATCTGGCCGTTGCTCTTGAAAAGGACCTCCACTCAGTGTTTAACTTTTGCAGGAAATAGCTCGCAAATATGAATGTCTTCAACACGATACTTCTCTCATTTAACCACCAAAGAGAAACTTTCCTACCCACCATCTGCATGGCTGATCCTAATCTCATAGAGAGGAATACTGTTAGATTATTTTGTGTACTTAAGTAACTAGTGAGCCAACCCAAATGACTTGACTCACTTTATAGTTCCCCAATAGAAGGTTAACCAATCAGGAGACGTAAAATATTCAATCCGTCGTGTTTAAAGGCGGCCATTTTGTTTACACTCTCCGAATATCCAATGCCAACTTGTCAGGCGAAAGAACAGAAGGAAGAACTACTGAACTACACTCTGCTACTTTATCGGGATATCCACTGCTAACCTGAACTACGCTTCCCTACTGTCTTCGAAATATTCACTGCCAACCTCTGGATACTATACTCAAAGACTACCGTCATCATGAACAACAAATACACTGCGATTTCTTGGGCTCACGTTTTCAACTGACTTGAAGTAAAGCGACTACATCGAACCAATATCTGCTTCTACGGCAATGAAATTTGGGTCACTGTGTTGTGTCAGAAGACTTTTCATCTTGAACATTTACAAATATACCTTTCGTCCTTGCCTTGAATGCTTCTGCCATATCTGGACAGGTGTTCCTGTTTCTCATCGCAGAGATTCTTGAAAAAATCCACAGAATGATCCGCAATGTAATCGGTCCTGACTTGGCATCTCGGCCTCAGTCACTTTCTCACAGACGAGACGTTGCTTCGCTCTGTCTTTTCTACAAATATTTTCATGGCAACTGCGCTGATGAACTTTTATCCTTGGTGACTCCCTTAAATGACTTTAAGCGTGGTGCTTGATTGGCATCTAGGTCCCACTCTTTTACTGTTGAATTAGGTAAATGTTATGGGTCCTTACCTATAATTACAGAATGAACTCTTCCTAACACTATTTATACTACGCCTATCAAGAAAGAGGGACGAATCGAGTCGAGCCAATAGTAGTTCTCTCCAAACCAGACTGACAGTCATACTAACACCTTCAACATATTGTATTATTATTCCATGTAATATATCTTCGTTATTTCTAGTCTTGTGTTCGTGTTGTTCTTCCTTGGTCCTAACCTTAGACCATAACAGTAAATATTACCTCCACTTCTACTCTAACAATTTTTTTCTCGCACTTCCAAACTGTAGAACGCTATTCCGTTTCTTTGTTTCCCTGATGACTACAATTTCAAAATTTGAATGTAACGTCAGTTGCCATCGTCTATTTACTTGAATCCCGTTCAGATTTCCCCGTTTTCTCGATCCCCACTTTACCCAATCTTTTCTATAAACTTCACTCTTTGTAACCCACTGTGTACTAATGCCGTTCCCGTCTTGCTTGGGGTGAAATGATTAAAAAAAAAATAAAGACCCAAAATTATGTTTACATAATGAATAATTTACTAGAGAATAATTAAAAAAACGTACCCAAAATATATGAGAGCAACTGGGAAAGGACAAACCGGTAAGCATATATATATATATATATATATATATATATATATATATATATATATATATATGTATATATATATATGTGTGTGTGTGTGTGTGTGTGTGTGTGTGTGTGTGTGTGTAATTTGGCAGCAACTTTTCTTTTAAACATTAAATGATTAAAGATCTTCGCCATGCACGTGATAACATCATCGCGTCTTTTGAAATTAAAATGATTTTGTAACGTTTATTTAGTTTGTAAAAATAAAATGTAGCAACATGATTCCGCTACAAGACAATTTGCAAATGTTTTTAAAAATTTGACTCTACATATATATAAGATATTGTTAAAAAAAATTTGAACATGAAGATGAACAATGATGTTCGAAAGTACTCGGTTATCTTACGGACAATATTTATTTCAATATAATTTTCAAATAAAACTCTCATTAGAAAATATGAGAAAATTCAAAAGAGAATATGCAGGAATATTTTGTCTTTGACATTCAACACAACATGTTTATATATATATATATATATATATATATATATATATATATATATATATGAAATCGAATATAAGGGTTTTATGACTATGTATGAAAAAGCAAATAAAAACTATTATAAAAAGGTTATGAAATTAAAATAAATATAAACATAATTAATTAAAATCTGTAAGGATTAATGTAATATTTGAATGATTAATAAAAGTAATAAACGCTAAGGACAAGAAAATTAAAAAGAACTGAATGAATGACATAGGAATATAGATGATTAAATGAAATGAAAAAGTCTATTAATGCAAGAGATTGATTTATGATAAATCAACGACAGAAAGAAAGACAGAAAAAAGAAAGAACGAACGAAAGAAAGAAAGAGGAAAGAAAGAAAGAAAGAAAGATGAAAAGAAAAATGAAAGAAAGAAAGAAAGAAAGAAGGACACAAAAAAGAAAGAAAGAAAGAAAGAAGGAAAGAAAGAAAATAGAAATATATAAAGCGATGGAGAAAATACAAAAATGAAAATAGAAAGTAATAGAAAAAATCAAAAGAAAAAAGAACGTAATATAGAAAAAAGTTAGAAAGAATATAAACGAGAAAAAAAAAGAAATAAAGAACGTAATCTAAAAATAGAAACAAAGTAATCAGGAAAGTAGAAAAGTAGGAATTAATCGAGAAAAAAGAAAGAAACAATGTAATCGAGAAAAAAAGAAAGAAAGGACGTAATCAAAAATTAGAAAAAAGGAAGTAATCGAGAACATACAAAGATAGGAAGTAATCGAGAAAAAAGAAAGAAACAATGTAATCGAGAAAAAAAGAAACAATGTCATCGAGAAAAATAAAAAAACAATGTAATCGAGAAAAAAGAAAGGAAGTATGTAATCGAGAAAATAGAAAGAAAAAATGTTGACAGCGAAGTAAAAAGTATAAGAATAAAAAGAAAAAAAGAAAAGATGTTAATTAAAATATAACATAAAAAGAAGATAAATTGTAATAAAAAAGAAATAAAATTTGTGTTGCAAAGAGAAAAGTTAAACTAAAAAGAAACTTTCCATTAGATCGAAACTGCTAACACAAATATGCGGATGAAAGCATAAAAAATCGGCCTACTGTACAGGAAAATAGGATCATGAAAGGAAAAAGAAAAAAAAATGTTACTAATGACTACCAAATTAAATCGAAAAAGGAACGAAAAATAAGAAGTATTTAAAGAAGCAAGAAACGAAAAAAAAACGATAGATATTTAATGCAAGAGATTGTTAGAAAGAAATGAATAATGAAGAGAATGATAAGAAAAACAATCAGTTCTGCTTGACGCAAAATTGACATAACCTCAGCTGTAAACCTCATTAAGATGTCTTTTTAAGGACATATTCTAATGAAGAATTACAAATGATCAAATTAAGCAAACATAATTAAAACGATTATTCTTATCATTGATAATCCGTCAAACCGATTCAACTTAATATCTTACCTGCCTTTCCAATGCAATTCGTACAAAGCCGGGTGTGTTCAGTTAAATAAACACTCATATCTATATATGTGGATAACAAAAACACGATGAAAAATATTCTGCTGTAGTCGATAACACAGTAACCACATCGAAGAGGAAGGGCTTTCAAGAAACTTGCTACATACATAGATATCATACACAAAAAAAAAAACAGAAATAAGCTCATAATTTATTCCACAATCTAAAAGACTCAGTTATAATCACTACCAATGATACAACAAAATTTAAAACATCAACAAACAAATATTTATGAACTTGCTTGACCACTTGGTAAACCTCTCTCTCTCTCTCGCTTTCTCTTTCTTTCTCTCTCTCTCTCTCTCTCTCTCTCTCTCACTCTCATATTGATAGTTGAAACTGCGCATGCATTTGTTACGTATCCACTATGTAGTCGGGTCGATTAATGTACAATATATTTCCTAATATATCTGAAAATCGATGAGTCTTATGTCTTCCTAAATTGAGGAAGACGAACTGGAGTTTCATTCTATATTCAAGGAAGACACATTTCCAAAGAGTTAAGGCACCACGGACTTGTAAGCTACTGAAAGAGGGAAAATTAGCCAACAAACAAAGCTCGGTTTGGATCATGTAAACCAACTGAAATTGCCTGCCACTTTTGTCATTGTATAGAATGAAACTATCTACGAAAAAATAGATGATTGCCTTTTGTATCCTTATACAACACATAAAGTACATGAGAAATAATACGAAAATACTATATCCCGTGAGATGTACAAGGATTGCCAATACTAGGAGCTTAAAACATACAACTCGACATCAAGAAAATGTTACAAAATTTATGAACAAAAACGTGAAGACGTGACCACGCGATATTTGAAAATGATGGAACGGACATAGCGTAAAGTATTTGTTGAAAATAAATCATGAAAGCTGAAATTAAATCTAAAATGGCACAATATATATTTAAAACGAAACATGCAAAGTATTGAAAAAAGTAACTAAATATATCCTTAACAATGAAATTTCATTAATCGTTAATCTAATATTTATAGATTAAA
This sequence comes from Acanthosepion esculentum, assembly GCA_964036315.1. NCBI lineage: Eukaryota > Metazoa > Mollusca > Cephalopoda > Sepiida > Sepiidae > Acanthosepion > Acanthosepion esculentum. The sequence continues at coordinate 24,462,782 of OZ038493.1, read as the reverse complement.
CATTGCTACCCAAATCCGGCCATTATACAGGGTGTATTAAAAATAATTTTACAAACATTGGGGCAGGTTCCTCACACCAAAACAGGGTCAAAATCCATATAAACATATATCTTCAAATTGTTCGTTTTTGAGTTATTAAGTTTAAAGGAAGTTTACGGTAGATGGCGCTGTGTTAGACTAGGTTACATTTGTCATTCGTGTACATTTGTGGCTAGTCCCTTTTCAACGTTTAACGTGTGTAGTAGTGAGTGAAATGAGAAGTGATCCGTTTAATAATAGCAGGATATTCATATCGTAAGCAGGCAGAAATGACTTTAAATACTGCCGAGCGAATGGTAATAGACGGGAATGTGCACGGCTGTATTAGATTGCATTTCCAGACCAGAGGCAGCCGAGTCATCCAAACTCTGTTGCTGTTTATTGTTGCGTTGTTGAGACAGTATCCGTGGCACCACAGACTATGGATCAAGGAGGACCAAAATTCACAACTACGCCTGACCACGCATATCGTACATCACACAGTAGCGCATGGCGCGTACTTCAAGAGCAACTCCTGTATCCGTATTATTTGCAAAGTGTTCAGGGTCTTTCGCCATCTTATCACTCAAAAGCAGAGAACCTTTTCCGTTGGTTTATTACACAAACTACCGATCCGTTATTTGACTTTTGAGTCATGATTACGGATGAGACAATATTTGGAAGAGATGGAATAACAAATTTACACAACCAACATTTGGGAGCAGATCGGTATTCTCATGGTATAACACAGGGTAGACAACAGCATCAGTTTACGATTAATGTGTGGGCTGGAATTGTAGGTGATTCTCTGGTAGGTCCATATATTTGCCCAGCACGTCTTACATGATTTAACTACAGGGAAATTATATCGAACAAATTCAAACCTGTTAGAGGATGTACACCTGCTAATACGAAGACGCATTTGGTTTATGCATGATGGGGCCACAGCAGATTTTAGTCACATTCGTGGCGATTCACTGTCTGACATCTACCATAAATGTGGATAGGTAGTGGGACCGGTTTCATAGACAGCATGTTCCCTGACCCTCAATCCTTCGATTATTTACCTATGGGGATCTCTAAAACAACTGCTTTATGCACAAGACATTTATAATGCAAAGACGCTTCAGTAACGTGTCATGGAGGCATGCGATCCATTTAACACCGTGTGGGAGTATTTGAAAGGATCCGGCAGTAAATGATCCGACAGGTGCATGCACGTACCGAAGCAACCAGAGGACATTTTGAACATTTGTCATGAGTTGCTGTGTTGAGGTACAACGAAGGCCTTTTAGACAGATGCTTATATGCAGAGTTTTACCTTTGGTGTCGGGAACACGCCGCTGAAGTTTGTAAAGGGATTTTTGGGGTTGTATCTTGGATTGTACATTTAACAGTGTCTACAGTAAATTTTAACTTAATAAGTCAAATATGAAGGATTTGCGGACATATATTTATAGGGACTTTGTCCTTGTTTTAGTGTGAGGAACACGCCCCGAAATTTTTTTTAAGTATTTTTCATACGCCCATATATATTAATATATTTTTTGTTTATACGTGTTTTAGGGATACACTTATTTGAGCAAATGCTTTCTTTTTCATTAATCAATGTTAATTATATTTACCGGCCTGAATTATGTACATTATTTACATTATTCGGACTATTCTTCTCATCTTTGTCGGCCTAATTATTACCACGTTTGGTCGTTGTACGCTCCGGCCTTCGCCAAGTGGTTGGAATGTCGAAATGAACCCTTTATTTCACTCACTGGGGTAGACTGTTCTAGTTCCACGTGCCATGTTTAATGGATGTCAGTTATCAGTTATCTCCTGTTAATTTCCCTCTGAAAGTTCTCCACTGCCTTAACCGGGTATTGAACTCACACTCTTTGGGTCCTGGAATGACGAAATGAACCCTTTATTTCGCTCACTTGGGTAGACTGTTCTAGTTCCACGTGCCATGTTTAATGTATGTTAGTTATCAGTTATCTCCTGTTAATTTCCCTCTGAAAGTTCTCCACTGCCTTAGCCGGGTATTGAACTCCTACTTTTTGGGTCCTGTCACCGGATCTAACTAACGACTTTATCCACTGTGCCATGTGACCTTGACAGGACCTGAATTATCCATAAATTTTGCATAAAAATATTCGTCTTCCGACAGGGAGCGAACTTGCATCCTTCGCAGAACTGTCATAAAGACTGACGTGCTGTAACCGTTCAGCAACATAGAACTTCAGGTTCAGCGGTGCTGGAATTACTGTTTTTAAACACACACCCGTCAATTTTTCTCTAGAGATTATATCTACTCTGGAAGTGTAGTCTAACGTAAACAATGAAAACCTATTTTATTAAATGGATTAAATCCGACAAATATTTTAATATATTTTTTGTTTATACATTTTTTTTTTTTTTACTTATTTGAGTAAATGTTTATAAACTCTGTATTTTAATTAAATGTATTAATTACATTTACTGAACAATCAGGTCGGTAAAAGTAATCTATAAAAGAACAGAGCATATATCTATGGAAAAATGTATAAACAGAAAATATATTAAATAATTTTCGGATTTAAACCATTAATATATTGGTGGCAGCGTTTTTTTTTTATTTACCCTTGGTTAAAAATTTTCATTTTTTCAGGTTACATTTTCAATGTTTCGAATATTTTATCTAATTTCTGGTTCGTATTTTCAAATATAACGTCGCATCCCTCCGAATTTTCTGTTAACACTATCCGTTTTCAAAGTGGTATTTGTTGGTTGTAATGACATCAGTTTAATTTTTTTTTCATTATTCGTCTTGCGTGTTACCGTTTATCATGCTTTGCCTATTCACGCGAGAGCTTTGCCTTCCTTTATTTTTTAATAAACTCGAAACATATTCGATTTTTACAGTGTAGAGCAGCTGAGCCAGGAAAGAAGGTATTGAACATTTCAATATTTTTTTTCCTAAATGAAGATATTGGAGTATCAACACTCGCGGCAAAATCATTTCCTTCTTTTTATTCGAGCGGCAGCAGAAACAGGTACAATTATATTTTAATATCTACTTGGGTTATTGTAATGCTAGGTTGCAAAAAGTAATACATCGAAGATAATGGTCATATATGCATAGCGGAAGTAATATATATATATATATATATATATATATATATATATATTGGAAAAAATTAATACAGTAAAAGATAATGGCCATATATGCATAAGGTAAGTAATATTTGCCTAATCTACATATCATACACACAAATACACAAAAATATATACGTTATATATATATAGATATATATATATATATGCGTGTATATTTGTATATATATATATATATATATATATATATATATATATATATATATATATATGTATATATGTATAAATATATATATATCAGTATAATTAAATATATATATATATGTATATATGTATAAATATATACATATATCAGTATAATTAAATATATATATATATATATTTATATATATATATACACGCAAACATACACACACAGACATATATATATATATATATATATATATATATATATATATGCACACACAATATATATATATATATATATATATATATATATTGGAAAAATAGTATGACAAATTGGAAAAATAGTCACATAAGCTTTTTTCTAATTTATTATAATTTTTCAAAATATCTTCTGTTGTTATATAAAATTATACAAAATTATATATCGTTATATCATATATATATATATATATGTATGCATATACATATATATATATATATATATATATATATATATATATATATATATATATATATATATATGTATGAGTATTTGTTTGCGTGTGTGTTTGGTAAAAGTTATTGATAAATCAATAAGCGTCGAATAGGAAATAAATATTCATAAAAATTCTATCAATTGGAGACAATGACATACACAACTATATGCCTGAAGGTTTATCTGAAGTTAAGATAAATACAATTAACTATTA
>OZ038493.1:24451302-24453802 GCA_964036315.1 Acanthosepion esculentum | reverse complement strand
CCCTTTTGTATTCATATAATTTTTTATTTAGTTTCCTTGAGCTTTTTTCTATGTATTTTCTTTGTCATTTATTACAGGCGATGGCGTAAACTCCTTCAGGCGTTAGCTTATTTTTTGTTTAGTATTAAATAAGTATTTTATTGTTTTGGATGTAGTAGTAAACAATTTTTAGATTCGTTTCGATTGTAGATGCGATAGAATTAGTAGCGAGGATAATATATTTTTTCATTCAATGGATTTCTCAAGAAGGTCCGTCTTTTGCTTTGGAATATTCTGTGGGCCTTTTGTTTTGAAATGAATATAAAATAATTAGTGCACTGGAGAAGTTTGAAAATATTTTCAATGTATTTCTCTTTTTCGTGTGTGACACTATTTATCTATGATAATTGACAAACTAATTAATCATAGAAATTAAAACAGAAAATAGACCTTCTTAAAGCGAAAAAGAGCTCTCTCGAAAGACAGAATGATCGACAAAAAAAAAAGATTTTAATTCCAATTACGAAAAAAATATACTTTTCGCAAGAGACTGTGGGGCCGGGAAGAAGCCACGTGTCAAGTCGAGTTATCGCGGAGGGAGATAGAAAGAAAGGCAAATATGGAATTATCAGCCAAAACATGTGCTGGTCGTAAAAATTTAGGTTGGAGACGAATGCCGATACAGGCAGTGAGAATGTTAATTATCTTTCCAAGATATCGTTTATTTTTTTTCTTGGATACAGGCGAAAAGAAGCAATGTGGAAATTATAAAATTTTAGCATTGTCTCGATATAGGTGAGAGGATTGTTATCATTTATTTTGCCAACTGACGCTAAGAGGTCAAATAGCAATGTGGCAATTGTAAACTTTTGGCAATCCCCAGAAAATAGTGGAGAATTGAGATTTGACGAGATAAAAGATTTTAATTTCTTAACAAGTCAAGGATTCCATGATAAAGCTAACTTAGCGTAAAGAACCAGATGGCAAACTTTGACAGTTATTAATGAGACGGTAAGAGTGTTGGATAAGTGACTTTTGGGTGGCCCAGGAAAAAGAGATCTTATGATAATAATTTAATTGGCAAGGTGGAAATTGTAAAAATTTTGACCGATGGGAAAGGAGAATTTTGTAAACAAAAATTCTAGATTATAATTTTAAGGAGGCGAGCTTAGCCACACCCACACTGCCGAAAGATCATTGGTCGCATTGGTAGCATGTGATGGGTCGTTCGGCAGTTAGTGAGTTCCAGATAGTTCGAGCTGGAGACACAGTTGAGCTGGTTTTGAACCAGGGTGTTGCTTCGCAGAAGCTGACCGAGAGATTCCATGACCTCCGACTTCGCCGATACTACCAATAGCAAGTTATACTGACGAACGAAGTTAAGCCAGCACTTAAAAGATAAATTAGTTGACTTATGATATCAACTTGCTTGAAACAGAAGTGTCAGGTTTCGTAGGAAACGGGCTGGGAGAAAGACACGCTCCTGTATATAACAGAAGGATAAATTTAAATTGTTATTTCTTAAACAAACTTGAAACTCTTGGATTTTTCATTTATTGTTTTTTTTTTCTTTGCGCTTGAGCAATGCCACCTTCAATTTGGACTCAGCTGACACTACGGCCCGACGCCTGATTGATCTCGTCTACCTAAGATCAAAGTCACAACGTGGGTAGGTTAGACTTGAGATCAAGGCAGTTACTCCAGTAACCAAACGTTGCAAGTGAGCTGGGAACGATAGAGTTGGCATTGAACCGGGACAATTGGTAAAGCCGTTAACACCGACGACCAGATCTCGACCCTGGTGCCACATATTGGTACCGTAAACACTGGATTCGACCCTGGACGGCTGAGTTTCACATACTGGTAACCTGAACAGTGGATTTCGCAGAGGAGCGAACACCACCGATCGACCGGGACACAGGCTGGTGCCAGCGACAAAGAGTCAACCCCAAAACACTGGTAGAAGGAACCTTACAGCTTCGCGCCGCATCTGGGAGTTGACCACGGGCCGACGGTTTGGTGTCACACGTGTAAATAATCTGAGCTGCATATTCTTAGTTCCCATTCGGTAGAATCTGATTATGCCGGTTTTTATTTTGTTCTTATGGTGATAATAGAAATTTATTAGTTCGTTTTTGATGATGGATTTCCGCTGGACACCAAATATTAATCTGTTGTTAACGCGGTGTAGTTTGATATCTAGGAAAGTCAAGGAATTCTGTTCTTCCATTTCGTATGTTAATTCCATTGAGTGTTCGATTTTGTTTGGCTGAGCTACTAGGTCAGGTAAATCAGTATCACGAGGATATATGAATAGAATATCATCAATATAATGGAAGTATGTTGAATGTTTGGGTAAAATATTTTGGAAAGGACCGGAATCGAGAAATTTAAGAAGATACACGCCATTTCTTCACTGAGAGGAGATCTCATTGTTAATTTTTTTTTTTTGTGTAACAATCCTTATTGAATGGAAAGTAGACTTGATTGATGATGAGACGGTAGGTTATTTTATTATTTT
>OZ038493.1:24421302-24446302 GCA_964036315.1 Acanthosepion esculentum | reverse complement strand
AAAAGAAGAGAGACGATATCCTTAGAGCAAACAAGAAAGAAAATTAAAGGAAGCGAGAGCAAATAAGAAAGAAAAGGAAAGGTAGAGAGACAATATCCTTAGAGCAAACAAGAAAGAAAAAGAAAAGAATAAAGATGATATCCTTAGAGCAAATAAGATTGAAAAGGAGAGAGACGATATCCTTAGAGCAAAAAAAAAAGAAAAGGTAAAGAAGAAAGGTGATATCCTTATAGCAAATAATAAAGAAAAGGAAAAGGAGAGAGAGAAGATATCCTTAGAGCAAACAAGAAAGAAAAAGAAAAGAAGAGAGACGATATGCTTAGAGAAAGCAAGAAAGAAAACTAAAAGAAGAGAGACGATATCCTTAGAGCAAATAAGAATGAAAACGAAAAGGTGAGAGACGATATCCTTAGAGCAAATAAGAAAGGAAAAACAAAGAAGAGAGACGATATTCATAGAGCAAACAAGAAAGAAAAAGAAAAGAGAGACGATATCCTTAGTGCAAACAAGAAAGAAAATTAAAAGAAGAGAGATGATATCCTTAGAGTAAATAAGGAAGAAGATGATAGCTTTCAAACAATGGCTTAGAAATGTTGACGAGAAGTGAGGCGAAAAGAAATACAAATACGTGTGAAGAATCCAAAGACCAAAAATGAATCATTAAATTATTTAAGGGAAATTAAGACTCTTGTTAGCAAAATAATCGGCCAAATATGCAGATTATAGATTGGCGATACCAAATCAAACGATTACACAAATTGAAATATCTAGTAATAGCACACTGAAAACCGAAATCGCATTGGGATATACAAAGATGCATTCCAAAGGCTAAGCTCAGTATTAAGAAAGAAATATTTCAGATGAAATACAGAAAAGGGTACTGACATGTTATATGATATCGGACCTATAAATCTATAAATCGACCATTCGCCCTTGCATGGAGTATTGCTGCCATATATGGTCTGCAGCCCCTGCTGTTTGCCTCAGGGTTCTTGATAAGATCCAGAGACGGATATGCAATGTAATTGCCCCCGATCTGTCATCTCGTCTGCAGTCTCTCTCTCACAGACACGACGTTGCCTCGCTCTGTCTTTTTTATAAATACTTTCACGGTAATTGTTCCGAGGAGCTGCTCTCGCTGGTTCCTAGGCCTCATGAATTTAAACGTCCCACGAGGCTGGCATCCCGTTCCCACCCCTTCACCGTTGAAACTGTTAGATGTAGACGTCTCTTCTACTCCAATAGCTTCATGTCTCGCACATCTCGCTGCCTTGATCTATCCTCTTCCCTTCTTCACATTCTTTCACCTTTCATTCCCATCTGCTCTCGCTCCAAATCTTCTGTAACCCCCTAGCCTTGATCGATCTACTATCTTTCTCCACATCCTCTCATTTACCGCTCCTATCTGCTCTTCCTCCTAACCTTCTGTAACCCCCTGCGTACTAGTGGCTTCCAGCCTTGCTTGGGGTGATATGCTTAAAAAAAAAACCTCTTACGTGTCGGTGAATATTGGACAATCATCTCAGAGAAACTTGAAGAATGAGAAATCTGGTTCTACAGAAGGATGCTGAGGAGACGATGCACGGAACAATTGAGAAATGACGAATATTTAGATAAAATGGAAACAAAAGGAAACTTAACATCAAGAAGAAACAGTTGACATTTCTAGAGCTCATAATTAAGTAAAATGGCTTGAAAAATCTAATACTCACTGAACATAGTGAAGGCAAGAGCGACAGAGTTAACAACGGATTGCATACTTAATGTGATTAAGTAAAGTTTAGGAGAGATAACAAAAAGAGAATATTTATTTCCAGCTATAAAGATCAGGAAATTGTGGAGAGCCTTGACCACCTTAGGACACGGCACATAAAGCAGAAAACATTTCTTTAGCTGTGTTTTCCAACAAATGTACAATTGATTCCTTTCGAGTTTTTTTTTTATTATTGAAGAAATTTTACTTTCTTTAATTCCATTTTGTTTTTATTTCATTCTTTTCTGTAATCATCATTTTAGAATTCATAAAACATTTAAAAACCTTTCATATTCTCATATCGCTTTAAATTTCTACTTTTTCCTTCCTTTGTCATTTATCTGTAAGATGAATAACATGAAAAGTTGTTTTATTGATTTTACAAATATATTATATTATCCACGCCTAATATATAGGCACGTGGCCGAGTGGTTAGAATGTTCGCATTCTTACCAAGAGACCCAGGTTTTAATCTCACGATGGCCAATTTGTCAGGAATGGAATTTCTACATGTTATCCAGCTTGTGCCTGAGACTATACCAGCGGTTGACCTAAGACTTGTGAATGTAAATTGGGTAGACGTCGATAGTTGTGTTAGCGCGAAGTCACATTTCATCGTGGGCTTGAGCGTACTGGCCTTGTTCAAATTGTTGATCACGCAAGATAACACGCTCTTTACCAGAAACCAGGTCTGCCCAGTATAGTGGCATTATAACAGGTAGTATCTGTGGTTGTTGAGAAAGCAATAGTTGACGGATAACCTCGAACACGATTGGCCAGTTATACTTACATGACTAACGAGGAAATTTCTTAATTGCTGTGAGTCTTTACATTTTGCATCAGTTAGGACATCATAGAAAAATTATGGAATAATGGTGATTTTCTAAGATAAGCAATAAGCTTAGATGTTCCATAAGGCCAAAATTATGGGGCACCCAGTGAGGATCGAACAAACTATTCTGTCTCTACACTCTTTCTTAACATTGCCCCGCGTAGAAGAATCCTATATTGTGGTATGTTGTTGTCGGCTCTAAAACTGTACTTTGAGGCTGAGATGTTCGGTTGAAAGGAAAACTTTTCGAGAGGAATCGTTAATGAGCTAAATTATTGATAGATATGTGGAAAGCAGCCCTGCCCTTAATCATTTTAACCATGTTCAATATATATATATATATATATATATATATATATATATATATATATATATATATATATATATATATATATATTATTTTCAATGAATATCATCAACGTCACTGTAGTAAGACAACGGCTCAAAATGAAATGGAAAAAAAAAACAAGACAAGTATAAAGTAAGGAAAAAATGCAGTGGTAATGGAAGAATTAGAATTTGTTTTACAAGGGAACATTTGGCATTTAGTGACCAAGGAGCCAGTATTACTATTGATTAAAATTTCTACAATCTTTCTCTTAAAACAATTTTTTCATGTAAATAGGTTTTTCAATTCCAACATCTGTTATTCCACTTTCTAGAAATGATGGGGTTTACCTTCTTTTTATTTGATGTTGTGTGGAACGTGAACATCTTGTTTATTTTTCTTTTTTTTTTGTTATCCATTTTACTTGTTTCCGCTGTTGGTAGTCATCAAGTGACGTATTTTCAGTTATTTTGCGTCACTCGCTCAAAAACTTTCTACGCATTGATCTTAGAAAGCGGCTGTATACAACTGACAGATATTTCTAAATGGATGACTAAAAAAGGACAGAAAAAATAGGAGCATGTAAATACCAAAAAGAAAACGATAGGAAGAATGTTTGATTTGGTTTGTTTGTTCTACGTCATATCAACCTCCATTGTTTATTTAATGCTGACAAGATTTTTATTGCTGGTAATATTTTTTACAATGTTTTGCTGCTATTTTTTTTTTCTTCAAAAATTTATTACCGGTATTAAAACCTATATTTACACTTCCATAGTGTTTTGACCCCAGTTTGGGGGGTTAAATATTTCCCCTTATTTCGGACCCTAACAGGTGCTACCACCTCTTATCAGAGTGAACCAGGGAGCACAAGCAATTAAAATGTGGTTGCACGCTCCTCAAAACCCCCTGCACAGAGGTCTTGCTGTTGGATATATTTTATCGTCTTACACGGGACGCCTTATTTGGGTGTGTGTATGTTGGGGGAGGGGCTTGCCCCTCTACAGAGGTGCAGTCGGCATATTCTGAAGCCCCAGCCAGCAGGGCTGTAGGAAGAACGAAAAAAGGGAGTGAAGGAAAGTGACAGAAAATAAATAATAAAAGCTTTAAAACAAATAAAATGAAAAGTAACAAAGACTAACTAAATATTATGAAAAGAATGTCTTGGAAGAAATGACGAGATTAAAAGGTGTAAAACCCGATATATAGGCAGATATATTTCAAAAGACGAGCCCAAAATAGGGAAGCTAAATTATGGCATGACAAATAAGCGTGTAAAAAAAGGGTAGATAATAAAAGAATGTCAAATGAAATGGAAGAAAAAGAGTTTCAAACAACCTTGCCTAAAAGACAGAATAATGCCAGGAATGAGTGAAGACGTGAAGACAAAAGAATTATGTATAAATTGTAGCGAATAATCTTAAAGTGACAAAGGGAAAAAATGTGGGGGTTAAAAGGAAAAGAAAAAAGAAACAGATGTCAGTGAAGTGAAAGATCAATAAAACAGGAAGTAACGTAGATGAGGAAGAATGATCTTTTTTATAATAATTAAGAACAAGGAGTTAAAGAAAAAGGAACTCACACAAACAAAAACTGTGATATAGAAAAACAATATTACAGAAATAGAATTCTGGACAGAAATTAAGCAATGAAGATTGATTGAAGTGAAAAAAAAAAAGAAAAGAAAGATAGAAGAGAACACGGTAAGTACAAAATATGTCACTTCATCTATTTTGTCTTTGGACCCCGTGCTTTGAATTAGTGAGTATTCGAGGTGTGTTGTTTGCGTAGTTGGTATTCAACTGATTTTCTTTTCTATCTCGGTTCGCGTCCTGGGCTGTGCAGAACCGGTGAACGCTTTAAGACACATCCATCTTTTTACTTGTCATCGCCTCCCGCATCTGTCAGCTTTACAGGTAGACACATTCGACCAACACCATTGAGCGACCTGACAAGCTACCATGTCGATTATTCCGAACACTTCTTGCATATATATATATATATATATATATATATATATATATATATATATATATATATATATATATATATGTGTGTGTGTAAGCATGTATGTCTGTATATATATATATTTAAATATATATATATGTATATGTATGTATATATATATATATATTTATATATATATGTATATGTATGTATATATATATACATAGACACACATATACACACACACACACACACACACACACACACACACACACACACACACACACACACACATATATATATATATATATGAATACACACATATATGTATGCACGAGTGTTTGCATGTGGATATGTGCATGCGGATATGTTTGTGTGTTTTGCGTGTGTTCGCGCGTGCCCACACTATTACTCAGAAACAATCATTAGCAAATATGTCTTTCAAATCATGCGTGGGCCTAGTGTCTTAGAACCGCACGAGATGTTTCACACTTGTGTCCCGGTGTAATTGCCACCCCCCCCATCCCAGAGTATACCCTAGATCATTTCAGCCTTGCCTGTTTTATAATAGCGGTATAGGGAAGGCTACGTAAGTTTATACCACTAGTTATAAACGTGATAAGCTAAAATATACCACACTAGGCCAGAATATAAAAACTTCGTTTTCCCCTTTTAGTAACATGTTAATCATTAATTTACAGATGAAAATCGGCGATGGTATGGATCATGCTTTTGTTTTACGGTTTATCAACCCTCTGTAGGTTATTTAAAGTCTAAATATATTTTTGAGATTGTAAAATATATTGTTTTTATTTGCGATTGGATATTGCGTTAACAATTCTTTTACGACAACGATGATTTTTTTCCCAAACACTAGTCCGATTTTTTTAATACTTTTTACCACATAGCCGGTGAAAAGAGATGGATATTTGCACGAATACAACAAACTCGACTGGAATTCGAAACCGACTCTCCGATTTCGCAGCTATTTATTACCCCACCCATACATCAATCTACTGATCATGCAGTCTTCTACTTCCGTAGAGATTTATTCTATCTATTCTACACCGCAATATTTTATTCCGATTCCTTGGATTGAAATTAAATTCAGGAAGCTCATTGATTCAAGAGTGACTTTTGTAAGAAAAAAGATTGTATATACTTGGACAGAAAAAAAGAACTTTTTAGCTTGCATTGAAGTTGTATTCAATACAATTTGACTACTTTTGACTAATTTCTTTTACAGCCGAGGATTTCAAGGAGGAGACAACAGTAGCTGATTTCACCAAAGCTATAATACTTTGTTTATTTTTATCCAAGAGTTGTATTAATTGAATAAGATTAGTTATGATGATTAACTGATTACGAACTACGAATAGGGAACAAAAAAAAAAACAAGTACAAAAATTAAATATCTAGGAACTATTTTAACGGAGGAGAGTTTTGCACTACCGAAATCTGAATAACCAGAGTAATACCAAAATATGCCTTCCAAGAGCTAGGCAAAAGAAACAGGAACATTTTGTTAGAAACCAAGAAAGTATACTGAAATGTTATGTACTATCGGTCTACATACATGGTAATAAATGCGAGAAAATTTTCTCAAAGATTAAGAAGAAACCTGATAAATGTGCTTCTAGAGAAGAGTGCTGAACTGAACAGAACGATGAAGTTCTATGAAACATTGTTACAAAAATGACACTTATAATTTGAAAGAGACAGAGAGAAGTTGAAATTTATCGGAAACATTTTGAGGAAACAGCACTTGGAGAATATGACACTCAAAGGATATATTAAAATCAAGTGGGATAGGGGAAAACAGGGAATACGTACCTAACGAGTTTGTATAAATAGTTGGCAGAATAGAGATTAGGGGTGATATCAAATGAAGTGTCACGGCACATAGAAATGAGAAGAAAAAATTAATTCAAATTTATTAACATCAATTTGATGTTAATAAATTTGAATTAAATTTTTCTTTTAAAAAAATATCGTTTTAACAATTCTTAAGCCATTTTAATTTTCTTTTAATATATTTTCAACATTAAAAATCATTTCTATTTTACTTTCATACTTTTTCAGATTCGTGTTGTCACCACCTAAGCACTTTGCTTAAAGCAAACATATTGCTATCAGCTTTGCCATGACAACTTCCTGTCTTTTGATGTCTGTGGTTGGAACTTGGTGACAATCTTTTATAACAGACGTGCAGAATCCAAATATAAATAAATAAATAAGCATTTACTTATAAGGAAACATTTGCCATTCATTGACGATGTTGAGGATAAAGATCTTGCCTCTCGTAAAATATCGGCGGCTATATTACGCAATGATAACAGAAATATTAGTCGTTTCCTAATGTAGAGGAATTCATTGACCGATCAGCCACTACTACATCTGCCGGCTGGAATTTATAACGCATTTTCTCCTAAAAAAGTTTTTCGCAAAAATAAATTTCTCAGAACAACTGTAATAACTCTTTCCACTATTGACAAACTTTTTCTTCTCGGTCTTTTACTTGAAGTGATGTAGAATGTTTCTCTACGAGTTAAATGTGCTATCCATTTTACTTGTTACATCTGTTGGTAGTCCTCAAGTGATGCGGTTTCTCTTATATATGCGTGTGTGTGTGATTGTTTTTGTGTGTGTGTGTGTGTGTATGTTTGTGTGTGTGTGTGTGTCTGTCTGTGTGCGTGTGTGTCTGTGTGTGTGTGTGTGTGTGCGTGTGTGTGCGTACGTTTCTCAACTTCTTTAGCTATATTGATGGGGATGCTGGCATAATTTTATTTGAAGTAGTGCATATTGATTATGTCATTATTTTCACGTGTTAAATGTGCAATCCATTTAAGTTGTTACAGCTGTTGGTAATCCTCAAGTGATAAAGTCTCCGTTATTGGGTACACGTCTTTGTGAATATGTAGCGCCATTCCAAACACATTCTGTTTCTGTTGTCTTTCATAACAATGAAGCTAGGAGATTAGCTTTTTTTCTTACTGAGTGTATTGTAAAGCATAAAATCGTCACAGGTCCTATTTCTGTAACCGGGTCTGGGTGACCAACATATTATTATTATTATTATTATTATTATTATTATTATTATTATTATTATTATTATTATTTCCTTTGATTTCTGGTGCATATTCATTTCTTTCCGGGTCCCAACCAGAGACCTAAGGTCACAAGTGGCATAATGACATTTTTCATGAGCAATTTAAAAAAATATGCAACTCATATTTTATATGGATAAATCCCTTCGTAAGGTGTTGGTTGTACTCATGACAATCATTTTTTTTGTATTTCTTTAAGGTATGGGCTACAAGGAATCTCGACGTTCTATTAGAATCTTCTACAACCAATCCGAGGACTCCAACTAACTGGAATTGTTGATATTCTCATTTGCAACATTTTTTAGATTTCGATTTCAAGCTCCTTGTATTTTGATGACTTTTTGAAGATCTTCAAAGATACATTGCAGTCTGCAGGGACTGTTACATCAATACGGAGTCACATTTTGCATTTGCCGTCTATAATCCCGATGTCTGGGCGATTAGCAGTGATTGTTCTGTGTCTATTTTGAAGTTCCATAAAATTGTTACAGATCCTATCCCCATAACCGGGTCTGGGTGGTGTTCGTACCAATTTCTTGCAATTTCCTTTCCGTAAAAGTTAATTTTCCAGTGCAAATATTATCCCACTCTGTCATGCCGTGTTTTATATTCACTGGGTGCCAAGACCGCTCAACCTGATACAAGATGATCAATTGTTTTTTGATATTTATCACAGAATCTGAATTTTGGGTTAACAACATTTTTCAGTATTTGTGCTTGAAAATTTCTAGTTAGCAAGCATTGGTCCTTTACATGAAAAAGAAAACATTCGGTTTCGGCTCTTAACCTTGTACTGCGTAGCTACTGGTGGGTACGGGGTTTGTGTACATCAGCTTTTTTGGTACGGGCAGAGTATTGTCCGTGAAGCAGTTTATCTTGCCATTGGTTCTGTATCTGGTTGGTTGTATATGCCTTTGGTTTCTTTTTATGTATTTTGCATCATCAGTCGGTGTACTGTGATTTAGGTGTCTATATTCACCCCTTTGAAACCCCATTTTGAACTTCATAGCTTCCTTTATTACAGAATAAAGTCGCTTATTACTTTCATGTTCTTTCACACATATCATCATCCAATCTTCCGTAGTTTCCAGAAATATTTGAAGGTCAACTGTTGTAGGTTTATAAAACAGTTCTAATTCAACTAATTGTTATGGAAGACCGAAAGCAAAAAGGTTTGTTTTTTTTTTAGATTCTCTGCGTAGAACTTCGTTTCTTCAAAATCCTCGCCGCAACTGTTATGGACGACCGATAGCAAAACGTTTTTTTTTAGATTCTCCGCGTAGAAATTCGTTTCTTCAATATCGTCGTCACCACTGTTACGGTCCAAGGTTGAGACCAAGGAAGAACAACACGAACACAAGAGTAGAAATAACAAAGATATATTACACAGAATAATAATACAAGATGTTGAAGGTGTTAGTATGACTGCCAGTCTGGGTTTGAGTGAACTACTATTGGCTCGATTCGATTCCGTCTCGATATTTAACAACCCTCCCACAAGGGTCGCATGTGGCATAAAGCCGGCTTAATGTGGGTTCTCCGTAGGCTCGGCCAAAAATATGCCCATTTAAAACCCGTATAAACGGGTTCATGAACTGTCTACATCCCCGGACGAAACTTTGCCCTTCGGCAAAGCCTCGCCCAGGTTCCTCTCATCCAAAGCAGAGAGTTCGACAGAAGTCGCACACAGTCAGAGACTGCTCACGACTCGATTCCGTCTCGATATTTAACAACCCTCCCACGTGGGTCGAATGTGACACAAGGGCAGTTTAATGTGGGCTCCCTGAGCCCGTAGGCTAGGCCAAAAATATGCCCATTTAGAACCCGTATAAACGGGTTCAGGGACTGTTTACCTCCCCGGGCGAAACTTTGCCCTTCGGCAAAGCCTCGTCAAAGCCAAAGCAGAGACTTCGACAGAAGTCGCAAACAGTCAGAGACTGCTCATGACTCGATTGCGACTCGGTATTTAGCAACACCCCACACGTGTCGATGTGGCACAAGGCCGATTTAATGTGGGCTTACCGAGCCCGTAGGCTCGGCTAAAAATATGCCCATTTAGAACCCGTATAAACGGGTTCAGGGACTGTTTACCTCCCCGGACGGAACTTTGCCTTGCGGCAAAGCTCCGTCCGAGTTCCTCACTGCCAAGAGTTCGACAGATGTCGCAAACGGTCAAAGACGCGGTTGCAACTCGTCCCTCTCTTTTGAGAGGTGCAGTATTTATAGTGTCAGGAAGAGTTCACTCTGTCGTTATAGGTAAGGTCCCATAACACTAATCCTCTGTCTCCTGCGGATCTGGGCAAATACAGAAAATCAAAATCAGCTTGCGCTGGGGATCTTTCTCGCTTTGGGGTCCATTCGCTTAATGTCGGCTATAGCCTAGTTGAGGATGTTTAAACTGTATTGCGCCACAGGAACAACCAAGGGGTTTATAGCTGATATTCTGTTTTCTGAATTCAGTTTGGTATTCAGTAACAAATTCACACGCCTGTATGACTCATTTGTTACCTTCTCATTCATTTGGGCATTCTGTATTACATCTCCTTGGCTAATTACTTGGTACCTACAGTATTATTCTGGTTCCAGTTCCTGATATCTTTGTGACAAAATCTAAATCTATTGAATGTTTCTGTAATTCTTACTTTCTTGAATGTTACTTTTCCACAGTTATCGAACACAAAATCTATACCTATGTCGTTACTGTATTGATGAGACCCTTCAACTCATTATCGTCTTTGGATTTAGTATAGACAAAACAAAAGGGGTGAAACGGTGTCTCATTGAAAGATTCCTCGTTGGATATTTAAGCGGTTCGAGATGGTAGTAGTTCTTGTGTGATTTAGGTTTAATACGGTTTTCCATATTCCAATGCTGGGATTATGGCAATTTAATATCACCGGGGAGACTTCATACATTTCCCAAATCGTAAGAATCCATGAATATGGCACACCTAACAAAGGCTTTACAGTAATCTATCCGTGCTACATTTCTACATCGTCTCCTTCAATTTTCCAGAATCATTTTATTTATCAGTAGTTGATCTTTGCATCTCCCACATCCTTTCTGTTCAAGTGGAAGAATGTTGTTTCTTCGAGAAAAGAGTAAGTTCAGTTCGTCAGGACAGACTTGCTCAATTTATACGAGGCGAACACACATGTTATTATCTGTCTATATTTCTGAAATGAGGTATTATGTAAACTATTTACATTATTCGGACTATTGTCCTCACCTTTGTCGCCATATTTATCACAACTTTTCGGCCGTTGTACGCTCCGGCCTTCTTCAGGGGGCTGGAATGTCGAACTGAACCCTTTATTTCGCTCGCTGGGGTAGACTGTTCTAGTTCCACTTGCCATGTCTAATGCATGTCAGTTATCAGTTATCTCCTGTTAATTCCCCTCTCCAAGTTCTCCACCGCCTTAACCAGGTATTGAACTCACACTCTTTAGGTCATGTCACTGGATCTAACGCCTTTATCCACTGGGCCATGTGTCCTTGAGGACATCTGTGTATGATTCAGTTCGACATTTCAACCACCGGAAGAAGATCGGAGCGTACAACGGCCGAAACGTTGTGGTAAATATGGCATCAAAGATGAGGACAATAGCCCGAATAATGTAGACATGTTATTGGCCTATAATTATTCGGGTGATCTGTTTCACTCGTTTTTTGCATGAGTGATATATAATACCTTCAGTTATATATTCCGGAATTTAATTGGAATTATTAATAACCATTGAGAAAGTTTTTGCAATAGGTTTATGGTTTGATGACAGAAGACAGAGGCAGAAATTGGGCACCGTATCATTTCCTGGGGATTTTAATTTTTGAGATTTCGTTAGAGTTTGCCTAACATCATTCGTGGTTATATTTTCCTACTCTTGCAGAGCTTTATCCGGCATTCGTTCTTCTTCGCGTTGGATTCATTCTGTATTGGGGTTATTTTACTTTGGCCTGCTCCAAATAGTATCCTAAAATTTCTGCACTTTGTAAATAGATGGTGACTTTTTGACATGTATGGCTGCTTTTCCAATTTCCCTGAAAAATTTCTTAAAATCGGTTTGGAATATTTTATTTTGGCAATAGAACCTACAACGTTTTTTTCATATCGTCTTGTTCTCTGTGCCTTTAACTGCAGTTTCTGTTTTAGCATTTCCTTGATTGGTGGAATTGCATTTTGTGATTCAATTTTATATTTCCGCTTGATCTTCCTGCATTCTGGAGATATTTGTCTTTCAAGTGGTCTCATCTAATATCGAAATCATTTCATCTGTTTTGTATATGACATTGTAACTTCTGTGAAGTTTCCCAGTGGTTTGTCTGTTGTTGTTGTTGTTATTATTATTATTATTATTATTATTATTATTATTATTATTATTATTATTATTTTATTTCCTTTGGTTTCTGGTATGTACACATTTCTTTGCATGTCCCGCCCAGAGACCTACGGTTAGAAATGACATCATGACATTTCCCACTGACAATATATATATATGACAATATATATATATTACATAGATAAAAAAAAAATTCCATGAATCCCTTCAATTAGTCTACTGGAATCTTTCCAACCAATCCGTGGGATTCAACTACAACAGGGATAGTTGATTTTCCCATGTGCCTCATTTTTGAGATTTTGATTTCAAAGTCCTTGTATTTTGAGAGCTTTTTGAAGTGCTTCAAAGATACATTGCAGTCCGCAGGGACAGCCATATCAATAAGGAGGCACTTGTTTTGTTTTCGTTCCCTAATAACGATGTCTGGGCGGTTAGCTTTGATTGTTCTGTCTGTGTGTATTCTTTAGTCCTATAAAATTGTGACAGGTCCTATCTAACTAACTAACCGGGTCTGGGTGGTGCGCATACCAGTTTCTTTCAATTTCCTTTCCGTAGAAGTTGCAGATTTTCCAGTGCAGATATTGGCCAACTCTGTCATGCCGGGTTTTATATTCAGTGGGTGACAATTCCGTGCAATCTGATAGAAGATGATCAATTGTTTCTGCGTAATTATCACAGAACCTGCATTTTAGGCTAACACAATATTTTAGTATGTGTGCTTGATAATTTCTAGTTAGCAAGCATTGGTCCTGTGCAGCAATGACAAAACCTTCGTTCTCAGCTTTTAACCCTGCACTACGTAGCCACTGATGGATACGGGTTTTGTCTACGTCAGCTTGTTTGGTACGGGCAGAGTATTGGCCATAAAGCAGTTTATCTTGCCATTGTTTCTGTATCTGGGCGTTTGTATTTGTTTTTGCTTTCCTTTTTATGTATTTTGCAGCTTCAATCGGTGTATTGTACTTTACTTGTATTGCTGAATCCATTAGAAACTCCATTTTGAACTTATTATCATTATTATTATTATTATTATTATTATTATTATTATTATTATTATTATTATTTCCTTTGATATCTGGCGTTTACACATTTCTTTCCGGGTCCCGCCCAGGGACCTAAGGTTAGAAATGGTATCATGACACTTTCCACTGCAAAAAAATAAAAATATTACATAGATGAAGCCCTTCGTAAAGTGTGGGCTGTACTCGTCAGAATAGTTTTTTTGTATCTCTTTGAGGCATGGACTTCCAGAGATCCCTTGAATTAGTCGACTGGGATCTTTTCCAACCAATCCTAAGGCTCCAACTACAACAGGGATTGTTGATGTTCCCATGTGCCACATTTTTGAGATTTCTATTTCAAGGTCCTTGTATTTTAACAGCTTTTCGAATAAATTCAAAGATACATTGCAGTCTGCAGGGACTGCCATATCAATAAGGAGGCATTTTTTTGTTATCCTTAATAACAATGTCTGGGCGGTTGACTTTGATTGTTCTATCAGTGTGTATTGTGTAGTCCCATAGAATTGTAACAGGTCCTATCTCCGTAACCGTGTCTGGGCGGTGTTCGTACCAGTTTCTTTCAGTTTCCTTCCCGTAGAAGTTGCAAATTTTCCATTGCAGATATTGGCCCACTCTGTCAGGCCGGATTTTATATTCAGTGGGTGCCACTATCGTGCAACCTGATACAAGATGATCAATGGTTTCTGGATATTTATTACAGAATCTGCATTTTGGGCTAACACGGTATTTTAGTATATGTGCTTGATAATTCCTAGTTAACAAGCATTTGTCCTGTGAAGCAAGGATAAAACCTTCAGTTTCAGCTTTCAACCCTGCACTACGTCGGCACTGGAGGGTACGGGTTTTGTCTACGTCAGCTTGTTTGGTACTGGCAGAGTATTGGTCATGAAGCGGTTTATCTTGCCATTGTTTCTGTATCTGGTCGGTTGCATCTGTCTTTGCTTTCTTTTTAACGTATTTTGCAGCTTCAGTCGGTTTACCGTGTTGTACTTGTATTTCTGCGCCCGTATTATTATTATTATTATTATTATTATTATTATTATTATTATTATTATTATTATTATTATTATTATTATTATTATTCTCTTTGTTTTATTGTCCCTCAGTTTGTTTGCACGTATATCATGCACTCCCAGTACCTTATGTATAATAGACAATTCAATTTTTATCACGTGGAAAGAGAAAAAAGACATATAAGAATTGATGTTCAGTTTCAGTAATAAAAAAGAAAGAAAGCAAAAAGAAATATATAAATAAAAGAGGAGATAAAGCTCTCATGAGTTTATCGCCTGCTTCCGTGAAATGCATATATGCGTTGATTAGAAATCTTTTCATTTGTGCCCGCTTACTTCTTTAAATAATAAGTCGTATTCATACTGATGCTTCTAAATCCAATATTTTGTTAACGTTATGAAGCTCAACTATTGAACGATACAATCGGAGAATCTATGGAGATTTTATTGTTCTGGAAGTCGCCATGAACTTATTCAGTTATTAACTCATGAATTATGATGCATCTGAAAATTCAAATAAGAAAAGCCTGAAATTTGTAAAGGTATTTCTGGTAATGATAATTTATATTTCAAGTGGATTTTACAACAGGCAGTAATAAGTGTTAGATGTGCTATAATGAACGAGAATCTGCGTGGCATGTTGTCAATAAATGTCAAAAAGTATAACAAATGGAATATAAAATGAGACATGATAATATTTCAAGAATGATACATTGGGACTTATGCGACAAATATGCAGAAACAGCGTATGGCCAAATTCCAGAGGGTGCCATTCACAATTATCAAATTTTGTGGGATGTCATAATTCAGTGTGACCCTGAATTATTGCACAGAAAAGCATTGTGGTAGTAGATAATGAACATGCATTATCAGAAATATTGAATGCCTCGGAGACAATAGAATATTTGACAAAGCAGTAGAAAAATAAGAAAACAATGATAGCTGAAAATGGAAGTTATCAAATTGTACTGTATAAAGAAAATATAAGTCAACACCACTCTCTTTGCTCTGGGCACCCTAAATACCGGACATGCGAAGTGGTTGGCGGAGATTAAGATCAATGACTAGACTAGACACTTGAAGAAGGTGGCAATGTTAGAGCTCGAAGTCTTTTTCAATCATCATAAAAATCAGCCATCTTAGCTTGTTGTTGTGGACAGCGGGTAAGATTGGTTCCACCCTCATATTTTTTTTTGTTTATACATCAAACAACAATAATAATAAATTGATTTTATAAGCGTAGTTAAGATACGGCACAAAGCCAAAAATAAAATGCGTAAACTTCTCAAATACTTCACCATCCAAAATCAGTCATTGCTAGGTTGTACTTTTCATGGAGAAAAGTGTTTCGAGATTATTTCCACTACAACTATTACTGAAACCTGCAACTATGGTTCTTATTGCTTAATTCATTTAAACAAATGTATTTCAAGAATGGTTCTGAAACACGGGGGTACCATAAAATTCCATTCTGTGAGTAAAATCTCAATAACATAAGTTCAGAAAATGCAGCTGTGTTAAACCGTACAAAAAGCGCATGCGTTCACAATTGTAAAAGTAAAATAAATAAATTTAGCATAACTAATAGGCTTCAAAATATTAAACACGGCAAATGCCTTCTCAGAGCCAGCGATCTTGATAGAATACGAAGACTTACCCCTTGGTAGCTGGCAGGCACAGTTCTCAAACCAGAAACTGAAGGGGTCATAAATGCTGTCAAGGATCAAACTGCTTCATACGTGCAAAACATACAGGGAAAATTATTAATATCTGGGTGTGGCTGACAGGTGCCAATACTGTATTTACAACGACATCATAGGACAATGTGCCGCGAATCCAACCTCCCACGCAAAACAAAAGATATATTTTGGGATATTTAGTCACCAGAATTCGTCCAGAATAGAATTGAGCGTTCATCTCGGACATAAGCGTGTAAAATAATATTCACAAGGCATGTTTTCTGATAAACGTTGTAGCCATAGACGACAAAAAGAAATCTTTTGTAAATGTTTGAGGAAGTATGCAAACAGAAGGACATCATTATCTGTCTATTTTATTTGAAAGGGTTCAGTTCGACATTCCAACCACCTGAAGAAGGCCGGAGCGTACCACGGCCGAAGCGTTGTGATAAATATGTCGACAAAGATGAGGACAATAGTCGGAATAATGTAAATAGGGTATCAATAAAGGACTCAGTAGTTGTGGCATCCCAAGAAAGCAATAAAAACCTGTTCTTGGGATTTTTGTGAATGATATCAAAAGGATAAAATATAATGATCAAATTCACGCTTCAATCCCTAAAATATAGGAATCGCAAAAAAGACATACTTATCGAGAATTCTCAATATTTGCGCAGAATAGTAAGTCCGATAAGTCCGACCACATAAACCTGATAGCTGCTCTAGACAAGAAATTGGTTGTAAACGTTAATGACCTCATAAGGAAACTGGTATCTTTTACTCATTATAAAGAAATATTTATTCCTTTCATCAGCATGGCTGATGCTAACGTTTAGAAAAGCAATTCGTTGTGCCTTCTTGGTCACGCGTTTTCCACCGACAAGAAATGGAGTGTTTATATCGAATCATTTGCTAGTTCTGATGCTAGAAAGTTGGTTTAGGAGTGGTATCAGAAGAGTTTTCTTGTCAGAGTCCATTTTGCACATAGATGAATCTACCATTAGTCCTCGGATTGAATATTGCTGCCATATCTGGTCTGGGATGTCTGCTATATATCTCAAAATTCTTGAAAAAATTCAAAAAAGCATCTGAAATGTTAGCGGTCTTGACGTGACTTCTCGACTTCAGTCACTTTTCCACCTCCGCAATGTATTTTTTCCTGCATATATTCTTATAAATATATTCTTGGCATTTGTTCTAATGAGTTGCCCTTCTTCGTACTTTGAACGCAGGATATTAAGCGTACTACCTGTTTGGAAACTAAGAGCAAGCGTTTTACTGTTGAATTAGGTAAATGTAACCGTAATTTATAATGTAAGAGTTAATTTTCGGGGGATTATTATCCGATTTCTTACTAATCTGCCACCTATGATCTTCAAAAATATAAACACATCATCATTGGTCATCTACTGTTTTCCAGAAACATGTTCTTTATCGTCACTAGAGATTTC
Organism: Acanthosepion esculentum; assembly: GCA_964036315.1. Taxonomy (NCBI): domain Eukaryota; kingdom Metazoa; phylum Mollusca; class Cephalopoda; order Sepiida; family Sepiidae; genus Acanthosepion; species Acanthosepion esculentum. The sequence goes on along the minus strand of OZ038493.1, from coordinate 24,428,833 downwards.
TCATTCTCTTTCACTCACAGTAGCAATCGGCGTTTTATTGGCATTATCTCCTTACTTGAGATGAAATGATTAAAAAATTAGAGATTTATCCCTAAACTTGGTAAATAAAAATATTTTAAACTAAATTGTGAAAAAGGTTTAATAAATCATTGTTTTCAAGCCTGAAAGTAACAAGTAAGTTGGCTAGTGTTTACCAAAATATGACTGTTCATTCAACTCCAATTTCTAGACGGTTTTGCGCGGCTGAAGATAGCATAATAGACAGTGTCATCGGATGAGTTTAAATTATATAGCATTATGGCGTGTTTCGTGATGACGTCCACATCCCCTCTGTTATTCTGTGTTCTCTAAACACGCAATTTCATCATTCGATGCGATTTTTAAAAACAAGAAACCCACTGATCAGACGCTATAATAAAGGTTTTTCCGACCACTTTGCAGTATTCTGTATATATATATATATATATATATATATATATATATATATATATATATATATGTATGTGTGTGTGTGTGTCCGTGTATGTGTGCGTATATATATACATATATATATATATATATATATATATATATATGCGTATATGTAGAAGTGCACATGTCCATCTACGAATTTATAGAAATGTTTTATATGTATATATATATATATATATATATATATATATATATATATATATATATATATATATATATATATACACATATATATATACACAAACACACGAACACACAAACACACAAACACGGTACTCAGACACACAAGCATTCAGATGCTCCACGTGAGTACGGTCATATAGAAGTATGCACTGTCTTGTATTTATGTGTATGTATATTCGTCTCGCTAGATAAATTACGGCTGAGTAAGTAGTTCCATTCTCACTGGGTGCTCCAAACGTTTGGGTCTTTTGCCACATCCAATGTGCCAAATTACTATATCGTTATATACAAATGATTATATGCGCAAATATTTCCAGTAAAACTCATAATACATGTATATTTACACAAATGTGTAATATATATATATATATATATATATATATATATATATATATATATATATATATATATATATGTATTATATACTGTTACATTAGAAGATATAAATATCAAGCAGAAAATTGTACATTTTGTTTCAACGTCAAAATCAAATGTTTCTCTTCAGGTGTCTAATAATGATGGTATATATATATATATATATATATATATATATATATATATATATATATATATATATATATATTAAACATGTTGTGTCGATTGTCAAAGACCACATAGTCCTGCATATACTCTTTTGAATTTTCTCATATGACAAAATTCAAAAGAGGATATGCAGGACTACGTTGTCTTTGACAATCAACACAACATGTTTAATATATATATATATATATATATATATATATATATATATATATATATATATATATATATATATGTATATATATGTATGTATATATATATATATATATATATATATATATATATATATATATATATGTATATACCATTCAACGTTAATATATATATATATATATATATATATATACATACACCATTTCAACGTTAAAATCAAACGTTTCTCTTCAGATATCTAATAATGATGTTATATATATATATATATATATATATATATATATATATATATATATATATATATATATATATATATATATATATATATAAGTACCTCTACGATATCGCTAAAAAAATGGCATAAGCATGATTAAAAAGACGCCACACTTTACGAAAACAAAATTTTATCGTCTAAATGCTTATGTTATCTGGAAGAGGAAAGACCAAAGTTTTTTTTCATTATTTTTTAAAATGTTTTCCTTCTTTGTAGAATATTCGAAATTTTGATTAAAAAACTTTGTTTATCTTTGTATCACCGTCACGAGTGAAATAACATATACAATTTTATCACTTTTTTTTTGTATGACACACATTATTTTTGGAAATATTGCAAAAATTAAAATAATTGTCGGATGTAAATGAAACTTTCAGAATGTATTCACAGAAGATCGAAATTATTATAAATATGTTTTTTTTTAATTAAGTCATGACAAAAATATTTTTTTATATTTATTATCCCCCCACCATAACTAATTTTATGAAAACACTAGAAATTCGCTCGCGTCGGGTTTAGTGATTACAATAGTTAAAATCACAAGGCTTTGAAGAATGCAAATCACGTTTTGTTTTTTTTTGTAATTGGTCCACCCGTACCCGAAAATCAGCTCCCAACTGTAACATACAAAACTCAATAAAACAAATATATTATTTAATGCTTTTATTTGCTTTTAGCTGTTTTTATTAATATGGACAATATTTTCTGAAAGCAAAAAATTTTTTCGATGAATAATAAATTTTTAATACAGTTATTTCTAAATTATTTAATTATAATACATTTTTTACATTAAGTTGTTAAAATATTTTAAAATTAGTTAAAAGCCGCCTCGGGTTTTCTAAGTGTCCTTATGATATAGATCTTGTTTTAGTGTTTTGTAAATTGTATCGTTTTGACGACTCCGAACAAAGCTTGTAATTAAAAAATGTAATTTTGTCTTCAAAAAAATCGTTAAAATGGTTGTTATTAAAATGTACGGGAGGCAACAAGTATTAAAAGATCACGTGACTTGAGTTTGAATGGTGTTGCAAATTCTTAGCGAGACAAATGTTGTGCATTTTGAATTAGCGTTTTTTACTCATTACAAAAATTTGAACATCATCCTAAGCCATTTTCACCATAAATATTGTTACATTTTTAAAAATACCATTTATTTCATTTATCATTTTACATATTTCATTGCAATTTCAATTTTTTGAAGTTGTTTTACAGCTTTCACTTTTTTTCTTTCAGTGAGCCGTCTGTCAATTTTTCAATTACGATTCATTTTCATACTGTACCATTTGATTTATTTTTAATTTTTTTATATAGCTACTTTTTCAATATATTTCTTGAATTTGTGAAATTCTTTTTATAGATTTTTTAATTCATGTATATTTTTTTTGTTATGAAATAAGAAAGATAACATATCCAACCGAGCACTGAAATATGGCGCAGATTTTTGTACAATTTTTTTTTTTTCGTTTTTTATATTTTTTGATTTAGTTTTAATAGTCTTCATTGAGATTTTAATACATTTCATTTACATATTTTTCATATAAATAAGAAAAAGAAAAGAAAATTACCTAGCAATAGCTGATATTATTTAATTTTTGTCATCATCATTTATTTATCAAAATACTACTATAAATTTTAATTTTTTTTTTTGCTCCTTATTAGTTTGTTTCATTTCTAGACATAAAGAACAACATATAACTATCTCGGTGATCATTGTGAATTCAAACAAATTATCCAGTATTGCCTCTGAGTCCTTGGTCCATTCTGTCTGCAGCTCATAAAAATTCATTGTCATCACCCTGCTCAAACTTAAATTATAAAAAGAAAAAAATAGAAAATTGGGTTTTTTTACAAGGTGATGACAACTTGTTATTGTTGGCTGGCTGGCCCTTGACCCAGCAATGTCGAAGTCATTTTTTTGGCTTAATTTCATCACAGTTTTCCTCAATGCTGATTTCAAATAAAAAACATGCAAAAAAAAAAAACCTGGTTTCTAATGTTCAGGTATAGTAATTTTAACTATTTTTTTTCATATTTTATGCCCAGAAAAAAATTTTTGTAATCATTTTCATTTCACCAACCAATTTCACTGAGAAATGAAAGAGCATTCTTTGCTTTCAGGAAATACTTAGTTTCATGGGGTGCAGATCAAAAGTTTCCTTGATATTTTGTTCAGATGATGACATAAGTTATTTTTCAATATTTATTTCAGGGCAAATAGGCTGCAGAGTGTAACACAATAACTATTGGTATGTTTGTGATGATTTTTACTTAGGATAGAAATGTTTTATCAAGCAGATATGTATTGACTTTACGGGTGCTACAGCTACGTGACGTCATTTATGTCCTTCCGTATGATCATTCGGATCTCACGTTAGCTGTCGATATGTGATTATAATACATCACTCATTGCCTGTCAATAGCGAAAGATGTTAAGATCGCCTCCCTTTATTTTAAACCACATTTTTTTTCGAAGGAAGTAAGTAAAAGTTTCCTTAGAAATACATTAAATAATCTTTAAATTAGATAATTTTCGTTAAAAAAATTTTGAAAAACCTATAATTGATTTTTAAAAGAAATTTAAACTCGGATTTTAACTTAGTTTAAAAACTTTTAAAAATATGGCTGATATCGATTTTTTTTCAATAATTTCGCTGACAAAAAAAACAAGATTTTTAACTAAAATTTCGGACATGCTAAGAATGAGTAAAATTTTTTTAAAAATACTCAAAATATACTTCGGTATTTCTTCTTAATAATGATATATATACTTAAGCAGATAAAATTTTTTTCATGAAATTTAAGGCCTTTCTTGTCAAGCTATACTGCATTTTTTTTACATTTCGTAGAGGTACCAATATATATATATATATATATATATATATATATATATATATATATCGTCTTGGACTGACCCGCTTGGGAAAATGAGAAGAAAAATTGAAAGAGTTTTTTATATATATATATATATATATATATACAAAACTCAAGACGTTTGACAAATACAGACACACACACACATTCTCTCACACACACACACACACACACACACATATATATATATATATATATATATATATATATATATATATATATATATATATATATACATACATATATATATATCTGTTTATATATATGTGTGTACGTATATATATATATATATATATATATATATAGATGTATATATGTGTGTGTGTGAGTGTGTGTGAGTGTCTGTGTCTTTCTTTTCTATATGTTTCATTGAATGTGATGCTCAAGGAAATTTTTGTATGTTTTAGTATTCAAATTTTCTGGTGTGCTGCTGACGAAACTCTCCATTCTCATTATTGTCCCAAGGAGTTTTGTCTATTTCTTTAGCCATTTTCAAGATATTCATTAGTAGTCTATTTTTCTCTGTTTTATATTCTAGGCCGGTGGCATAGTTGTAGTATTAATAATAGTTCCATGTAAGAAAGAGGTAAAAGTGCCACTAACATGTTATGGATCGATTCACTGACAGTAATATCGAGTATTGGTTCAGAACACGTTTAAAAAGTGAAAACTTACACACATACATGCACATGTATACACATATATATATATATATATATATATATATATATATATATATATATACGCACACTCACGCACACTCACGCACTCTCACACACACATACACACACACACACACACACATATATATATATATATATACACACATGTTTTTGTGTTTAAGAAAGTTAACTAAACACGGAATTTTTATTTTTTGAGGATGTTACATTCCATCATTGCCGATCGTACCACGAACTACAACCAGTAAAGATGAATGGATGTCCCCTCGTGGAGGACCCGTGTTTTGAGTCATTATTGGGCCTAAAACTCACATCTGACCTCAACTGAAACTTGTGCATAGGTCCATAAACTCGTCCAAAGGTTACGATGCCGTAAATATGGCCAGTTTTCTGTACCGATCAAGTAAGTACCTGACCCCTTCCTGCTCTTGTCTTCCTTTACAAGAGCCATATTATGCCTAAAATGGAGTACTGCTGTCATATTTGGGAAGGATCTACGCAGACCTCATCTTTCCGTCCCGATCGAGTCCAAAAGCGTCCTAATGTTTGAGAAATTATTTTCTACCGTGCCACCCCATTTTCACACACTGGATATGGCAAGCCTGACACTACTGTATGGCTATTTTGAAACAATAATAATAACAAGTTGTCATCACCTTGTAAAAAAACCCAATTTTCTCTTTTTTTTCTTTTTATAATTTAAGTTTGAGCAGGGTGATGACAATGAATTTTTATGAGCTGCAGACAGAATGGACCAAGGACTCAGAGGCAATACTGGATAATTTGTTTGAATTCACAATGATCACCGAGATAGTTATATGTTGTTCTTTATGTCTAGAAATGAAACAAACTAATAAGGAGCAAAAAAAAAAAAAATTAAAATTTATAGTAGTATTTTGATAAATAAATGATGATGACAAAAATTAAATAATATCAGCTATTGCTAGGTAATTTTCTTTTCTTTTTCTTATTTATATGAAATATATGTAAATGAAATGTATTAAAATCTCAATGAAGACTATTAAAACTAAATCAAAAAATATAAAAAACGAAAAAAAAAAATTGTACAAAAATCTGCGCCATATTTCAGTGCTCGGACTAACTGCATTCCTTCATTCCACCAGTTCTAATCTTCCTGGCCAGGAACTGCCATGTTACGTGCATTGTAGCGAACTATCCACATTTCCTCCGTATTCCATTGGTGAGAAGCAAGTTCCGCTCGAGCAACTTCTTCTCGCGAGCCACTACTCAGGAGAAACGGAACCCCATTGGCGGAGAAGACCACCTTGATACCGGAAATTTCCCGATGGGCTCCAAATTGCTGGTCCATCACATTAGAAATAACTGAAACGTAGAACCAAAAAAATATATTACGTTGATGATGGGAAGATTTAAACAAGGATTCGTTGATGCTATAGTTTCTTTCGGTAAAAAATAGATATTCTCATTTTGATTCCTTTGACTACGTTTTTTAATTAATTGGATCCTTTTGACTGGGCCTTTTTACAAGTTTTCCCAGCATAAATTTTCGAACCAGTCTTCCACTGATCTTCCCCATCTATCTGCATAAACGGCGCTTCTTACTCTGTAATTTTCTACATTGAGTGTCCCTCGGGCGTTGTACAGAGTGAACTTCACTGTAACAAAATAAAGGATGAGATATGAGAAATTACAAAACGAGACAGTAAAAAATATAATATTCTTTGTCGCCAGCAGAACACTTCCGAGATATTCAAATATTTGCGCCTGCTTGATTTTCGTGCTTATGATTTGTAATTTGCATTTAGGGGTCATCCTTTTGCTAACAGTTATGCATTTTGTCTTCCTAACGTGAAAAAATCGAATGTATGTTCTGTCCTTTCTTCTCGTTTTCTTTCAATACATTCTGTTGGAGCTTTTGCAGGTTTCCTTCTGTCTCTGCTATCAACAATGTGTCATCTGCAATATTTTATGGTGTTAAGACCGTAGCCGCCAATAATGAATCCTGGTAGAACATCTTATTCTCTCAGAATTGCCTCCCTGTATAGGCTGAATATGCAGTGAGAAAGCGCATCCTTTTTATCTACTTTTGTATTTCTACTTAACTCATTTTCTATCAGTATGCAGGCTGATTGCTGCCAGTGCAGGTACTTGATTATACTAATATGTTTCGCTAATAAGTGCAGGCTGCTGACCACAGTTATAACAGATCTTTATGGCGCGCTTCATCGAATGCCTTTGTGTAATCTACAAAGAACTGGACGATACTTTTGACTTCGAGAAATGAAAACCATATTGCTTATCTGAAAGAAGAAATTTTGATCTCAGATGCATTACCAATATATATATATATATATATATATATATATATATATATATA
>OZ038493.1:24396302-24413802 GCA_964036315.1 Acanthosepion esculentum | reverse complement strand
GCTAACTTCACTAATACATGGAAGTCCAAAATAGTCGTGACAAATCACTGAAAGTGTTAATTCTTGCTATTTTGTTCTGTTAAACCACAACTGCTCTTTTCGTTCCACCCTCTTCTAAGATCTGCCTGTAAGGATGTTCTACACAGATTATAATTTTGAGCTCCGTTATTTACAATCATAAATACCCTTGCAAAGCAGAATATATAAGTAGAACTAAGCAAAAGGTACACACTAGAAGAGAATAGAACATGCCGACTAAGACGTCATGGATGATGCGATAATTTGCACAAGCCGGTTAATTCTTCAGGTTCTGTCATTTCTGAACATATAACAAAAGAACACGGTTTATTCTATGTCATTTAACAGAATTCCTTTACCATTATCATCGCAACGCGATCAGATTACAACCTGAAACTTTTAGAGAGCTTATACATTAATTTTAGGCAGCCTTCCATCTTAATATTTCTAACTTACTCCTAGCGGTTATAATATCATCTAATTTTTCGGCTATTCGCTGTGACGTCACTAGAATTCTCTCCAAATGATACCTGTCGACTGAGCAAGCCTGCTGATCAGTTTTTTTTTTATCTTAAATTAAGCTTGCCACAATCAGTGACCCAAACAAACTATACAATATTCCTGACACCAATAAACCATATTCTTACTTAAAATTTTACTACAACCATAATAATCATTCAATCTCTGTATGAAGACCGAACTAGCCCACATATGTACAATTTTTCTTTGGTATGTGGGGAATCGAATAACAACATTTAAAAATGAAAACCTCAACGAAAATTGTCAATATGCATAATGTTATGTATACAAGAATCGACTCTAAATGGTGTTAGCAATTCTCATGCGCAATCCTTAATTGTGGCAGAAATATCAGTTAACCGAACGAAATTAATGCGGGACGTGGATGAATTAAAAAAACAATCACTCGACCAACCATACATGCAGCTACACATTCATTCAGACACAACAACAATTATGAAAGACTCACTCGAAAAACAAAATGCCTCACATCTGTTGACCATATTCACCATAGTCTATGAATATAGAATCCAGCGCAGTACGTAATCTATTCAATGAAACAACGTTAAAGATTAACACTCACGAGTCAGACACTCTACTGAATCTGACTATATCGCCAATACCACCAGCAGCTGTTCCGTAATTCTTCAGTCCTCGATATCAAAAGCTGGCTGTGAATATTCCGGAAAAAAACATGGCCGCCTTTATACACGTACAATTAAATATTTCGAGCCTTCTGATTGGTTAACACTTCTATTGGTGAACTATAAAATGAGTCAGCTCATTTTGTCTGGCTCTCTAGTACACCAAGGTACCCCGAAACTCCAACAACATCCACCACAGAACTGATATTTCTGTTCACATAAAGGAGAAGAGGTTGGGGGAATTAAGGTAAATATACTAAAAATAAAAGGGGTTAATGAGCATACATTCCCTAGATAAGCTAACTTGGTATAAATAAAATAAAACAAACCTAACCCACCCTATTTTGGAGGACATTTTGCCAAAGTTTAATAGAGAACTCTTTATGTGCTGATGCATAACCGGCGTCAAAATGACACTCTAAGTCAACTACTGTCACCCGATAGATACGTGCAAATCTCGATCACCTTTTGCCAAATTCTGAAGGCGGGAGTTGTCGACCTTCCGTCCTGATCTTGAGTTTAAGCTGATGCATAAAGAAAAAGATCGTTTGGGAAGAGGTAAACTTCTCGTAACTATAGTATTTCTTCCATCGCATCGTCCATCTCACGACTCACATAACACCTAGTAAGCACAAGAACTTATAATGCTCAATCATAGTCAACAATATTATCACATTGCTACAAACGGAACTGGTCTCAAGGACAAAGAATTTTCTGCGCAGAATGCGAACAATGATGTCTTCAATAAACATTCTTAACGGGACTACCACCGACTCACCTCAGCGAACCCAATGGGGAATATTTCCCAAGCCCACTAAAGAATGTTATTTTTCCGACCCAGAGCGATGTCCCATCGTTAGTGAAGCATTTCAACCCAAGCGCCAAAGGCCATATGAAGCGAGCCTCCCGTTTCATTAAACCGCGCTCGCCAGTTAGACCATCTTGAACGGAGCCCCTCACTTACACATTACGAGCCAACGCCTGGACGTTGGAGAGGCCATATGTCGACCTTAAAGATGAAACGTAAGAGCTACCCGGCATTCACGACAGAAAGATCAATCGCTTCGGTGTAAACCGTGGACCTCCTCCTCGCATAAGTGTTTACTTCTCAGGGACGGGAATTTCAGAATTCGCTATTCCCATCTCCTTACGAACATGTGGAACGCGATGCGAAGAGTATATTGACGAATCTCAACGCTAGGCATATCCACAGAACCTTCAGAAGGTTGAAGGCAACAGATCTCCTGACATACGTTAGGAGCTTTGCCGCTACACAACACGGAAAACAAGACCCTAACTAATTGCATTAGTATGGCATAAAGGAGTGAAAGCACGGCGTGTCGGTATAGGTGAATTGGGTAGATATGGGGGAAATACTTTCGCCTTTAAGGAAAGATCCACCCGACACCACAGACAAACTCACCTTCGACCTTCTCCCGCACTTTCAATCAATTCAGGTAGGAGATCAGTGCTGAACCAGACGCCGAGTATCTTGACCTGTCGATCTATCCAGGGAAAAGATACGCGAAGAGAAACTTCTTTCCACGCACCCAAACGAAGGCCAACTGCTATTGATCTTGGCCTCTGTCTCGTACACACTTATCTCTGCCAACTTCGTTAATATCGCCCCTGCTTGATCCAAGAACGGAAACCTGGCCGAGGTGGTTGCACGAGGTAAGGAGATTCCGCGAAGGACCGGATTCACCTTTAATTTGCGAAGGAAAAGTTCCAACGCAAAAACGTAAAGCAAAATCGAAAGCGGGCATCTTTGACGAATGAAGGGTGACAAAACGAAAATCTCAGATCGTACCCCATTCACTTCCACTAGCGCACCGTGTGACGTGAATAGAAGTCGGATCCGAGTGAAAAAAAAACGGACCGAAACCGTCAGCCGAAAAGAAAAACTCCAGAAAACGTTTGTCAATCATATCGAATGCCTTTGACTGATCTAAATTGATCAGCGTGTCTTCACTCTCGACTTGCTCGACGATCAATCGTACCAAATGAAGGTTGTCCTGAATAGTTCTGCCCATCACAGCACACGTCTGCACAGAGCCAATTAGACTAGACAGGACAAGACAGACTGCAAACGACTGCTTAAGATCTTCGCTAAAATCTTCAACTGTATTTAACAACGTCAAAGACCAAGAGTTACTTATCTCTTGACCACCCTGCTTGTTTTTGTGTAGTAACTTGATCCCACCCCAGTTTACGCGTTGCGGTATAGGCCCCTGTCTCATCCAGTTGTTGTAAATCAGTTTCATCAAGGGAACAAAAACGGGAATCGCACCAAATATAGTTCGTAAGGAATATCATCTGATCCCGGAAATTTGTACTCGTCAGACATCTTTAGCGCTTATATTTTATAACAGAACCCTCGCCCCCAGCCCCTTCAGCAGCTTCGAGAAATGGGTCAGACAGGGTCCGAGTCGTGCATCAGGCCCAAGCGAGGGTTTTACCACATCGGTCCCAAGAAGGGGATTCGTGTCAGGGAGGCCAGGACTGCAGAGGGTTTCTTCTCCGGTTAGGTAGTGGAGAGTAGGCCAGTCTCTTCGCACTTCAAACAGATTGGTTTACGGCCCGTCAAAATGACAGGCATATTCTGGCCCTCTACACATAGATAGTTGTGGTCGGTGATGAAGACGTTTCGGTATAGCATTATCTCAAAGCCTCATCCACCGATCATATCGTCGGGGACAGCACTGAATATCTGCCCAAATTTAGCCCAATAAGCGTTTAAGTGTTCCCTAAGAGATGTGGAGGAGTCTCAAATACTGATACATCTCCGCCTGCCCTCATACTCAGTTCTTATGATGGGGCCTTTTTTGATAAGGTCCCTTGAAGCGTACTCACAGTCATCAGGTTTGGGAAACAGTACGTCCCACTTAAAATATCCATTGCCTCTTATGACTCTTTGGGGGGTTACCCTGTTTGGACGTCAACGATTTCAAATTTCTCGGACATTGAGGCCGGCAAATGTTATTAATACTGTTTATTATAAACAGAGATTCATGGAAGATTAAAGTTTAAAGACAGTAAAATCGACCATGCTAACCGAGCGTTCATCTGTGGCCGAAACGGTTAAGGCACGTCAGGCTATATGACGGTTCCGTATAGGATACAGGTTCGATTCATTGTCGGAGGACGAATATTTGCTATGAAAATTTATCGGACATTCAGGCCGGTAAATGTTGTTTAATACTGTTTATTATAAATAGAGCATTTACTTAAGTACGTGTATCTATAAAAAGAATGTATAAACAAATGAAATGTCTTTAAACTTATATTATTATAGATTTTAGATATGCGTTGATCCTATCCTTGGTGTGCTACCTTTTAGTTTAGTGCACAGCAGTTTCATTTTCTTGTTTCTTCCTCAAAGGCAGAACCATAACACGTATAATTTTTTGGCTTTTTTATGTCTTTATATTTTTTTAAAATATTTATCGAGTTGCTCTTTGTGTGAACTCTGTTATTTCTTTATGCATTTTCTTTATAGGATTTGTTTATTTGGTAATAAAACCTACGGAAAAATAGTTGAAACACATGTTTTAGATAACATTTAATTTATGTGGACACACCAGAAAAACAGACGACACAAGCCCAGTTTAAAAACAGATGATAAAATCTATTGTTAACTCGCAAAAATGAATGAATTAGAGAAAATATGTCCACTGAGTGTTAAATGATGGTCAAAAACCTGTATGTAAATTATCAATGAAAATGAAATATGGCTTTTTGCAATAAGAATAATAATGTTGCATAAGGTCACCAGAAAAGGGAACTATACAAAAAGAAATTAAGGAGAGGATACTTCTGTGAATAGTTTTCAAAGAATTTGTACAATTTTCGAAATTTGTGGTAACAGCAAAGAATAGAACAGGCACAACGGCGGAAGAAATGATTTCCCTGATGTAGGAGAGACTTTCATGTTCCTTTCAATTCTCTTTTTGTTGTATTCAACTTTCTGGTGCTTTGTTTCTCATTCTAGACAGGGGCGACCTGGGCTACTTTAGGAGGGTGTTCTTCGACTCCGAAAATTAAATACAATACCCCGCTAAATAACCTACTGTTAGTCTCCAAATACACATCTCAAAATATGTAGGGAAACCCTTTTGGTTTTAGATGAAAAACAAACAGAACTGTGTTGCCGCAAGTTGAAAAATACCAAAAACATTTTCGAAATTCAAAAGTTAGGCAAGGGCCCAACTTGACGCCTACTTTCCCTCTAAATGGCAGACAATGCACTCTTAAGAATCTTTATATATAGAAATAATTATTCAGATTTTTATTGCGAAATTTGATATATGATTTTCAAAGTATTAAACTATCTAAAGAAACTTGAATGTAGTTTACTTGTTGGCTAATGTAACCTTTGCTGTACGGAACTGCTGCATGTTTCCAAAAACAGAGGTCAGGAATTCAGAACCTTTATTTTAGAACACACATGAGCCGTAATAAAATCAATTGTGTGGTTTAATAATTTTGTATATATTCGATTTCTTTGATATTCGAATGTCTTTTCTAAAAATGGGGCACAACTAGCTAACTGCTAAAGCTTCAAAAATTGAAACCATCCTAAATTTGAAAACCATTACCACACAAAGGTATAAATAAATTTGGTTGGTTGTAAAAGGTGAACTCAGTTCATGCGCAATAGAATTCCAAATGAACGAAGAATTTTACTGCCACGCAGATCTGGAAATCGTGGATAAAAGGAAGCAAGCTTATGCTACGGAAAGAAGAAAAAGATATCTATGTTTGCTTCAGTTTATCTCCTTGTTTTTTTTTCATACAGCTATAGGAAAAGAGAAAACAACTATAACATAGAAAGCCAATTGTATATTAGGAAGAAAAACGAATTACAGGTGTTCGATTGAAAACCAGAAAGTGAAATACAAGATCTTAAGAAATAAAGAACTGGTCATGATGGTTTCGTGGGGCTTCTGTTTTATGAGTGACTAGTCCAACAATTGCGTCAATACTAGAAAGAATTAACAATCCCCGGAATGGATGTCGAACGGAAAAACTAACCCGATTAAGAAAAAGGCCAAAGAAAACTTGAATTCTGTAGAGTGTTAATACGCTCGCAAACGTGTAGAAAATTCCAATCGTAGAAATATTTGAAGAATTTTTTTCCTCGCATCAATGCCGAGCAATACTTTATGAAGAATAGGAAAGATACTGAGAGAAAATTTGAAATATGTATGACCTAATGTACATTCATATGACACTTACTGAAAGAAGCAGGGCATTAAAACAAGATCATAGTTTCATGGTGGATGGTCGGCAAAAGATTTAATGGTTAGGGTTAGGGTTATTCCACAAGTAGTAAATATCATAAGGAACTCAATGGAAAATTGAGAAATAGAGTGCAATAAAGGACAATAGTAATTCTTCTTCTTCATTTATGTACCGTGACCCCTCAGGACGTGAGAGATCATTGCTCTCCACAATCTCTGATCCTTTGTTACTGACACTAAATTCCGTCTTTTACCATCCACCCAATACCACTTTCCAACATCCATTCACAAGCTCGCCAGTGAGATGGCTCTTGTTGCATTACCTAACCTAGTGTTTTAAAACATGTTCTGTGAGTGTCAATTTCTCCAGGCTTTCTTTCCGCGGGAGACAATTTTTTTTCCTTATCATCTTAATTATTATTATTATTATTATTATTATTATTATTATTATTATTATTATATTTTTCTTTTGATATCTGTCGTTTACACATTTCTTTCCGGGTCTGGCCCAGGGACCTAAGATTAGAAATGGTATTATGACACTTTCCACTGCAAAAAAAAAATAATAATTACAGAGATAATTCCCTGCGTAAAGTGTACTTGTCAGAATTTTTTTTTATCTCTTTGAGGCATGGACTTCCAGGGCTCCCTTCAATTAGTCTACAGGAGTCTTTTCCAACCAATCCTAAGGCTCCAACTACAACAGGGTTTGTTGATGTTCCCATGTGTCACATTTTTTAGATTTCTTTTTCAAGGTCCTTGTATTTTGACAGCTTTTCGAATATCTTCAAAGATACATTGCAGTCTACAGGGACTGCCATATCAATAAGGAGGCTCTTATTTTGTTTGTGGTCTTTAATAACAATGTCTGGGCGGTTGGCTTTGATTGTTCTGTCAGTGTGTATTGTGTAGAACCATAGAATTGTAACAGGTCCTATCTCCGTAACCGCGTCAGGGTGGTGTTCGTACCAGTTTCTTTCAGTATCCTTCCCGTAGAAGTTGCAAATTTTCCAGTGCAGATATTAGCCTACTCTGTCATGTCGGTTTTTATATTCAATGGGTGCCAATATCGTGCAAACTGATACAAGATGATCAATGGTTTCTGGATATTTATCACAGAATATGCATTTTGGGCTAACACAGTATTTTAGTATATGTGCTTGATAATTCCTAGTTAACAAGCATTGGTCCTGTGCAGAAAGGATAAAACCTTCAGTTTCAGCTTTCAATCCTGCACTACGTAGCCACTGATGGGTACGGTTTTTGTCTATGTCAGCTTGTTTGGTACGGGCAGAGTATTGGCCATGAAGCGGTTTATCTCGCCATTGTTTCTGTATCTTATCGG
This sequence comes from Acanthosepion esculentum, assembly GCA_964036315.1. Lineage (NCBI taxonomy): Eukaryota > Metazoa > Mollusca > Cephalopoda > Sepiida > Sepiidae > Acanthosepion > Acanthosepion esculentum. The sequence continues at coordinate 24,406,033 of OZ038493.1, read as the reverse complement.
TTGCATCTGTCTTTGCTTTCTTTTTTAAGTATTTTGCAGCTTCAGCCGGTTTACCGTGCTGTACTTGTATTTCTACGCCCATTTGAAACTCCTTATTATTATCATTATTATTATTATCATTATTATTATTAGTAGTAGTAGTAGTAGTATTATTCACTGCTTTTCCTATTATTTTCAGTATGTTCTGTGAGTTTCAATTTCTCCTTGTCCTTTTTCCTCGGAAGGCAAAGTTTTTAAAAATCTTCTATGGTGACTCCCTTTCCCTACCATCTTCATTATTATTATTATTATTATTATTATTATTATTATTATTATTATTATTATTATTATTATTATCAACACTATGTTTCGATTTTTGCTCTGTTCACACTACCTACCAAGTCTGCGTGAAGACCTAAGGGAGGTAGTTATGCATTGCTATGGCAACATTTTATGGTATGTTTTTCCAACATCCATATCATCACTAATGTTGCATGGACAAAGTTCTTCTTATTGTGTGGGCCGGACTTATCAAGAAATTTTTTTATATTACTCTTCAGCTGGGATTTCCAGGGATTTCTTTCAATGTGTTGTCGTGTTCCTTTTTTATCATTCCAAGCGCACCAACTACGACTTATACTATTCTTGTTTTCAATTTTTCTATTTCGATTTCCAGGTCTTTGTACTTCGATAGCTTTTCATATTCCCTGGTTGATATCTTATAGTCCGCTGAGCAAGATATATTAATTAATAGGCAAGTTTTTTTGCTTTTCGGTTTTTGACAGTTATGTCCGGCCTATTTGCTTCAATCTTCATTTCTGTAAAGTTGGTGTAATCACAAAGAATTGTGATGTCTTCTATGATTCTAAGCGGTGCTCGGTGAGGTTCATAATCGCTGAAACATAAAAACAGAAATTTGATTGTGTGATTTGTTTTTTTATCCTTTTAAAGTTATTTAAATCAAGACAATATTTTTTGATAGTCAGCTCTATGGATCCATCCTTGATACTTCTACAATCTAAAGCGAACGCAGAATGCACTTTGCAGGACACTACTGACAATCAAAAAACAAGAACTAGCTAGTGATGTAATGCTCAAGACACCGGGCCACAGAGCAAGACGGTTTGGTCGCCGTGAACCACCGACATTGACCAGTTACGTTATGACACAGAAAAGCGCCTTTCTAACCTTGATGGAAAAGGGTAATAGCTGACGTGAACGACTCATAGATGTCCGAGCTAGCTCGACCGAATAATAAAATGAAATCAGTATAAAAAAAAAAATTCTAACAAATATGCACATAAAAATAAAAAAAAAATTCGATATATTACTGTTATCAGCTAAACAATGAACACCTGATAATGTCCAGATGGTACTTGGCCGAAACGTTGGGTGTACGATAATATCCTTATCAACCAAGATAAGAAGAATAGATAATAATAATTCATTTTTGAATTGGACAGAGTCCGGCAATTTATTTAAAGACATTTTTGATATGTTAAACATATCAAAAATGTCTCATAATAATAATAATAATAAAAATTATTATAATAATAAATAATAATAATCATAATAATAATAATAAAGGCATTTTGCCAGTTATTCATATCAGAAATTAAATACTAAATTCAAATAGTCGCAGTATTCTACAATACAAAGCAAATGATCTTTGAATATAAAGGCTTTAAAATATATCACTAATGTCATTTAGATGCATCGGATATAGGACTTGTTTATTTATTCTTCCATATACCATGTCTCTTCAGAACGTGAGCGACCATAGCACTCCACAGCTTCATGTTCATTGTGGCGCTTAGTAAATTTAATCTTTCTACTATCTTTCGTAATCCCTGTTCTACCAATCATTTGCATAAGAACGCTATCTAGGTTATGCACTGCTTTCTTCTGTCCCTCACGCCTTCCATATATCCTGTGGGTATCACATAGTCATTCTTCATTATGTGCTCTGGCAATGTCAACTGTATCTTTCTGATATTCAGTATAAGTAAGCATTTTATTTTCATTTTCTCTAAAACTCCGTCGTTGCTCACATGTTCAATCCATAGTATCGTCAGTATCATTCTGTAGAACCACATTTCACTTGCCTCAAATCTCTTCTTCATCTCTGAGAAGATTGTTCAGTATTCGCTGTCATAGAGGAGGAATGAGTGCTCTTTTCTATGTTTCTTTTGCTTCAAGTCCCTTCTTCATCCATGAGGAGTTTGTCCAGCATTCGCTGCCATATAGGACTACAGATATTGCGTAACAGTTCAATGCTCTTTTCTTTGTATTTAAAGATATTTTCCGTTTTCTTGATATTTGCTTAACTTTTGGAAGACATGATTCACTATTCCAATTTCGGTTAAACTTTTTCCATCAACTGTTAAAATACATACTAATATAGAGGGTGTCCATAAAGTTCGTGTGCACTTTAAAAAAATTATGACTTTATTTAAATTTGGGATAGAAATAATTTGTAAAAATGATTAGGAAGAATTAAATCTATATTTTTTAAGGTTTTATTGAAATTTTATTTAAGTTTCCACATGTCCTCCATCATCAGCAATACAAAGGGTAATACGATTTTTTAGTTCACGGAAAATATTTGCCAAATGATTTACAGTAATGCCTGAAATCACATTAGTTATTTTAGCTATACTTTAAACTAGGTATATTAAACTTTCTAACATTTTTTACAGATTATTTCTATCGCAAATACAAATAAAGTAAAATTTTCTTTAAAGTGCACACGATCTTTGTGGACACCCTGTAGATGCTTGCCTTATTTCTTTAGTAAATAGTTTAGCTGGATCGTATATATGATATGATAGATGCGGCTCGATTTCGAGCAATGGCATCACTTGATTGATCGTCACATGTGTATAGAGCGCTGTGGCTTTTTGTTCTTGCTAGGGTCATATATTCTCTTGCGTCGATGCGGCAAGGTTGAGCGGTTTTTATAACATATGAAGACATTTTTTTATGTTTGAATCAAATTCTGCATTCCTTTAACTTTTTAATATTTATGAGCTGATAAATGTTTCATGTTTGTATTGTTGGTACTACGATCCTCCTGGTTTTTACTATACCAAGGTTAGACGAAAATCCCTCATGTGTTTGATTTTCTTCTTCATTTCACTGCTTAATAAAAACAAAAAAATGAAGATACCAAAAAAGTATATTCATTAAAAATAAAGATTATAAGAAATGATGTCGGGTTAAAAAATCGATTTAAAATCATTACTGCATTACTGTATGTCCCGGATACAGAGAAGCGCGCATATATATATATATATATATATATATATATATATATATATATATATATATATATATATATATATTAATGTATGCGTCAGTAAATAATATAGACAAGTTGTGTCTATTTATTTTAAGTAAGTTCCTTTCCTATTGTCTGATAAGCTTAATCACATTATCATTGAAAGACGAAAGGAAAACAACATAAAGACACATATTTGAATCCAATCTAAGCTTTCGGCTTACATAAGCCATTATCAAAGATAACAATTTTTATAAATCAAACAACACATATACGAAACCACATTAATTGCCCGTCGTTGCTGTTTGAATAAAGCTCAAAGTAACGACAAATTCTTATTTACGAGCCAAGGAAGCGAAAACACGTCACAGTTCGTGACGTCACACATAACCACGCGAGAGTGAAAACGAGAAGTATTAAGTATGGGAAGCCATTGGTATAAACCAAATGGCTAGATTATAGGCATTTAAGAATGTTTGTGGAGATTTCATAGTTTATGTCAATGACATGTGTCAATATGGTGTTTTCCTTTCGTCTTTCAATGATAATGTGATTAAGCTTATCAGACAATACGAAAGGAACTTACTTAAAATAAAGAGACAAAACTTGTATATATTATTTAATTAAACATGCATTAATGAAAAATTGCTGCCTAAATATACCCAACATATATATATATATATATATATATATATATATATATATATATATATATATATATATGAAAGTGGACATTGAAGGCGTTACACATCCGAGATTGTCTGTTTCATGCTTAAGACAGAATGACGCCACCGGGTGTTGACCTCAGTTTCCACGCTTTATTCCTGATAATGAGGAATTTTACTCATATATATATAGTATATTACAAATATAGCATACCTTAAAACTATATTTGTATCCTATATATATATATATATATGTATATATATATATATATATATATATATATATATATAAATCCATTACATCATATTAAAATGCATTTAAGCACATGCTTCAATTGGTAACTTGTCTTTCTCTCGCGTGATCATATACGACGGCATAGAACCTCATTACGAATTTACGACCCGCTTCCGGTATTCCGCGACTGTTATCGCGCATAGGAATCTTCTATTTGAACATAACAGGATTTCATCTTTGATAGTGAACTACTCTGATGATGGCTCATGTGATCCGAAAGCTTAGATCGATGAACAACATAAAAAAATATCCAAATATTGAACAGTTTTTGTCATTATTTTCTCCCGAAACTGAAGACACTATACGAAGCTCGGAACGGCTCATGATCAAATATCATAGATATTCGTTTTCTTTTATGTTTAACAAAATATGTTTGAATATATATATATATATATATATATATATATATATATATATATATATATATATATATATATATATATATATATATACATACATATATATATATATATATATATATATATATATATATATATATATATATACATACATATATTATGTCATTCACAGACAGTACTGTTTCGCTGTATCACAGCTCCTCAGTGCGACTAGACTTCCGAATGCCTCAAGCCAGGATTGAAACACAACTAATTTGGTGTCAGCCAGGGTTATCTTCACTCGGTACAGTTACACAACTAAATCTAGCGTATTGTTTTTACAAATGTAAACAAATGCCTATCAGCCAAAGTGCTCCATTCATTTTACTGAAGAGCTTTGCATTAATATATATATATATATATATACATATATATATGTGTGTGTGTGTGTGTGTGTGTGTGTGTGTTTGTTTGTTTGAATATATATATATATATATATATATATATATATGAAGAAATATACTCTTAAGGTGTGCTACATTTATGGGATAAAGTGCTCAATATCAGAGATAGAGCGTGTGTAAATATAAATTGAATATTGAAGTCAATACTTAGAGGCGACAGGCTGTTTCATGCTAGAGGCAATCGTCAGGCCATTTCCATTTTCTTTTATCTTTATATATATATATATATATATATATATATACAAAAGAAAAACTTTTCTTATTTGACGCGTTTCATCTTCTGATGGACATTATCGAGGCAAATGTAAGGAATATATTTGGCAAAAAGAGTTTATAAACAGAAATAACAATAGCGTTAGTTCTCAAAATATTTAACCTTAAGAAGGCTCATGAATATACTGCTGATTAACTGAAAAGCAGAATAAGCTATGGAAGATGCAATTTTATGAGAAATAAATGAATATATGTAAATCAATGTTAGTGTTGTCTTTGATTTTTTATAATCTAATTATTATTTAGATCATTTCAGTTTGCGAAAATATTTTGTTTCATATATTTTAAACAATATGATGCTTTAAATGTAAGATCTGATAGCGACACTCTCGCGAATTTTCCGTCTAAGTAAGTTAGTTTCTCTGTTAATAAGTGTGTCATTATTTACATCGGAGTTGTGATTGAACTCATCCCCGTGTATGACTAATGAAATTGAATACATTGTTATGTATATTATTCATTTTGTGTTCATATACATGTGTGCACGCATGCATAATCACACACATACATATGTATGTCTGTACGCATAGAAAGCAATCTCGAACATCTTGTACCGAGTGAAACGGATGCGTTCCTCGCGATGACATAAACTCCAGAATTAATTAAGTCATACGGAAATGCCTGCCGTACTCTAAATTAAACTAACACCGTTTATCATAGAACATTCATTCACCAATACTTAGACGGCTTGAAAGACCGTGTTTTTGCAAATGTCGGTGAATTCAATTACAAATACCAATGTCGTGTCTGCCATGCAGTTGGATATCCTCTCTTCGGTTAAGTGATGGACCACCCTGTTAGCAATTATACTTTCGTCTTGTTTACAGAAAATATCTTTAATATCTTGCTATTCTGTCGTCTGTTCACGTCTCATTTCTATGAAATGTTCATTTGTTTTTGGATAATACGACAAATGGACTATACTGCATCGCCCCTGTTATTAATGGCTGGCTATGTAATATATTGGAAAATATATGATTTGCAGTTTCCTTACAGGGAAACTTTCGGCATTTTTTCGACCGAACAATTAGAATTAGGATAGATGGTAAAAAACGAAAATATCTTTGTCATGTGTGTTGTTATCACACTTTCTAGTATTGATAGTATAGTATTGATAGTATATTTCTAGTATTGATAGTGTATTCTTTCCTAGATTTTTGTTTAACGTAGTATAGAATGTCAACATCAATAGTTTTAATTACCGTATGCAAGGCAATATAGATAAAATGTGTTACTAAGTAAGAAAGAAAAAGAGAAATGTTATGTTGAGCGGTCTCTCCTTTTTACACAAATGGACTCACCCACGGTATACATACACTACTGCCAGTGAATACCCGAAAGTCGGACAGTAGTAGTAGTAGAACGTAGAGTCGGTCGAGTAGAATAACGTAGCGGCAATAGTCATAGTAACAAGCACGTAGACTCAGTAAGAATTCATACAGCGATACTTCGATACCAAAGACTTTATATATATTTGTCTACTAACCCCGCGTTCCTGGAACTACTAAGCTGTATTACCAGTTTGTACGTTAATACATTTATTTCCTATATTCATTCTTGGCGTTTGTTATTATTTGATACCGGATTTCATCCCGGAATCCACAACATGTTATTAAGTAGCGAGAATCCTAGAAGCGGAATCAAGAATACAGTAGATAGCATTTTGAAAATGCATTTAAATTTTAGAAGATAAAAGTTATATGAAAAGCAGGGAGGCGGACGAGAGTAGCACAAGCAAGAAGTGCGAGAAAAATAAATTGTTAGCATAAAACTTACGGTTAATTCAACTTTGAAATATTGAGAAATTATCAGCAATCAAGTACCGTCTTTAAATTCATGAAGTTAGACACCATAGCGACGATTTCATCCAAACAATTACCATATCATTATTTATAAACATAAATTCGCAGTAAATCTATATTACAGCTTTGAGAAAAGGACTGAAGCCGAGATGCCAGGTCAGGACCAATAATGTTGGCGATTCTTTTGAGATTTTATCAAGAATCTCTAAATATACACTACGAGCACCAGACCAGCTGTGGCTGCAATATTCACGGCATGGACGAATTTTAAACTTATAAATATGTAAGGTAGATGCTGAAGAGAAATGTCTACCATGACATAGCGTACCAAATTTCTTAGAATCAGATCTAGCATTGGATTCTATATAATCTTTACATTTCGTGTCAGCCAACAGTGTAAACCAGCGAAGGCGCAACGGGTCTCTTTCAAGCAGGATAGCATAAGCTAAGGAGATAGGTGACAGAAAAGTGTCAACCAGATGACTGTCAACTTATTACCATTATTTTCCATTATAGATAATTGTGGTACCTACTTTAATTTTTGCTGCTGGCGGAAGACTTCAAAGATTCTTATTTTATTTGGTATCTTTCTTTGTTTGTCATACTGCCCTGTCAGTTTATAAGATCTGATGATGGTTTGTCTTGTTTAATATTTATGATTCATTCTCAAACTTTTATTCCTGACACAGCCTAGAAACATTGACAATAGAGGTGAATTTATATAGTTGGGCTTAATTAGTATTACGGATTAACTATTCACAAGAAACTTGCCTGATGAAACCATAAAGTCAAACTCTGGGTAGTGCGTTCCGTGATTTCTTCTACTCTCTTATATATATATATATATATATATATATATATATATATATATATATATATTGATGACATTAGTGGTCAATTAATATATATATATATATATATATATATACATATATATATATATATATACAGATACACACACACACACACACGCACACACATATATATATATATATATATATATATATATATATATATATATATATATATATATATATATTACCAATACGAAAGCATCCAGGTACAACGCAATGTCGAGTACAGAGTAAGACTATAATATTAAAGGCTCAAACACTAATATCCCATGGTTATAATGTATTACATTGGAATCGTAATCACTCTCCAATTCATTAGACCTGGCTATGTCTGATGAATTGGATCGTGATTACGATTCCAATGTAATAAATTATAACCATGGAATATTAATGTTTTAGCCTTTTATATATATATATATATATATATATATATATATATATATATATATATATAATTGTTTACCAATCTTAGACTTGTATATATATATATATATATATATATATATATATATATATATATATATATATATTCATAATTCAAAAATACGCTTTTAAGTAGGCGCCCGAGGGGGTCGTCAGTGATGTTTGGACTTGGTTCATCAGGGAGTTTCGGGTCTTTCAACATCATACTCCCCATCACCAAATCGACCCAATCAAGGGAGATCTAACCCTGATTCCCCCTCACTTTTAAAACGCTAACAGTTACTCTGGCCTTTTTAAAGAGTTCTACGAAGAAAGACCACGTATTCCGCACATTCGATTGGCTGTTTGTACAACCAATCAGCTGCGCGAACTATTTTTAAATGGCCCGCAGTGGGGACTAGCTTTTTTTTTTTTTTTTGGTGGATAGCAGCTTCAATGGATAACCGAGGAGGTAATCTTTAATATTCCTAAGTTTAATCCCTTCCCTAAGTGTTGCATCGTTTAAATATTGCCGGTTGTATTTTATTTGTTTTTTTTGGGGGGGGGGATTAAACTCAACCCTACTATTACATTTATCGTTTAGCCTGATTCTTAAAAAAAAAAAAAAAAAAAAAAATTGTTACAGGTTAACTTTAACTGGATTGGTTTTATTCGCCATATTTAAATAATTGTACATGAACATAGTCTATTTCTTTACACACAATAATAAAATTAGAAAGAAAATCGATAAAGTAAAGTAATCAACATAATATTCCTTACCATTAAACTATTTACAAATTTAAGGTCGTTTAAATACAGTAGACTACGAAATGCTCCTGGAATAATTATTATACTTCACATTATAAAACTACACACACACACACATTATAAATACACACACACACACATGTATACATATATGAATCGCTTAAAAGTAAACCCTATAAACTAATAATATAGAATAGAAATAATATACAAACGATTTAAAACAAAAATCGAGAGAAAAAACTCTATAAATACATTATGTACGTGTTATAATTCCGATTAAAAAAAACAAAAAAAAAAAAACGCTTAAGGTAAATAGTAATTTCAACTACCGCTTATAAAAAGGGTTTAACATGAAAATATATTTACAAATAACACAATTTACCAATTGACATATATTCGTTGACTGTATCTGTACAAATAAAGTCATGTATTTAAATATATATATATATATATATATATATATATATATATATATATATATATATATATATATATATATATATATATATATATATATATATATATACATATACATACATATATACATATATGAAAACGCTGTCAATATTATGTTACTATTATATAATAATTATTTACAGATTTAACTGGCT
>OZ038493.1:24381302-24391302 GCA_964036315.1 Acanthosepion esculentum | reverse complement strand
GATTAGTTGTCCTACAGCCATTGTCTGCGATAGATGTTACTCCAAGGAAGCGTACAAAAATTGTAACGCTGCACGAACATACTAGCAACCCTTACCAGTGAGCAAATCAAAGTACTCTCCTGATTTAAATCCAGTTGGGAATCTGTGGTCAATCTGCAAGGGACGAGTCTGTGGAATGGACATACGAATTACTACCCTGTGCACTGTGGTCATGTTTTATTTGAAAAATGCAATAGAAATTAAATAATAACGAAATTATTCGTTATGTTTCAATTAATTTGCACGAGGTTGTAGTACAAAGTGATTGCGTGGCTTTTAGTTAAATGAATTATTTTCCATCTTACAAACCGATTACCACAGCCGAAACGTTTTTTTGTCTCTCGACATTCCATAGCTATTTTTATGGCAAATACGCAGACGAAATATATACCTTAGTTCAGACTTCTCAGGCCGGACACGGCCGGCCACGTACACATTGGCCGAATCATCCTCATTCAATTTGTATCCCATTGTTTACGATGAAGTAAAACTCAGGCAGATTCTCCACATAACTGTTATCTCGTGAACTGGTTCCAGAAAGGATGCTCTTCCTGTCACTTCAAATCTAGCGTCCAACATATCGTTATAATATACTCTTCTTACTTTCATCATTTATATCTTAGTAATCATCTACCTATAGTGGCCCTTGGGTTTTTTATTGGACCATCAATAGTATTAACAACGGCTTATGCCTTTTTACCGCATTCCTCTCTTCAGTATATCATGTGGGTGTCAAATTCACCAAGTTTCCTTTCCTCATTATTTGTCCCTGATTTTAAAAACAAGTCTTCGTTTGTTCCTGTTCCCTTAACACTTCCTCGTTGACCACATGTTCTGTCCATGACCTTGATAGAAAAAACATATCTGTGGCTTCAAGTCTCTTCTTAGTCTTTGTGGATATTGTCCGACATCCAATAGCGTATAGTTGAAGAATAAGTTATAACACAGTCGTTCAGCATTATTTGCTGTGTTCCTAAACACGTCGAAGGTTTTGAATTCAGAGTTGTCCTTCTCTTAGACCAGTTGCCATCCATGGCTATAGAACCCAGTCTGCCCTGTGATTTACTCATAGATGGAGCGAGAAGAAGAGGATTAATACCTTTCCCAAAGGTATTAGCACAAAATGGTATTCGAACTCGGCTCTCAGATTCCTCAATCCGAGGCGCTATCCTGTGCTCCATCGTGTCTATAAAAATAGAAAAAAAAGGAAACTTAACTTAGCCGACGGGCTTCGTCCCCTCAAGGATTGTGTCAAGGAAAATGTAAAGATTTTTATTTTGTGACAATTATTTATATACAAGGGGAAAAATATTGTTTTTTCAAAGTTTCTGGTATACTAGTGCTCATGAATATTCATCAGGTTAGCGAAAATGTCAGGCAAGTGCATGGACATAACGTGATAGAGTTTAATGCCTAATAAGCGAAAGTGAGGAGGAGATAATTTTTTTATGTATGTATATATATGTAATTAGTATTTAAATTATTTAGGGCTTGGATTGATTTATCTATTATATGTTGTGAATGATATGAGGTTATGGATTTAACCGTTTTCATTTATTTTTTTATTTTGGGGATCATTTATCTTGACTTGTGATAGTAGTCATTCTTTCAGGAAAGGGAATATTTGGAAGAATCTGAGACGCTGAATTATAGATTCGATAGCGGCGCTTTTGAAAATTTTCCTTCTAAGTAAGTCACCTTTTTTGATAAGCGCGGCATTCACTAGGGTGTTGTCGAATTTGACAGATTGTTGTGTATAAGGTCTCTTTTATGTTCATAGATACGTTTTTTTTTAAATTTCTGCAACTTTCTCCAGTGTATTGTGAAGAACAATTCTGGCAATGTAGCTACTACAGAATTGTTATTGTTATGACTATTTTTGGTTCTGATCATATCCATGATAGTATTTGATCGGCTTGTAATCATTTTTATGTTGTTTAGATTGGATAGATTGTTTTGGATAGTGAATGTTATGGAGTTTGTTGGTAGTATTACGTATCTGTTTTTATCTAGTTTATTGTTGTTGATAACGTTATTATCGATTTTGCGGTCGTATATTTTGTGCAAATTTATTTTAGCGTTGTGAGTGAAAGGCTAAGGATATTGAAAAATTTTGAAAAGCAATATTTTTACTCTTGCATATAAATTTTTCTCACAAAAATAATCCTTACATATGCCTTACAAAGATCCCTGCGAAGACGAACAATGTCGACTTTTGTTTGATTTTTTCATTGTTATTTTATAGTTATACTTTATCGGAAAATTTTACACAGCAATATATATTATAGGTAAATGGGAAAAATCATAATGTAAAAAAAAAATTAGATATTAATAGAAAAACAATCTCATTAAAGAATACTTGAAACCTGTTTAATTATAAGAAACAGATAATATGATATATTATTTCAGTAAAATTTCAACGTCGAAATGTTTCTTTGCCCGTATCAGGTCTTTCCTGTTTATGATGGCCATATGGTCCGCGATAACGATTTTCAAACTGGTTTTAGAAATAAGAATACCTTGTAAGTTTCTTTCTCAACGCCGTGCCGGAATAGTGGTCAAGGATTACCGAAAAAATATCGTATTATTGATTGAAATCAGACGTAAAATAGATGCACAAACTTATGTATTACGGCTAGAGGGTCCAATAATGATAGAAAATGATTTGTGTATGGCAACAGATAACGATAAACAACGTGGTTACCATAAAAAAGAGAAACCAGTGAAAAAAGCTGTCTAGGACTCCATCCACAGAGGTTCTTGCTGTGTTTTTAGTGAAATATGAAAGATGTTGCTCATTATAAACTGCGTGTACATGGAGCGGCCATAATTGCAGATGTACAGGGTGTCCATAAAGTTTGTGGGCACTTTAAAAAAATTATAACTTTATTTGTATTTGCGATAGAAATAATTTGTAAAAAGGAATAGAAAGAAGTCAAGCTATATTTTTTTAAGGTTTTATTGGAATTTTATTTAAGTTTCCACATGTCCTCCATCATTAGCAATACAAAGGGTAATACGATTTTGCAGCTCACGGAAAACATCTGCCAACTGATTTACAGTAATGCCTGAAATCACATTAGTTATTTTAGCTATAATTAAAACTAGTTACATTAAACTTTATAACATTTTTTACAGATTATTTATATCGCAAATACAAATAAAGTTATATTTTTTTAAATTGCACACGAACTTTATGGACACCCTGTATATTACTAGCAACTTACCCGTGTAAACGAAGCGTAATGTTGAAAATTCTGTGCTTCTATTCCATCTTTCATATTCTGAAAGACAATTGGAAGAAAAAAATTTTCTTAGGCTCGAAGGTTGGTCCATATTCTCCATGAAAACCAGAATTAACTCTTACGGATTCATATTGCTAGAAACTTTGATACGTAAGTGAAAACATTCAGAAGTAAAAAAAAAAAAGAAAAAAGAAGTTGAAACCCTTCATTCAAACATTATTTTCCAGAGTAAAACAGACATTTTTAAACATAGAATTTAAAAAAAAAAATGCTTCCCCCTGTAATGGAACAATTGTAAATAAAAATGATTATATTTTTGATGAGAAACATTTATGTCGATATATATCTTCTGGTTAAACTATCGTCCTGTTCATATTCACCCCCGGTATTTTGAACAAGAATAGATCTTTATACCTTGTTCCCTTTTAAGAATTGTATTTTCGGACCCTTCTAAAGTATATTCATTATCTTACACTACTAGTGGCTCAGTGCGTCTTAGTAGCATTATCGCCTTGCTTGAAGTGAACAGATTAAATTTTTTTAAAAATACGTAATTACTTACCAAAAAACTTTATATATGTATTCAAGGTAACATTTAAACAAAACTGAGTTGCAATTAAAGATGAATTTTAACATTACAGGAAGACTTAAAGATAAATATAAGCAGATAAAAAACATCCCTTTATCTAAAAGACAGTAGAATTTTTTTATGTCGCATAAATTTTCAAGAAACAAATTTTATTCATAAGAATGAATGAAAAATCGATATGCATATTCATGAAGTCATTTTAATTGTATCCTTTTTGCTTCCAAGGTTTTGTGATCTTTGTGGCAACGTTTTTTCGACTTCAATGGAAGGATTCACAAATATATGACAATTTGATAAAATATATAGAACTATTTTGTTTCATATCTGTATTTTGATAGTGGGCTAAATGGTAATGTAACATTCATTTTATTTCATATTTTTTCCTAGAACCTAGTTGTTTCGTGAATCTTACTGTAATTCATTTCACAGCTCTCTATCTATCTATCTATCTATCTATCTATCTATCTATCTATCTATCTATCTATCTATCTATCTATCTATCTCCCTCCTGGGTATAACGGTAAACTATATCTGCGTCCTGGGTAAGACGATAAACTACATCCAACAGCAAGGCCTCTGATCAGGAAGTTTTGAGGAGCGTAGAACCACCCCTTAATTGCTGATGTTCCTTGGTCCACCCTGACACGGGGTGGTAGCACTTGCTAGGGTCCCAGCTATGGGCAAATAGTTGACACCCAAACTGGGATCAAAACACTATGAAAGTGTAAAAATAGGTTTTGATACATACCAGAAATACTTTGTAAAAAAAAAACAATTATTACCAGCAATACATTTTTAGAAAAAAAACATATTACCAACTATAGTTTATTTTGAAAGAAAATATTACCAGCAATAAAGAAATTTGTCGGCATTAAATAATCCATTGAGGTTAATATGCCATAAAAAAGGAAAAAAGAAATCTATCTATCTATCTATCCAAATACTAATCATATATTTCTAACCTCAACTGATTATACAAGTTTGGTTAAAGACGATAAAATTATTTTTTTAAGGATATTTAAAGGTATATTTTGGAGAGTTTTATGGTTTCCACTAGAAAATTAACTATGAATTTTCCTGTCTCTGGGTACATTTGGCTTTCGTAAGCTATTATCAAAGGAGAACTGACACGTAAGGTCGGAATATGGCATATGATGATGAGATCTTTGAAAGAACGTCGAAACTGACATAGCCCCCAAAAGAAATTCGCTTTGATAATGATTTAATGAAAGTTGATAGTACTCGACAATGAACACTTTATAATTAAGATGGCCTATTATATATATATATATATATATAGGAAATATATATATATATATATATATATATATATATATATATATATATATATATATATATAGGAATATGGGAAACAGTTAAAACAAATCTCTAACAAAACGTATTCGTTGGTCATTAACCAAACATGTACAAATGATAAATTCCTGCCAAAATAAACCAAAATCAGCAAAGTATTTTTCACTCGACATATATTGACTCTTTCCTAGGCCATTATCTATTGTAAAAAAGTGCTTACCTTAATAGACGTTGATAGTATGTTGAAACGCATTATATAACGATTTTTAAAAGCTTCAAATTAATGTAATAATCAAATATTCTATTTGCTACTTCCGATATCCCGTGCTTTGCTTTTTCAGCGGACAGGTTGGTGGGTAGAAACTTAGCGTTTCTAGATTAGAAGGTAAACCGGAACACACAAAGAACGCATTACTATACGATAAAAATATATGGGATTCACATTGCTTTCCATCGGCTAGCGCAAACTATAGCAGAAATCTTAATTACTTTTTTGAGAGTATTCATGTATCTCATATCAAAATTCTTACCTTTAGCATTATTTCATATATATATATATATATATATATATATATATATATATATATATATATAGAGAGAGAGAGAGAGAGAGAGATAGATAGATATAGATATATAATATAGAAGGCTCAAACACTAATATTCTGTGGTTATAATTAATTAGAGTGGAATCGTAATCACGATCTAAATCATCAGACCTACAAATTCACATTTTGAATTTGTAGGTCTAATGATTTGGATCGGGATTACGATTCCAATGTAATAAATTATAACCATGGAATATTAGTGTTTGAACATTTTATATTATATTCTTACTCAATCCTGGACATTGAATTCTAACTGGTTTGGGAATTTATGTACATATATATATATATATATATATATATATATATATATATATATATATATATATATATATATATTGACACTAATATTATCAATATATATATATCTGTACTGTGTCCCTTCATGGCGTGGATTATCATGGCTTTCCACAATTTTCTGTCCTTTGAAGCCCTTTGTAAATTTTGTGTTTTCGCTATATCATTAAACCCCGTTCTTCCAACCATTTACACAGTCTCATATGGTATTTTATGTACACATTTCCTTTGTTTCTTTTATGTACAATATGACCTGTGAGTGTCAAATTTTTCAAGCCCACTTTCTGCTTCTAAACATAATTGTCCTTTTTATTTCCATTTTCCTTAAAACCTCACCTTTACTCACTTATTCAGTATAATGTTATTCACAGCATTCTTCTGTAGAACCTCATTTATTTTGACTCAAGTCTCTTCTTCGCCTGTGAAACTGTCCAGCATTCATTGCTACATATGAGAACCGATATTTATTTGCAACCCTGTGCAATTTTCATTGTTTCTAATGGCATTTCTCTTTTTCCTTAGCTTTTGGAAGGCAATATTCGATATCCCAGTGCTTTTTGGAGTTTGATGCTGAATTATCGGCATCTTACATGAATGTAAATAGGGGGAATCGATAGAAAATATTAAGAACTGTGTATCAAAAGACGAATACAGCGAAACTACCAATTATAACTTAATTAAGTATCTCAATAAATTATTGATTTGTTTATTTAACGGCATATCAACTCCTTATGGGTCATTTATTGCAAAAATCTAATTTTCTTCTGAGCTCTGAAATAATATAAATATATGTCATTCTGCTTTCACAATGGTATACATGGTAGATGTTACTCAGCTTTTCTGCATATACATGTTTGTGTAAATATGATTGATAGAGACGGTGATATGTGTGTGTTTTATGTTGTAGATTTTCTGAAGATATATGTTGGACTGTAGTTTGATTTTAGAAATTGATATTATATGACACAATGTCATGAAAGAGTTCTTTCGTGTTGGTTGGTTTGGTTGATTTTGTTTAGCTGCATATCAACACCTCTATGGGTTATTTAATACCGAAATGTTAATAATTTGAACCCTTTTATGGCTTCAACTACAGATAAAATATATGGCAGATCGTGTTGCTTTTAAAATGCATTGTTGCTAATTTTACTATAAATAGCTATTGTTGCTATGTTTTACATGGACGTATACTGCTGGTATTTGTACTATGAAAATGTATTTTTATACTTTAATATCGTTTTGTCTGTGTTTCACTGTTTACCAATAGCTGGGACCATAACAGGTGGTACCGCCCCAGGTCAGGGTAAACCTGGAAACAATAGCAATTAAAATGTGGTACCATGCTCCTCAAATCGTTCAAACACCCGATCAGAGGCTTTGTTACCGGATGTTCTGTCACAATAAAAGAAACATGTAATTTGGAGAAATCTCATATATATATAAAATACAGTGTATATGTGTGTTTGTGCGTGTGTGTGTGTGTGTGTGTGTGTGTGTGTGTGTGTGTGTGTGTGTGTGTGTGTGTGTGTGTGAAGCAACTCCTCCTCTGCCACTGATCCGATTTCAATGATTTATAGCTCATTCAAAAGCCCTAGAAAGGGTAGATGCAGGGATGATTTTCGTCGACTACACTTTCAGGGTTGCCAGATTATGCGAGGTCTTAATATCCAGAAGAGGCATGGCACGTGGAACATAACAATCTGGACGAAATAAGGGGTTCGTTTCGAAATTCCAATCACCTGAAGAAGTAGCGACTTCTTTATTAACTTGCAACAACTTGAATTGTTTTAACGAATTGTTTTTACACATGGTTGATTCATTTTTAATCTCCATTTAGACATACTTACCCAGGGCCGATTCTAACAACACTAACCGCAGTCAATCAGCTAGGCTTCTTTAAAACCAGTTGATATAGCATAATACATTTTCGACATGTCCAGGTGATACTATAAATTTTAAATACAGCGAAATATTTTACTAACTCTTTTTAGTAATATACAGCCTTGTGCGATTAAATTGAAACAAAACGAATATTTCCGTTATTCATTTTTTTTCCATATTTTTTCAATAAAACATGGCCCAGTGCAAATTTTAATACTTCGTATGTCCATTCTACGAAATCGTTACTTGGAGATTGACCTCATATTCTCGACTTTAAATCGGGAGAGTTTCCGGGTCAGTCTATAGTACTTTAATCTGCTCACTGGTAAGGGTTGCCATTGTGTTCACGCAGCGTTACAATTTCATAAGCTTTTTGGGGGTAACATCCATCGAAGACAATGGCTGTATGACAACTAATCAACAGTCGAGACAATAGTATCCCGGTGGGAACGAAAATCTGATGCAATCACAGAAGCCGCAATATTTTTCAAGGCCAAACAAATTTCATTATACATCCCGAAAATAGATTCATATCACTGAATACCACTGCAAATGACCTAATCTGAGGAAAAAATATAAATCTATTATACCCTGTCACTACAGGGGGTCTAAAACCGACCGTATGGTGAAAGAAATAAAATGAAAGCAGTTGTTTCAATTAATTTGCATATTAAGGTGTATATGCCCAGTCATGTTAGCGGTGTTCTATAGGATACCTCCGCCTTCTTTATTTTATTGATTATATTATCCAGTTGCTTCGTATTTGACACAGTGATATCTCAAAAGGTAGTGAGGATATGGAAAGCTAAAAACGTATGAGTATTTAACATCAAACAACATGATTTTGTTTTGATTAAAAAAAATAGTCGACATGTTTAAAATATTCCTTTCATTCGCAACACAACGCTAACACATATCAGCGTCACTTCTGCAAGACATTTGACACATTTCCACATTAATTTATAAGAACTTGCTTGTTTTAATTCAGGAATTATTATTCCATTCAAGCCTGTAAATAAGATATTTCAGTGCACCCCTCAAGAAACAGTTTGGTGGTATTAGGTCTGCTGATCATCATGGCCGCTCAATTGTTCCACGTCGTCCTAGACATGTTACTTTTGACGCAGCCTATATTATAGTCGTAGAACTCGTTTTCAATTAGGAATTAAGATTACTCAGGTAATTAAAATAGGAAAACCGTTAAATTGACTTTTCTTTTGCATGTAAAATATCCAAAAATTATATCTAGACATAATTTGAGGAATGGCCCAAATTCTAAGGAGAATATTAGACACCTCTCCCTACTCCTCAGTCGTCTTCCTTTTTTTGCTGTGTAGCTTCAAGGTGTGACCAATTATGGCTCTCCTCAACATCCTGTCTCTTCATCTAAGTACTGTTTAACTGTTTATCATCCTCTCTTTTTATCGCTGCTCTGCCCAAACCCAATTTTCTTCTTCGTCCCGTTTCTTCGATATGCGTCGAGGGTGCTAAATGTCATGAGGCGAATGACCTTATAATATGTTTCCATAAATTTCAAATGGAATTTTCTGATTGTAAAGAAATAGTGTTATTCGATATATATGAATTTTTTCTTCTCAAACGTCTGACTGTTTCTTTTTCATAACTGTCTAAAAAAATTGTATGATGGAAAGCCGATGATATTAATAATAATAAATAGCTGGATATGTGCAACTGTGTTAACGGGATTGCCGATTATATTTGATATCCTTTTTTTTTCTTCTCTCGTCGTTGATCTGTATCTACTGCAGATCTTCCCCATTCCCCTCTCTGTTTTTAGTTATCTTTGAGTTTTTATTCGCGCATTGATAGATTTCATTTGCTAAAATATACCGAGGAATTCACAAATAGCAATGTGCCAGAACACGTAACTCTTTTCATCACTAAATACATTTAACAATTACTTTCATTGCCTTACCGTGTCTTTATTTTGCCTTAATAATTTCTATGACTCCGCAAGCATATATATATATATATATATATATATATATATATATATATATATATATATATAT
>OZ038493.1:24293802-24378802 GCA_964036315.1 Acanthosepion esculentum | reverse complement strand
CTTCAACATTCACTGAATCTATTCTAGCTCAAATATGCCGTGATTCGATGATTCTAGCATAATCTAAAACTTCTATAACACCCAAGGTAAAAAAAATACAGATATAATTTTTGACTACTGTATCTTGAGTTTGCTCATCAGCTCGCTCGGATATCTAATTCTCGTTGTAAGAAAATATTCCCGTTATATATGCCTGCCCTGGAACATTTGCACCTCTTCAGGGCCGACAGTGTCAACCTGAATTTATACAGGGACTAGGCTCAACAGAACTTGGTTACAGTTTGTAAGAGACAGAAGCCAAATCTCATGTGATCTGCAGTTGAACAAGTATAGGACTATCAAAGTATCATTCATACTGATTTAGTCTTCGTAGATAGCATAACTATCTACGACTTCCAGACATTTGCTCCTACCCAGTTATGCTAACATGGCATCGGTCAAAGCATAGTATACTAATGCTAATGAAAAGTAAATGCAGCACATACATTAATTGTATAGTGATACATTTACAAATGGTTAAAATGGTTTGGCTTGGATTGGATTCTGCGGCGTACACCAAAATTGTTAGCGCAAACCAAAAGCCCTCTCAGAAAATAAAAAAAATATAAAATAAGTACTTACTTATTTATTTGGACTGTTATACTCATTGCCGTATTACACGATCCGGCCTTCTTCAGGTGATTAGAATTTCGACCCGAAGCATTTATTTCGTCCACCATGGTAGATTATTCTAGTTTCAAGTGTCACGCCCCTTCCGAATGTCTCATTTCCTTTAAACCCAAATCTGCTAGTTTTGGTTGACCACTGCTGTATCCTGGTATTGAACTCACAACTCTTTAGATCACTAGATCTAACCAACGACTGTATCCAATGTGCCATGTGTTCTTGAGTATAGCAGTCCGAATTATGTAAATAATGTAAGTAATCGTAATAACTCACCTTAGAGATAAAGACAGATATAAAAGAATTAATTTGAAACTTTGAAATTCATACTAACTATCCGACTCAGGCAAGAATAATGGATCTGAGAGCCACATATGAAACAGTATATAGCCATCGTGATGTTTGTTGCGAATGCACGAAAGAAACTATACATCTGTGAGAAGGTGTTTTTTTTTTTAAATGCCAGAAATGCTTTTTATGATACGGAAATGCGGAATGTAAAAATCAGCCTTTCGGCTACATTAATTGGGGGCACTTGTACCTGTACCAAACCCACGAGGGGCAAGATTAGATAAAAAAAAGGAATTTATTACAAGGGGTGAGACTATCCAGACCACGGTATAACTGCGGTCTGAGATTATGTTTAGTAAGGTGATGTTGATATCAATGGTGATACTGATATGTCACTCAGTCCCAAATATTAACCACCGCGCATATGTTGTGAAAATGTAAATGGATGAAATTCAAATGGATAAATTAAGGTTTATTTGAATGCTATGCCCCTTTAAGTGGTAGAGTGTCATGGATATATCGGTGATCTGCTATGTTTTTTGAAAGGGCAGTGTTGAGGGTTCTATCCGCTTTCTAGATGGTTTAGAATTTATGGTTTTCTTTTTATCAGATTCATTTCCAGCATAACAAGATGAAAATATTTTACGCATAGATCAGGGCAAATGAAATGGAATGGTTCCAAGTACAAAATTCAAGCTTATTCTGTTTCGTTTAATTTCGCACAAATTCTCTTTAAAAAGGCATACGTCTATGTGTTCTCCTCATCCCCGCTACGGGTTAAATAGCAGGGCTGACAGAACTCTTTAGACGCGTGTGAATAACGTTCTAGGAAAAAGAAAAATAGGTGTTTGAAGATATGGAAAATGTCACTGGAAATTAGCTTTCTCAAGAACAAACGGAGATGCACAGGAAAGGGCTCTGTAAAAAATAACTATGGTCGCATTCGTCTTGTGAAAAATAAGTAAAAAAAATATATAAAGAAGACTGAAAAATCGGAACCAAAATTAAAGACAATAAGAATTAAGGTTGGTTGAAGAAACAGATAAAAACCAGCACCATATAATAAAATGCGCTTGACCATATCATAAGTGTATCTGATCCGAAATCAATGTTATATGCACTAATAAAGTAACATCTTCTTGAGGAGAAAGACTAAAATAAAACGTGTTTGAACGTTCTATATCACAAATTTACATGTCAGTTCCTAAACAGTTGGTAATCTAACTTTGATTGTGATGCACTGTAAATCTGACTTCAAGAGCTTGTTTATTTGAAGAGATTTGTGGCCAGGGATCAAGAGACTTGGTTTATTATTCTTGATGAATGAGGAAACCAAATCAATGTACGCCAGATCTAGATACTTGGGAACAATCTCAATCGAAGACCGTTTGTGTGGACTGAGAAATATATATATATATATATATATATATATATATATATATATATATATATATATATGTGTGTGTGTGTGTGTGTGTGAACTGCGCTATTATATATATATGTGTGTGTGTGTGTGTCTGTGTGTGTGTGGAATGCGCTACATATATATATATATATATATATATATATATATATATATAATGAAAAGATTTGAACACTAATATTCCATGGTCTATATATATATATATATGTATGTATGTATAAATTTCCAACACCGCGTACATTTTGATATGATGCATGTAATAATAATAATAATAATAATAATAATAATAATAATAATAATAATAATAATAATAATTATGCAATTTACCAGAGCCACATCTATACCATAAAAATCGCATGACAGTGTTGCAAGGAACCACCACCTTAGATACAGCAAATGTCCATTGAAAAACTCTTGCTTTCTGCATTTTTCAGACTTGGCAGAGAGCAACTTAGCAGATCTTCTTTTGTCGCAATGTAGGTTAGTTAACAAGAAAATCAATAAAATGTAACATAAACAAAAAAAATATAAATTAAAGGAAATCTAGACTATACGCAATAAAAAAATAAACATTTAACTTACCCTCTCCTTCATAATCATATGTAATCACAATAGCGTAAACATCACTTTAGTTTGATGAAGTCCTAAAAGACGAAAGGGGCCACACGAAAATTTCTTTTTCATTTTCCTAAAAGTATGTCTGGATTTTAAATCCATCACCTTGCAAATTTCAATAATAATAATAATAATAATAATAATAATAATAATAAGAAGAAGAAGAAGAATAAGAAGAAGAAAAAGAAGAAGAAGAAGAAGAAAAAGAAGAAGAAGAATACATAGGTTAACTTGTGTTTTTCTTTCTTTGTTATTTTTCAAGTCTTTGTCCCTTCAGATCATTTGACATCTAAAGCTTCTTTTTCATTTAATGTCTGAGAATATCCATATTTTCCTGAAATCTCTTGTTTTAGACTTCAGAGTTTTACTTATCCCTGTTATTTGACTCTGATAAATATTTCCGAACGGCATCAGTGCATAGTAAACGTAACAGACAAGGATGGAATTTGAACTCGACCCGATGATTTTACTTTCAGCACCGATACCCACTAACCGAAACATGTACGCCCTTTCTTTTACTGTTTCTTAATCTGTGTAATTTTGCCTAATACAATTCTAATTACACACGTGTTAAGCGATAGTTATCCCTTTTCATTCTTTAACTATTTTAATTGGTTTAACTTTGTACGAGACGTGAGAGAAAATTAGTGGTAGTCATATTAGCCCGGATGTTGGAAGTGCAGAATTTGTTTTGAATCATGGTTTCATGTAAATGACGCAGAATATTCGCGTCTATTTCAGCTTTGCAATATAACTAGAGCAAACAGGTGGCGTTCCTTGTGTCAGCACACAAAAGAACATCTTTGTAGAAAGGGCGGCAGTGAGAGGGATGCATTCAAAAGTTCACCGCGTGGATGAGATAAGCGAGAAAAAATATGAATATATGCCATGAAATCTATAATTGAAAACGCAATATGGCGTTGGCACATTTCTGAGATTTGTGTTATATATTGTGTAATATATATAAAATATGGATATTCTCAGACATTAAATGAAAAAGAAGCTTTAGATGTCAAATGATGTGAAGGGACAAAGACTTGAAAAATAGCAAAGAAAGACAAACACAAGTTAACCTATGTATTCTACTTCTTTTTCTTCTTCATCTTCTTCTTTTTATTATTATTATTATTATCATTATTATTCTTATTACTATTATTATTATGCGGTCCATGTGGATAAATACTTCATGCGTAGTATTCCAATTCTCTAAACACAGTTAAATAACTTGAACTTTAATAGACACTGGACTATAACTTTACACCTTTAAAACATCACATATTTACATTAGTTCATCAACAATGCAAAGAGAAAGGTATAAAGATATACAAGCACTAGAAAGACAATGAAATTAACAGCAGCCACAATAACAATGTCAATAAACTATATAAAAACAAACATATACTCCTAGCTACTAACTGCATAATATCGTCTATCCCAAACAATATATCAAATGTCTACAATATGAAAATAATAACAACCACATCCAAAACTATTATAAATCGTGTTTCATTAACCCATTAACTGCCAAATTTTTTTAATGCGCATTTTGGGCGCAGACAGGTGTCTTAGGAGTTTATTTATTCCTTATGTTTAATTTCAGTAGTTACCATTGTCATTTTTATAGAAACTAGAACATCAAATATACATGTGTATAAAACATCAAAAAATAATATTGATTAGAAATTTAAAAAAAATAGTTTTCATAATAGTCATTATTTTTCTACTCGTGAAATATAAAATTACGACAGAAAGTGTTGGTTTGGTTTGGTTGGTTGGTTTGTTATGTTTTACGGTATATCAACCTCAATTCGTTATTTAATGCCGACAAGATTTTTATTTCTGGTAATATTTTGTTTTGTCAAAAATCTATTTCTGGTAATAATTTTTTTTTTTTAAAGTACTGCTGGTAATAATTTTTTCTTCTTCAAAAATGTGTATCTGATAATATTTTTCTAAAAACGTATTGTTGGTAATATTATTTTTTTCAAAAATATATAGCTGGTAATAGATTTTCTTCAAAAATTTATTGCTGGTAATAGTTTTCGTCAAACATCTATTGAGGATAATTTTTTTTACAAAGTATTCCTGGTATTAAAACCCATTTTTACCTCAGTTTCGGGGTTAACTATTTGCCCATAGCGGTGACACTAACAGGTGCTACCACCTCGGTCTGGGTGGACCTGGGAATACCAACTATTGAGAGGTGGTTCCACGCTCCTGAAAACCTCCTGATCAGAGGCCTAGCTGCTCGACGTAGTTTATCGTCATACTCAGGACAACAGAAAGTGTCTTCTTACGGCTAATAATAAAAACTATAAAGGCTAAGTGTTGTAAAATATACCTCTGCAAATGCAATGTATGTAAGCAATTCAATGTAAATACAAGGAATAACATGTAGTGAGTTTAAATTTAACAGATCCACAAATGGGGCTCATGGCAGGTAATGGGTTAATATGGATCAAAATCAGCAGTAAATAAATCAGTGTTATTGGTGAAAATTTACTTATTTCTCTATTGGATCATGTTATTAATGTCTGTCAAGGCTTCGGAGGAAAATCTCCACTCGATGGTCAAAATTTTTGATGACGTCTCTGCATACTTGCTCCTCAATCTCACCGATATACCTTATTATCTCATACTTCAGCTGTTGAATTGTTGTTGTCTTGTTGGCATAGACCTTACTTTTGTGATGACCCCAAAGGAAGAAATCTAAAGGCGGCAAGTCGTACGATCGTGGTGGCCAATTGACTTCGCTGTTCCTAGAGATGACGCGACATGGGCACTTCTCATTAAATAAAGCCATTTTCGTAGTAGGCCTCTATATCTTTAACAATTGTTTGATTGTTAATCTTTTCATGCTTGAAATTGCCAAAGACTTAAGTTGGTAAATCTGAAAGAAAAAGAAAAAAATCATTAGACGCTTAAAATTAATTCACATTTAAAATCAGTCCAAGTTATTGGAACACCGTTTAGTTATGATTCGAACCCAAAATATGCACAACAATTATATTTCTGTAACAGGTACATATGAAATAAACTGTCACAGCTGCTCCCTACGATATATTGGGAAAACTTGCTGAAAGTTAGAAAAATGTGTCTATGAAACAAAAAGAACATATACACAACAATTTTATCGAATGTATTTTTCGTACATTATTTACATTATTCGGACTATTGTCCTCATCTTTGTTGCCATATTTATTACAACGTTTCGGTCGCTAGGGCCTTCTGTGTGAGCTCAATACCCGGTTAAGGCAGTGGAGAACTTTCAGAGGGAAAATTAACAGGAGATAACTGAGAACGGACATCCCTTAAACATGGCAGTTGGAACTAGAACTGTCTACCCCAGTGAGCGAAATAAAGGGTTCAGTTCGACATTCCAACCACCTGAAGAAGGCCGGAGCGTACTAAGGCCGAAACGTTGTAATGAATATGGCGACAAAGATAAGGACAATAGTCCGAATAATGTAAATAATTTACATAATACCTCTTCTCAGAAACATAGACAGATATTTTTCGGACATAGAAATGGGTTCAAAATCCAATCTAAAGAATAACACACCTATTAAAAGAGAAAGTAGCGGAAAATTCTTGAGAGTTCCGCTAAAGAATATTATCGAAATATTAATCTGAACTCCAGAATTTATTAAATATCTCTTTTCCTAAAAGAAATACCACTTTCATAAGCCAGCATACATGACTATAAATTAAAAAAAAATTAAAATAATGCCTTTAAATTTAGAACTTTTTATTATTCAAAAATATATAATAGATAAATCAATCTCAAACTAAGACAATATGAATAATTACATTAAAGAAATAGCGAACAATATCAACATTTAAGTACCTTCATTTTTTTAGATATTAAATCAGATTATATTACATATGGTCCTCCATAATTTGTCTTGAGTTTCAGTTAGCCTGACGTATATGACACGGCGTTATTAAATTTAAAAATTCGGAAGTTCTAACGACATTTTTATTTGTTTATAAATACTTGTTACAAAATGAATTTCGTCTAACGATCACATCAGGTTGAAACACCGGTTCCCGTCCGATCATGAAAATGATGTAACGTCGGGCCTGGTCAGTATCTAGGTGGGTGGGCTATTGGGAATACCAGATGTGGTAAGCTTAAATGTGCCTGTGATGTAATAGGTGATGGCTCCAAATTATTAATCGAACAGTCGAGTTCCAATACCAGTCGGCTTCGTTATATTCACTTACTTCTCCCCCATCTATGTGTTAATTAGTAAAACCTAAAAAATTATCACAATCTAAAATTATTTTTTGGCTTGAAATAACCTCCAAAAGGTTGATAGCCCGTAAAAAATGAATCAATAAATGAAATATCAAATACATATATTTGCCTTGATAAAGTTCATCAGAGGACAAAACGCGTCTGCTAATTTTTTTTTCTTTTGTCTTTATTCGTACCTTTACATATGCAATATATAGTCAATTGGATTGTTTGCAACATATGATACTATTCTGTCCATTTACCTTTAAGTTAGCTCAAGTGACGTGACAATCTTTACATTGCATATAATACCCATATTCTACTCATCCCAGACCGCACTTATATAATTCCACACATCACGCCAATATTAGAATCTATGGTTGCTAAGAGTCGCTGGATCACTGACGTCACTTTTATTCAGGTATTTACTTGGCCACCCCCCACTGAGTCAGGTTGTGACACAAGGTCGTTTTTTAACATGGGGACCCGAGTGTTTTCACCCGGGCCGCTGGTCTTGGCTGGTCATAGCTGGTCCAGGCCGGAGCCGGTCCAAGCTAGTCGTAGCCATGATACCACCAGCGCAGGGACGAATCCCTACACCAGGCAAGTATCAAGTGAAGCTCTCAGCCAGAAGGCCGACCAAGCGAGCGATCTGCGAACAGATACTACACTCTGATCCAGGCCACTTTTATTCAAACACATTTGTTAATCAAGCCGTTTTTTTCGTGACGTCAAAACCAGACAAGGTCACGGCAAACTCAAAGTCTGCGATCAAGAAAAATGAATTGCACGTTCAAGATTTGTGTGTTACGACCTGAATGTATTTATTTGGTGGCTTACAGGAAGGACACGGTCGACCATTTGCGACAAGTGGTCACACTTCTAACTTAATCTCTGTTAATGTCTTTCAGAAGACATTTGCAAATGACTTAATATTAATGCTAGCAAATGACATAATCTTAAATAACCTGCAAATGGTTTGATGCGAGATTATGACATAATCTTAAATAACCTGCAAATGGCTTAAAAGTTACAGGCTAGAGAAAACAAAATTCTTACAATTATGGGAATCGAAGAATTTAGCAGAATCTTAGAGCCAACGCCGTGATAAGTGAACCAAGTAATTTCAAAAACGTAACTAGATATGAACTCAATAGCTGTAAGAATTCTGTGAGAAAATCGCCAAATGAAGAACGTTAAAAAGTTTGGTTTGGTTTATTTCGTTTTACGGCATATCAAACCCAATGGGTTATTTAATGCCGGCAACATTTTTTAAGATAGATTCGTATGAATAGAATATGTATTATTTGGTTTAGATTGGTTTGTTTTATTTTGTTTTACGACATATCAATCTCAATGGGTTATTTAATGCCGAAAACATTTTTATGATAGATTCGTATGAATAGAATATGTATTCTTTGGTTTAGATTGGTTTGGTTTATTTTCTTTTACGGCATATCAACCTCAATGAGTTATTTAATGCCGACAGCATTTTTTATTGCTGGTAATATTTTTTGTCAAATATCTGTTTCTGGTAATATTTTTCTATCAAAATCGTATTTCTGGTAATATATGTTGAGAAAAGTATTGCTGGTAATTGTTAACTATTTGTGCATAGATGGGACCCTGACAGGTGCTACCACCCTGGGTCAGGGTGGACCTGGGAACACCAGCAATTAAGAGGTGGTTCCACCCTCCTCAAAATCTCCTGGTCGGAGGCCTTGCTGCTGGATGTAGTTTATCGTCTTACCCAGGACGCGGATGTAGTTTAACGTGTTACACAGGATGACAAATGAAGAACGTGACCTATGCTCAGAGAAAGATATTAGAAATTCAGCCCATGTAGAAACTGAAATAAGAAGCTAAGAACGGCAAGAAAGAAACAGGAGAAAAAATGAAGAAACAGTTATTCTAAGTCTCAAAATACAGAATCCTACTCCCTAACTACCAAGATGCAGAAACAGCTACCGTGATGAGATGGAGAAACTACTAACCTGAATGACAGGAAAATAAGGCGGGGGAAATATGGAATATAGGGAAATAAGCGAAATAAATAATTTCAACAAATAATGATGATTCAGCATGGCCGATAACAATCTATATATCATCTGCGACCATGATTATCTGTCATACTCTCAGTGAGGCACCTATTTGTCTTGATGCACGCTTCAGAGCTCAAAGGCGTATTCTGGAAGAATGGTCGGTTCGTTATATCGCTGGATGATATACCCAACTATTGCTACCAGTCTCTATTTTTAACAGTGAGCAAGAATGGTGTATTACTACCTTTTCCGTGACGGTGATGCCTGCCATGACAATTCGAAAACGATTACATGGCCTTGGACGTAATAAATTATTTTCCACCCTGAATCCTTATCCTAAAGACAGTAGTTGGTAGCCTCTAGATATTTATTATATAAAAATTACATAATTGTGGCACAAGGCCGAAAAAGGGGAGGGGTCACTGCTGGTCCACACTAACTATCTTATACCTAGCTAATCCGATTCACGATCCATTCACTCATTACAATTTACCCATTCACTACAAGAACTCGTCCATCACCAATCAATCCTCTATGCACCATAATACCACATCCTCTCTAGGGGGACCTACAAAACGCGCCCCATGCCATACAAATTGAATGAGAGGAAAATATATATAAATATCTGTGATGAAAAAATGAGAGGGGAGGGAGATGACCCAGACGAGATAAAAATGGGCCAAAACAAACTGGGGAGGTTGGGAATCTCAACCTGGATCATAACCAAAGATGTGGCTGTGAACAGGCCGGGAACAACACTTACTCGCATTAACTACGTACACAAAGATTGTCTAACCAAACTAGGGGAGGGCTCCACAGGAAACCCCCCGATGTGACATAGGTTGACCTAAAAGATAAAATCAAGGCTAGCCCCGTTCAAACGAACCAAGCTCGCCTCTTTCACCCACCTTTCACTGAAGATTGTCGAATGCAATCGTTTTCTATCAGTTTTGATCCTCATCTTGAGCTGATGTTCAAAGAATCGGATCAGATCCTGATGAGAAAGACGGTTGCCTCGCAAGACTTCCTTCTGTCGCGTCGTCCAAATCACCAATCGGGCCGTCGCCAGCAGCGTCAGAAACACCATTCGTTTCACCCTGGAATACGGGGGCGACACATTGTCCCATGCGTATGCGCCCTCAATGGGCACGAGCTTTTCGGGAGCGAGACTGCCGTCAACTCTGCCGACATGGTCAAATAAGGGGCGGACCCGGGAACAATGGCAGAAGTTCACTAACTACACTATCGCTATTACTATGACGAATTTTCAAATGAATGCCATAGACAAAGGAAGAGCATGGCAAATACGTAGGAAAAAATGGGCAGAGACACATTATGAAACAGGGAAATACACAGGAAGAGCCAGGCAAATACGCAAGAAGAGCCAGGAAAATACGCAGGAAAAACATAGCATAGACAGAGGAAGAAGCAGGCAATTACGCAGGAAGAACATGGCAGAGACATATTATGAACCAGGCAAATAAGCAGGAAGAACATGGCATGGACACAGGAAGAATCAGGTAAATACGCAGGAAGAACAACACTTAGATGCAAGAAGAACCTTGTATAGTTGCATGAAGAAGCTTCCATAGACACATGCGGAAACTGACAAAGATGTAGGAAGAATCTTGCATAGACGCAGGAAGAACCATGCATCGGTGCAGGAAGAACACGGCGAATACGCAGATAATACCTGGCAAAGACGCATGAAGAAACTCCAAAAGACAGAGGAATAACCTGGCATAGACAGAGGAAGAAGCTTTCATAGACTCAAGAAGAACCTTTCATTGACGCAGGAAGAATCTGGCAAGTGCGCAGTAAGAACCTTGCATAGACACAAGAAGAATCTTGCAAAGTCGCAGGAAGAAAGTTGCATAGACTAGTAAGAACCTGGATTAATCGCGGGTAGAACCTGGCAGAGACGCTTGTATAGGTACCAAATCTGGTAATGGCACAGGTAGAACCTTACATAAACGCAATCACTAATGGCTTTAAACGAGGGAAAAGTCTGGCAAGACGCCTGAAAAACCTGTTGAGACGCAGAAAAATGCAAAAGAGGTAGAAAGAACGTTGCATAGACGCGGGAAGAACTGGGATTAAACGCAGGTAGTACCTTCCATAGACGCAGAAATATCATTGTATAAATACAGGAATACCCTGGCTTAGATGCATGACGATCATTGCACAGTCGCTGGAAGAACCTGGTCTTATCACTGGAAGAACTTTACTTAGAAACGTTAAGAACCTTGACTGGGCACAGGAAGAATCTTGCATAGACATAGAAATAAACTTGCATGGACACGGAAAGCACCTACATAAGAAGAATATTACGTAGACACAGGAAGAATATGGCAAAGAGGTAGACAGAACCTTGCATAGACGCAGGTAAAACATTGCATGTATGCAGGAAGAACCTGGCATTGACGTGGCAGGAATCTGACGATGAAGTATTAAGAAGCTTACATAGACGCAGGAAGAACCTTGTCTGGACGCAGGAAGAGCAAGGCACAGACGTATAACGAATCTTGCATAGATGCAGGAAGAACCTGGCTTAGACGCAGGAGGAACCCGGCATAGATGCAGGAAGAACCTTGCATAGATGCAGGAAGAACCTTGCATAGATGCAGGAAGAACCTGGCTTAGACGCGGGAGGAACCCGGCATAGATGCTGGAAGAAACTTGCATAGATGCATGAAGAACCTGGCTTAGACGCGGGAGGAACCTGGCATAGATGCAGGAAGAACCTGGCTTAGACACGGGAGGAACCTGGCATAGATGCAGGAAGAACCTGGCATAGATGCAGGAAAAACCTGGCATAGTCGCGGGAGGAACCTGACGATGAAGTATTAAGAAGCTTTCATAGACGCAGAAAGAACATTACATAGACGCAGGAAGTACCCGCGTTAAACGCTGGAAGAACTGGAAAGTCTTCATTGAAAATATCTAATATATAGCATTACGATCAACAATTTGAATTCGAAGATTCTGATGTACTAATAAAACTTAGTTGTCACGTGATCTCCCATTGCTGCAAATACATACTACTGCAGTGAAAACAGAACATTAGTATAATAATATTAATAAAATAGGATGATGATGATGATGCTGATGATGATGATGATGACGACAATTATTGGTATGGAAATACAATACTAATGTGTTTAGTATTTTGGACGTTTATTTGTAAGTTTTCTATTGAATTTCCGATATCGATCATGTCTCCAAGAAAGAAAAATCGATCGATATGAAGGAAAACTCAAAAAGAGCGCCGGCAATTGTATTTTATTACTTCGCATTTGTATTTCTTTATTTTGATTCTCGTTTCAACAATCTGGTTTTATTTGCTTCCTTTTCGCTTCAGGATTTTTATCTTAGCTTTGCAAGTGGTTTGTATACAAATCTAATTATTTCGACTAAATTTTATTCGAACGCATGCATACACACACAACCCTTCATATACACTCCCCACACACATATATAATGTATGTCTGTATATATATATATATCTATATATATATATATATATATATATATATATATTTAAGTATTTATGCATATATATATATATTTATTTAAGTATTTATGCATATATATATATATATATATATATATATATATATATATATATATATATATATATATATATATATATATAATATGTATGTATATATGGGTGTGTGTGCGTTTGTGTAGCAAGTACATTAAAAACATTATAATTCTTTTTCTTTCTCCGTTTGTTCATAAGATAGTCTTACCATTACCACAGATAAATAATGGACAATTCCATTTCGATTACGAAGAAAAGTCGGAAGGAAAATATATATCAGATACCTTGTTTGACTTTAGTCAGGAAAAAAAGAAACAAAAGTAAAAAGAGGACACCATTTACATTATTCGGACTATTGTCGTCATCTTTGTAACCATATTTATTACAACGTTCCGGCCGTTGTACGCTCCGGCCTTCTTCAGGTGGTTGAATGTCGAACTGAACCCTTTATTTTGATCACTGGGGCAGACTGTTCTAGTGCATGTTTCAATAACAGATGGCAGAGTGGATAAAGGCGTTAGTTAGATCCAGTGACAAGACCCAAAGAGTGTGAGTTCAATACCTGGTTAAGGCAGTGGAGAACTTGGAGAGGGGATTTAACAGGAGATAACTGACAACTAACATCCATTAAACATGGCACGTGGGACTAGAACAGTCTACCCCAGTAAGCGAAATAAAGGGTTCAGTTCGACATTCCAACCACCTGAAAAAGGCCGGAGTGTACAACGGCCGAAACGTTGTAATAAATATGGCGATAAAGATGAGGACAATAGTCGGAATAATATAAATAGTGTACATAATACCTCATCTCAGAAATATAGACAGATACTGAAAAAAGAGTGGGAGATAATGGTGTGAAATTGTAGGTGATTTTTCTGATAGGTCTATATGTTCTCCCAGCATGTCTTACAGGGGCTGTTTACAGGGACATATATTAGAACACATTTCCACACCTGCTAATGGGTGTACCCCTGCTAATACGAAGACGCATGTGGTATATGCATGATGGGGCTCCAGCATATTTTAGTCAAACTGTTCCCGATGCGCTGGTTGATATTTACCATGGATGATCGATACCGAGGGGAAGACCGGTTCCATGTTCTGCAAGTTTCCCCGACTTCAATCCTTTGGGTTTTTGTCTGTGGAGCCACCTAAAACAATTCGTTTATGCAGGAAATATTTATAATGCAGAGACACTTCATTCGACACCTTGTGGGAATATTCGAAATAGTCCGCCTGTAAATGATTCGACGCGTGCATGCATGAGTAGAGAGCCATTAAAATAATTAACACAGACTTCAAATTCTCGAGGCCATCTATATCAAAAGAAAGCAAGCAAGGAACCAACACTGAACACAATTTATTATGAGTGTATCAGCAAACGTTTTAAAATTCATTTGCTCAACATTTAATTGCTATTTTGTATTTTTACCATCTCAGGTAATCTTCCTTATATTAAAAGACTCCATAGCTAGCAATGATGTATTCAAAATGGTTGTAACTGTGTGCGTTCACACTTGTTTTCAATAATCACCATCACAACTATAACAGTTACATTAAGTCTGCTTTTGAGATTCACCTGGAGGCGATCGAAAGTACATGGGTAAGGAACATCTACGACACCTTCCTTGATAATTTTAAGTTAACTTCGAGACGCTAATTAGGGAACTAAAATGATTATCATCAAAATAAATAGACATAATATGTGTATATTATTCAACGAAACACGTTTGAATGAAGAACTGATGCTCAAATGTAGAGATTACATTTCAAAGTTTGAAGCCAACTTTACAGAAGTTTGAAAAAAAGAGTTCTTAGAGGCATTGAAAAAAAAATGGAATCAATTATCAGACTAATACTTTCAGAAACATTTGCAACGAATGTAAACATACATTATAGAGGTTAATTTAAACATATACAGTATATCAAAATACTTTTTGCGACGAATAAAAACTTAAAGTTAATATATATATATATATATATATATATATATATATATATATATATATATATATATATATATATATATATATATATATATATATATATATTATTCCATGATCATTTTTCAAATTATTTAATATAATCTCGCCCTCTCTATCCTTCTAACGTTTGGTCCTGGAGTAACAAGTTGCATCACAGGTTTCACGTTCGATTTCATTTTCAAGTCTTTTTTCACTGCTCTTTGAACTGGCAATACTAATTTTCCAATTGATTTCTTTAGCTCTAAGTTGAAATGATTATCCCTCTTCCTGTTGTGAGATCCTTATCCAGTTTTCCTCTTTACTCTTCGCTCTATTTTAAATGTATCCACCGTTCTCTTGATGCTTCTTGAGTGGACTTTGAAGATGGAAGCCAGAGTATGAATGTCAGTACCATTACTGGAGGTCTTAACGATTGTTTTTCCCTCTTCATTGTTCAGTTGGGAAGATAGTGTTTCTGGTACAAAACGATTTCAATATGTTCTATTTTTAGCTGCAGAACTCAAAGGGTTTTTCACTGATTCTAACGAAAAATGGCGTCAAGATGTCGAAACGTTAATCTACCCCCCCCCCCACACACACACCAAGAAACAAAAAAAGAAATTTACTTAGTTTAGTTTTTCTTTTTTAGATATTAAAAATTTTGTGGGATGGAGAAAATAATTATGCTGTTACACGGTTTGGACAATTTTGCTGTTACACTCGGTATATAAACAAGAAGACAAGAAGATATGGAGAGCCATGATCGCATGTGTTAGTTCTCACAGAATATTTCAGATCTGACTGAGAGAAACAAATATTAAAAATATGGGCTTGCAATATTCTGAAGAAATAAAAAGAGTGTCGATCAAAAAGTAACGCCAGACATTTTTTAATTACAACAGATTTAACAGTAGAAGTAAGTAACGCATCACAAAATGTATTTAAAAGATTCATGACTTCATATATTTTTTAAACATAATCTCCTCTCTTTTCAATAATGGTATGATGATCAGTGAAAATGTAATACTTCTTCTTCCTTAAATACATCAGATTTACTACGAGGATTGATTGATTAATTAACTGATTTGAATGTTATGAATTATCAACCGTTTTGCAAGTTATTTAAAAACAGAAAATATTTTTAGGAGATAATAATAATTAAATATTTTTGGAGATAATAATAATTAAATGATCCAACTGCTACTAATTCATTGATAGCTTCTGGGAGAAGATGTGGATTTATATATTTACCAAGGAAATCTTTCGCGTAATTGAATATAACGAACCCAACAAGAATTGGTACTCAGCTTTCCAATAATAAATTTCGATCTGTTATTCATTACACTAATTCAAGGTTAAAGCACCTGGTCTTTCCAAGCGGTCACCTATCTATGTACAGACCAGAGTCGACGTTCCTTAATTTGGTGATCGTAGGGGAAAAAGTGATTAGTACAAGGAGCATGAAAACAATAACATAATATAAAAATCTCAGGATCCCAATTCTAGTCGTCAGCATTTTCCCCTTCCATCATACATGCGGTAAAAGATTCAGTCAAAAAATAAAGTCTGTTCTTCTTTATTTTTTTCATTACAGAGTCCCCTCCCTGTCTCCCATCAGAATGGCTGGTGCCCAACTCCATGAGAGCGACTCTCTGCGCCTGTTTCGTCTGACGCTGTCCACTGACATGAGGTGGAACAAATACATTGAATCAATAGCTTCATCTGCCGCAAGAAAAGTTGGTTCTCTGTGCCGTGCCAGAAAGTTTTTCTCGCCTGAATCCATCCTGCAAATATATATATCAACCATTCGTCCTTGCATGAAATATTGCTGCTATATATGGTTTGGAGCTCTCGCTGTTCGTCTCAAGATCCTCGACAGAATCCAGAGATGGATATGTAATGTGATGGGTCCTGATCTGACAGTCAAAAACGTGCTCTAGCTTCCCTCTTGTCTTTTCTACAACTATTTACACGACAACTACTCCGACAATCTAATTTCGCTGGTTCCCAAACTGCATGAATTTAAGCCTGCTACGTGGTTAGCATCTCGGTCCCACCCTTTCACTGTCGAAACGATAAAATGTACCCGTATCTTCTACTCCAACAGCATCTTATCTCGCACTCCCCGTCTGTCAAACTCCATTTCTCATACTTGCTGTTCTGATAGCTATAATCCTCAAATATTCAAATGCAATGTCAATCGACATCTTCTGATGTCTTCAACTTGATCCCCGTCCTTCTCTTTATCCTTTCCTCAAACACCCCTCTTGACACTCGCTCTCACTCTCTGTAACCCCTTGCGTGCTAGTGTGAGTCCTGCCTTGCTTGGGGTGATATGCTTAAAAAATCATTTTACTCCAACCAAGATGATAATGCCACTGACACGCAAGCGATTACTGGGAGGGAAAGAGAATGAGTAGACTTTACTGAAGAGAAAAGAAAACAGTATTCATAAGGACAGCACATGGTGATTGGCGTTGAATTTACATTTTGGAAGATTGTAAGTAACAGTTAAGTACGAAATCGAAAGAGAATACCACAGATGCGATGTTCGGAGATAGAAACTATTTGAATAGAACATACGCTTGGGTGTAGCTAAGTTCAACAGTAAAACGATGAGGCCTTGTTATTAATCTATCAATTAAATTCACTCGGTCAAGCTACCAAGGAGGAAAGTCCATTAGAAGATTTATCATGTAGAAAATGCACGGCGGTGGGAATTCGATTGAAGTCAAGATACAATGCCAACATCGATTATATGACAAACGTTTTTTGGAGTTTGTCACTAACCACGTGATATATAGCGGGAGCACTAGAACAGATATGGCGTCCATATTCAACGAACGGATGAATGGTAGATTTATAAATGCCCCAAATGGATTCTAACGGGAAAACAAAACATAACAAAATGAACGGAAACGGTTTCCAAGTCTATTCTACAACATAGTCTGCTGCTAATTAACTTGTACAATTATTCGACAAAAATAATGACTATATTATTAATTGACAGATTTATTGTAGTACTACAAAAAGCCGCTGAAAATGAACGGATGAAGCTCAGTAAGCATTGAGTCCGTTTTTCTTACTTGTGCTATAAAGGTTCATCAGAAATAATGTTCGTTCTTGTATGCAAATGTTTAATAGTAGACGTGTAACAGGGCACCGACCATTTTTTAATGTTTAATTGCATGAAATTACAGAATGATGATATGGAGGGACAAGTAATTGGATAATAACTCTTAAAATTCTCAGAAGAGTAGGTTCAATGGTTGAATAAAAAATGAAACAAAGAAACGGATCCAAAATATTTTAAAATAATAAATTGAATTCAAGAACAACTCTCTCCTTTGCGTGCGTAATTGCAGAAACTGCCTCCACATCGCCAGTAACGCTGTCTGCTTCCTGATAACCCAATTTAAACAGACTTTTGTAGACGTAATAGGCTAGGTTAAAGAAATTCAATTGCTCATCTGCAGGCTTTTACATAGTTTTCCTTTAGCGACTCTTCTGTCAGCTGTAATAAGAACATCACCCTGTTTGGCCACATATTCATTCACGGCAGACGACAGTTCGCTACTGCAAGTCAATACCATTTCACCATTTTCTCTAGAACAGCCTGCAACTCTACTAACCTATGCTAACATCCCAGAAGACACGGAACGTTTTCGCAACATTGAACATACTTTGTACTTTCATAGAGTGATGTGCGTGCTGGTGATGTTAATGCAAATTTGCAGTCAGCTATTTTCCTAAACCCCAAACCGTTCCCCCTCCCTCAAAGTTGTCATAAAATTATGGTAATTGTGCGAAGTGTTTTAACCTAAAGGTTTCCGCTCTGGTTAAATAAGATCAGAATACATTTTCCCTCTTTAACATTATGTATAGAATATATATGTTACTCCAATAACTTGGGCCGATTTTAATGGGAATTAAGCTTAAGCGTCTAATGATATTTTTTTTTTCTTTTTCTTTCAGATTTGGCGGACATTTGGGCGATATTATTTTTCACACATAATTACCCTGACTTAAATAACATGATAGAGGAATAAATAAATTTTCACCAATAACATTGATTTATTTACTTTGATCGTCTTAATGAAACACCTTTACAAATAATCCGTCTTAATGAAACACCCTTTATAAAATGTAATTTTTATTTTATTTTTTGTAATTGAAATTTATTAATATAGATGATGAGGACACATATTGTAATTTATTATCTATTTCATTTGATGTAACATTACATGACAATATATTTACAACATTACAATATTACAAGTGGAGAGTCTACTAAAATACATTTTTGTAACTTGTATTTAACTTTGCCAAAATATTATAAGTACGTTATTTTGTTAGTTGAAATTAAATGCAAAACTTTCATAAATTCACTTCGTAGATATTTGGGGCATTTTCAGCTTCCAAATACTGAAACGAATTATGTCAGGTCTTTGATTTCTATGCAATTCCAAAGTGACTACCATTTAAAAAAAAAAGGTTTATGAGTATGGAAAGAGAAAATACTTATTTTTTAAATTTCCCGTGAGGCTTTTTGATAATTTATAGCTTATAGATAAAAAGAAAAAAATATTTTTATACATTTAGAATTAAATTATAAGAATTACATTTTAATTCCCCGCTTCGTCTATTTATGCCTTGCAATAGAAAATCGATCTCGTTTCTGTAACTCAGGAAAAAAAACAACTTTTCGGCTATTTTTTTATCAGTTTGATGAACATGAAGTTATTTATTTAAAATATCAATCTCTACTTTTCTACAATTATCACACTTTGACAGCAAGATGTCAGTTTTATTTCTAACTTCACGTTAAAAAGATGCAATCGCTTCACCCCATGGAAGGCGACAAAGTCGATAGGACGCATTGGATTACTGGGAATGAATAATAATGAGAAAATTGGAGAGAAAAAAAGCAGTTTCCAGAAGACAGAAGATGGCTATTGGCGCTGCATTTGCACTTTTGAAGATTGTAAGTCGGAGAGAAGCAAGCAATCGAAAGACAGTTGCATAATCGAGCATAATGAAAAAAGAAGTGGCGTTTGCATCTAGCTAAATCAAGAGTAAATCTGTGAGACCTACTTGCCAATATAGTAGCACGCACGAATTCCTTAAAATCGAGGCACTAAAGAGAGAAGCTCATCTGAACAATTGCCATGAAAATAGCTTCAGTTCTGATTCAGTAATTGGAAAAAAAGTTGAATAACCACACTTTATCGATGGAATTTAATACAATATGGCCATTGAAGTCAACACCCAGCAGCGACACTCAGTTTCATGCTTATACGCAATCGTCATATGTGTTG
Source organism: Acanthosepion esculentum (assembly GCA_964036315.1). Classification (NCBI taxonomy): domain Eukaryota; kingdom Metazoa; phylum Mollusca; class Cephalopoda; order Sepiida; family Sepiidae; genus Acanthosepion; species Acanthosepion esculentum. Next base: position 24,358,699 of record OZ038493.1, on the reverse strand, counting down.
CGATTTGCTCGACTATTTATATATACAGTTCATTGGTGCATTGTGGGTAGTATTTTGTATTGTCCTAATGCTTCTTTTGGTTGGCGGTAACGGCAATATTTCAAATTATGCAAGGGGCTATTGCGTGGCAATAATTGTGGATCCCGATGCAGTTTTTGGTTATTTATAGCGTTGTTAACTTTTTAAAACTTATTATTTTATTGTTGCTTGCTGTTGTTACGTTTAGTTACCGCCCACCAAAAACAGCCGTTAGAATAACACAATACTCACAATGCATCACTGACGTGTACATATAAATTGCCGAGAAAAAGCACAACAAATATGACATGACGAATGCGTATCTATCTATCTATCTATCTATCTATCTATCTATCTATCTATCTATCTTGTTCTATTCATTATCTATCTATCTATCTATCTATCTTGTTCTATTCATTATCTATCTATCTATCTATCTTGTTCTATTCATTATCTATCTATCTATATTGTTATATTCGTTATCTATCTATCTATCTATCTATCTATCTATCTATCTATCTATCTATCTATCTTTTTAGCTGGTGAGCCATAGCAACCTATTCATAACCATCTACTAATTGTTTGCATTAGACAGCATTTATCAGACTTGTAAATAAAGTATGAAAGAATAACAAAATATTAGCTGATACTATTGTATTCTATACAAGTCATTTATCTGCAATCAAACGACCACTTTTAATAAAAATCAATCGGCCTTTATTCACGCTAAAGACTTTATCAACAAGACATTATCATCGGGACTTTATCAACAAGACTTTATCACCAAGACATTCTCAACTACATATGTCAATAAGACTTTATCAAGAAGACATTATCATCAAGACTCTATCACCAAGACTTTATCACCAAGAACAAAAGCAACAAGACTTTATCACATAAAATGTATCAACAGAAGTTTATCAACAAGACTTTATCACCAAGATATATCAACAAGACTTTATCAAAAAGGTAGCAGAAAAAGTTGACCAATAATAACTATGCACGTGACCTAGCTATCGTTACAGAGACTAGAATTCTAGAATTCTCTTACATCATCTAAAAAATTCTACTAATGATGCTGGACGCAGTCTCAGTGCCTCAGAAACCGAATCCATAGGCTTCAACCAGCAAGGCCCAATACAAACTGTCTCAGGTGAGTCAATAAAAATCTTTCGAATATCTTACAGACCTGGAAGCGAAATAAATTCTGCTGAAAATGATATGAATATTCGCATAGCTAAAGCCTGTGTCGCCTTGAATGAAATGCATGAAATCCTTGAAATTTGTTGTACTTGATAACCTCAATCGGAGATTCTTTCGTGCCACTGCAGTGATGAACTTAATATATACTGCCCCTGATTGAACATTAACTAAAACACTAGGATCTAAGCTTGATGGTAGCTACACTTTGATGCTCGGATCTAAACTTAACATCTCTTAGAAACAACATCCATTTAAATTACAGTTCTGTGGAACCATCCCCGATATTTCTACAATCTTACGCGAACGCAGAATGCGAGTTGCAGTACACTGTTGACGAAGAAATCAAGAAATTGCGAATGACATTTTGTTCTGGACACCTAGACATAGAGCAGGACGTGTTGGTCGTCCAGCAACCATAATGATTGTCCAGCTATGTTATGAGACACACCTTCCGACCTTGTTGACACACCATGATGTTTGACGTGATAGACTCATGAATAATAAAATTAAAAAATAATAAATTAAATGTGCGGTAGACAGAAAAGCAACGCAGGGTTAATGAATGGTAAGTGCCTGGAACCAATCACGCAAAAAACTTTTTAACCTACATCACAGCACCGATGAGAAGCTGATAGATCTTAATGGACTACCAGTATGATCGGATAACCTTACTATTGGGAAAATGAAAGAAGTATTCAAAGCAAGAAAAATGTCAGCATTAAATAACCCATTTGGTTTAAATTCCACCAGATGTTTAAATACATAGATGGTGATCAGCCCACATTATAGAACAATAAACAATTACTAGGAAAAAAGATTTAGTGAGGGAGTGGAATTTTAACATTTCCTGATAAAGAAAAACAGAGAGTCCTAAAAAATAACAGATTTATAGCGTTTGTATATGTTGCAGAAAGATTTAAAACAAGGTGATTCTACATATAATTAACATTGGATTTGAGTAAGTTAAGTCAGTTGGTTTTGGTGAAATGATCGTTACTTAAAATAGTGTGTATTGGCCATACAGAATCACAGACAATGTACTCGTCCTGGGTTTGACGATAAGCTACACCCGGCAGCAAGGCCTGTGATAAAGAGGCATTAAGGAGCGTTGAAACACCTCTTAATTTCTGTTGTCCCCAGGATCAATTGGATCAAAACACTATGAAAGATTAAAAATAGATCTTTATCGTAAAAATACCAGCAATACATTTTTGAAATAAATAATTATCAGCATTAAATAACCCATTGAGGTTGTTATGCCATAAAACAAAACAAACCAAACCAATATATACTGAGATAGATAGATAGATAGATAGATAGATAGATAGATAGATAGATGGATGGATAAAAATGTGACCAGCAATAAAAATATTGTCAGCATTAAATACCCAATTGTGGTTGATATGCCGTAAAACAAAACAAACCAAACCAATATATACTGAGATATATATATATATATATATATATATATATATATATATATATATATATATATATATATATATATATATATAGATAGATAGATAGATAGATAGATAGATAGAAAATATGACCAGCAATAAAATTCTTGTCGGCATTAAATAACTCATTGATGTTGATAGGCCGTAAAACAAAACAAAACAAATCAACCTTGGCATCTCGAGGTGGTGACATGGTTTCTTTCTGTCTTTTCTATATATATTTTCCGGGCAACTCTTCTAATGAACTGTTTTCCTTGGTACCTTGGCCCGGTGAATGTAAAACCAAAGCAGACAAAGTGCTGTATGAAGAGCAGTAACAAAACGAAACTGCATAGCACATGTAACCCGGATATGACATACAATGACATAATGAAGATGTTAACATTCCACACAACTTCAAATAAACTCTAAGGAATTAAGCTCCCATCAGTAATAGAAAGAGCGATAACAACTCAGTCTGTTATGTGCCATGCGTGATACACACGTAGGCGATCATGTATCATTCGTTACATGACTGGCAGATTTTTTCCTGCAGTAGGTTGCCATTTCTTTCTGCGCTAGACCAGTTCCCATCCAAGGCTATAGAATCCGATCTGTACTGTTATTTACCCATAGCTGGGTGGAGGGAAGAGGATTCATATATTTCCCAAGGGTATTAGGACGTAAGTGAACGTAATGAATTCGAATGGAATTCGAACTCGGCTCTCCAATTCCTCAATCCGAGCCGCTATCAATTACTCCACCGTGCTTCCCCCAAAAATACTGAACATAGTAAACCTATTTTCTTGAGAATACATTTTAATAGAAAGTTTTTATGAATTTCAGCAATACTGACTTCTTTTTCTTTTTATGTGCCGTGTCCTTTCACGACGTAGGCGATCATGGCTCTCCACTTCCCTCTATCACTTTTAGCTCTCAATAAGTTTCGCCCTTCTGCCACGTCTCATAGACCACGTTCTGTCATCCACTTGCTTAAGTCCGCCACGTATATCATGCATTGCTCTCCCTTCTCTCTTTTATCCTTCTATTCGACCTGTGAGTATCAGATTCTCCAGACCCTCTTTCCTCATTATGTGTCCCAGAAACATCAGCTGCCTCTTCCTGATGTTAAGTATAAGTCTCCACCTTGTTTGCATCTTCTCCAAGACCTCATCGTTGCTCATACGCTCGATCTATGATATCCTCAGCACCCTTAACGTCAAATGTTTCTTTGCAAGATAACGGTTAATATTATCATTACTTGTTGATTCGTTATTGAAAATTAAGCAGACGAGACTAACAAAATATCGTTCGAGATTTGCACAGACACAAACTTTGCGTCACTCAATCAAGGGTAATAAGCTAATATCCTCCCAGCTGTTCTGACATTTGTAAATTTGAGGAAAGCTTCTGATGCCATAGACGGAGAAAAGGTCGCGGAAATATTTACGTCTTGTGGAATACCAACTAAAATAGTCTCAGATATCAATGTGCTATACAGATACCGTAGGCCAACCACTATCAGCAAATGGAGATAAAAGAACACTTTTTAATGGCAGCTGGAGTCTTACAAGAAGGAACACTGACTTTATTTCAGTTCATCATTGCCTCTGACTACGCAATGAGTCTTGCAACTAAAGATTAGACAAGTATTAGGTTTACCAGAAGCGAAGCAAGAGGTAGTCGATACCCTTAAATCCTCAACACAGAAAAAAAAATTGCAGATGATTTAAATCTAGAATCCAACACTTTTCTCCAAACACAACTGATCCTTCTCATATTAGATATTTTATTCTAGCGTAAGATGGTCATTACATAAATGTAAATAAAGAAAAATCCATATCTTTTAATAAAGCTTAAGCTATGTTTTTAGCATTCCAATGTGACTATCTAAATCAAGATGATGACCTTTTTTTTAATATGTCTGGGATTGTGTGTGAACTCCTCGCAAAAAAAAAATATACCTTTGAATTTTCAAGTCCTGAATCACATTATGAAAATGAAAGCCGTCTGGAAGTAAACAATTAAAATAAAATTTGAATGTTTAACTCTTTAGGTTAGCAACAGTCCTCATTTAGGCGGTAAACCCTTAGACGTTAAGAAAATCAGTAGCTAAAATAAATAAATAGATGCTACCTACACTCGATAGCATATTATTTTTTGTTATTGAAAACTATTTTCTTTCTGATTTTCAAAGATTTTCTATAGCAAAATTTTTACAACACCTCTCTATATGACAATATTTGAAGTACGTTTTTTGTCTAGAGTGAATGAGTTAATAATGGATTTATTTTATAATTTTCAGATCATTGTTAAGTTCATAAAATTTGTCTTAATTTCAGATCTTTATCAGACAGAGAAAGGAAACTATAAGTATTCCTACTGAAAGTAGTAAAGGAAAACGAAAAAGGTCTAAAAGAAACAGTTGCAATAGGATAGAATTCATTTCTATTACCAAAAGTACAGCCCAATATACACATTACAAGTCGGATATAACAATATCAAACAAGGACAACGATTTAAATATATGAGAAGTAATTTAACAGAGGAACGAATATCCAACACCGAAATCCGAAGGAGGATTGGGATAGCAAAAGACGCCTTCAAAAATTAAGCAAAGCTTTAAGAAAAAAAAGAATTCGTTAGAGCTATGAAAACAGTACTAAAGTGTTATGCAAACCGCCTATATTGAGAGTAAACGTAAAATGTTTGTCCAGCATTATCTGCAATAGAGAAGGACTGATATAAAGTAACAGCTCAGTAATCGTTTCTTTGTTTCTAACATTTTTCTTTTTCTTAATACTTTACTTAGCTTCTGGAAGACACCTTCGCTCGAAATTTCAACTGCCACTTCCTGATATAAATGTCCTTTTTTGTTTCAATTTTCTCTACAGCTTCGCCGTTACTCATATATCCGGTCCATGGTATTCTCAGCAAATTTCCGTAGAGCGACATTTCTTTTGCTTCAAGTCACTTCATCAACTTCAAGAAGATGGTACAGGATTCTCTGCCATACAGGAAGATCGATATTATGTAACGGTTTAGGGACTGTTCTTTTTTTTTTTCTAATATATTATTTCCTCTTTCTTAACGTCGAGCAAAATGCTTAAGGCCAAGCACCTAAATGAACGGGGTGGGGGCGGTAGCATCTGAACGAATCGATAGGAAATTGTAAATATTGTTCGATGTATTTCCGTTTCAAATAACGAACATGTGGTTGCAGCTGAGCCCCCGACCAGCTTCCGCCACATAACTAGGGTGGAAATTATTAATTCATGTGTAGCATTTCTTGGACAAGTAGAAGTTACGGAGCCCATCCAACTCCAAATAAAACCACAGGCCATGTTCTGCAAATTTTCAAGTTGGATCATCACGGAAATGTCATCGTTGAATCAGTCTGCCGTGGGTATTGACTTCAGACGTTGAAGCCCGCGATGCCGTGTCATCACTGTACTGACTGTCTACATAGCTATGTAACAATAAATTAATCCACACAAAATATATATTGACTCGAATAACATTTGGCTTAAATAACATTTCCTGCCTAAATAACCGATACACACACACACACACACACACACACACACACACACACACACACACACACACACACACACGCATATATATATATATATATTCAAATGTAAAAGAACGAAGAGTAAGATTTCAGCGGTGAAAACATTAATTTAAAACAGAGCTCTCAATACAAAAATAGAGCAATAAATATTTATTTATTATGCATTGTTACATTAGAACACTATAAAACTATACATCTGGTTTCAAAATTTAATAAAATAACATATGCGGGTCCAGAAGCGGTTTTATGGGACATTTCCAATAGCATGTAACACCTGCTTATGCACCTGTTATGTGCCCTGTTTGTGCCAGAGTATGTAGGTACCTTGCTGGGCTAAAGAACCACATTCCTTCAGCACATCAATAGATATTCCCCAAAAAGATATTTAGTAATGGACGTACTCGAACACGAGTTGGCAACCACCATATATATATATATATATATCTATATATATATATATATATATATATATATATATATATATATATATATATATATATATATATATACATACTATATATATAATATATATATATATATATATATATATATATATATATATATAATATGAGACGGATATGCAACGTAATTGACCCTGATCTGTCGTCTCGTCTGCAGTCGCTCTCTCACAGACGCGCCGTTGCCTCGCTCTGTCTTTTTTTACAAATACTTTCACGGTAATTCCTCCGATGCGCTGCTTTCGCTGGTTCCCAGGCCTCATGAATTTAATTGTCCTACGAGGCTGGCATCCCGTTCCCACCCCTTCACTGTTGAAACTGGTAGATGTAGACGTCTCTTCTACTCCAAAAGCTTCATGTCTAGCACCACTCGCCTGTGGAACTCCCTTCCTTATTCCTGTTTCCCTGACAAATATAATCTCCAACTATTTAAGTGTAACGTCAATCGACATCGCCAGTTGCCTTGATCTATCCATTTCCTTTCTCCACATCCTTTCCCCTTTCATTCCTATCTGCTCTCGCTCCAAATGTCCTGTAACCCCCTTGCCTTGATCGATCCACTATCTTTCTCCACATCCTTTCCTCTACCACTCCGATCTGGTCTTCCTCCAAACCGTCTGTAAACCCTTGCGTGCTATTTCTATTCTCGCTTTTTATTTTCCAGAAAAACAGTACAGTTACTATATTTAATACTGCCTAGTTTCATTTGGTGAAGCGTGATTTTCAATGGTTTTCATTAGAAGATCTTGACCTCTCCATCTTATTGATGTTAGCTTTGTCAACTAAACCATTGTTCATGCATTTGACGTTTAATGGACAGATATTTATATTTCGGCACTTGCAGTCCTTAATTGTGGGGGTTATTTGTTTTGTAGATTGGTTAAGTGTTTGCTTAGAGTAACATTGTCGTGCCGATATATATTGGTCGATGTTTTTAGCAAAACTGTAGCTAACTTTGACGTTGTTTTTATTGATAATCTTTCTTTTTGCGTTGGTGAATGATTGAAATTCTTATGGATTAGATGCAGAAATATTCTACCGATATTAGTTTTGAATTGCTGCTAAAGTGTGTGTTAAACAATATTATATTGCGTTTGCGGTGTTTAGGCCCGTTGACTTCATTATTGTTTGTGACCAAGAAATCGTGGTTAATTTATATATATATATATATATATATATATATATATATATATATATATATATATATATATATATATATATTAATTAACTAAATAAATTATATAATAGGATCTAGCCAACGTAGCTTCAAATAACGTTATTATAATCATCTAAGTAGTTTAAATCACGAAATCTATAGACATAGTACGAGCTTGTCCACTTGCATATGCGATTTTAAAGCAAGAAGATAATAGTGATCCCCATTTTTAAATGGGCAATGTAAAAAAACATACCATATATATAAGGCAGGTGAAGAAGTTTTGTTTGTTTATGTATGGAAGAAAAATTAGCAATTGTCACCTCTAAGAAACCTAAGAATTTATTAAATAAAAGATCCGAGACACTTAATAAGTGTCGGCATAGGAAAGCCTGGTTATTTGAATAATGAAGTGGGTTTTCTTCTCTTTCTTTTTTTGTCACGTGGTTTTACGTTTTAATGATTTTATCAATAAATACTTTAACACCATTTCCTTGTTTAGCCAGTCTACCCTGAATATCCGTTTAGATGAAACCTAGGTAGGTTTGTCTGGATCGTTAGGATTTATTCTAATTTTGCCGGTCTACTTAACGTAGAGAGCCCTCTACGTTTTCGTTGCCTTTATACTCGCTTGTTTTTTTTCATCTTTGGACGAAGGACTTAAGACACTTTTTTCCCCTTGTTCTGGTGTTTTTAGTTCTTTCTTTTTTTACTTCCAATTTTTTCCTCGGGTACCAATTGGCCCGCAAGTGTCTACAAGTTGAGTCATCCGAGGTTTTTCCATCGAGTAATACTGTATATATATATATATATATATATATATATATATATATATATATATATATATATATATATAGAGAGAGAGAGAGAGAGAGAGAGAGCGCATATTTAAGAATGAAATTAGGTAGGAAATGTTCTTTAAGGTAAATGTTATTAAAGGCTGCATAGATTTTGTGTCGATTAATTTTATTGATCGACTTTACCAAATCAGTAATAGTCCATCTCAGACAAGGAGAGCATTCCGTCAAAATTTTAAAATCAAATTTTCAGAAGAAATAAGGCATAAATCATCATCGTTGCAGGTAGAGACAGATGTTGAATTAAATAGAAGTGGTGAGTGTAGCGACGTGGCAAATGAGTGTTGTGACGTAGGCGAAGTTTGTGTTTGTGTGTGTCTGTTATTATATTTTCATATACATTTGAGGGTGCGTGTTCTTCAATTATAATTGAATTTATTTACAGATGGTTGTTTTTTTTATTGTAAGAGTATTACTCTGTTTTTATTGTTTGATTTTCCTAATAATTTGGCATTGATTGTTAGTGGCTGTTACCACGGTCTTTATGTTGCTTATGAATCTGTTGTCAGATAAAATTCTGGTCCGATAGGTGACAGGTAAGTTGTGCTCACTCGAAAAATATTCCGAAATATTTCGGAATTAATTCCCAGTAGAAAAAGCCAAAACTAACATCGAACCTCGTCGTTTATAAACGTTTCCAATTTGCTTCATCATCCCACGGATTTCTGCATGCATATCCATTGTGTTTCAAGTAAACAAAATGCTAAAAGACATCTGTGAATATCGACCATTTTTTAGTTACAACTGTTGGAAGATTTTGGTTACCCTGGTGTACTAGTGAGCCAGCCGAAAATGTTGCTGACTCATTTTATAGTTCACCAATAGAAGTGTTAACCAATCAGAAGGCTCGAAATATTCAATAAGACGTGTATAAAGGCGGCCATGTTTTTCCCGAATATGCACAGACAACGTTTGATATCGAAGACTTAAGAATTACGGAACGTCTGCTGGTGGTATTGGCGATATAGTCAGATTCAGTAGAGTGTCTGACTCGTGAGTGCTAATCTTTAACGTTGTTTCATTGAACAGATTACGTACTGCGCTGGATTCTATATTCATAGACTATGGTGAACATAGTCAACAACAAGAAGAAAACTCTTGATCAGTATAGTGATGTATGCAGTGCTTACTCCCATAATGAACAGAAGCCTTTATCCACATTAGTTTATATAAAGACAAAAAGAGGGTGGGGAACGAAGAATAGATATGTCCGAGAGATTACTGTAAAATGATTAGTCAAAACTCAGCTAAATCCTACCAAATGCCTAAGCAAATATTTTTAATGACTAACTCTATCTAAGAATGATTTTAATGGGATTTTCCATAGAAGAATGCTTTTAATGGCATGCTCAATAGAATAATAGCCATTTGAAGTGGAACATTGGATCATAAATTTGATGACAGAGTCATTGTGAATTTACCAACTGGACTCGGTATTAAAGGCTCCGAGTAAATGGAAACAAAGACCGTCATAATTTGAGCTATAACAATAAAAAGTAAACATGATAACTCTAGTGATGGACAACGGTTTGATAACAATCTACAGACGTTCATTAAATAAAGGGTTCTCTTGAAAATTTGCCTTTGTTCCAAATAGCCGAGAATTAGGATGACCGTAGTTAGAATAACCAGAAGACTAGGAAACAAAGAAGACGAGGTTTATTAATACCCATAAATAGAACGGAAGAACTAGAATAAATCAACAACTCCCCAAATCCTACTTTAAGGTGGTTTCATGTCATATTTATAAGTAGGAGAACTCTAATGTCACAGTAGTAAATAAGAGAAGGGAGTCCTACTATACAACAGTTTCAGATCGAAAATCGAAGAAGGTAACACGGGTCAACAGTTACCTAAAAAAAGCGGGAAGGCACAGCCGTCGAAACGTTGTGATATCAACAACAGTGATGTAGGCAGTCGTTTAAATATTTTTTAAGCGATTCCCTTTTCTTGGCTAGACGTATTCAATATTAATTCTTATGCATATATTTATTCTTTAACATATCTTATCTTGAAATAATGACGCTAAATATTTTTGGATTCATTAATACGAAATTTGCTGAAAATTAGCTGAATTCTCATCGGATGATTGTGACAAATCAATGATAATGAAAAGTCATTAATATATCCGGAATATTCCTGAGGTATCTAACTTATTCTCATACTGTAACCCTTTAAAATATAATGTAAATTCAGGACTTGCATTATTTACATTATTCGGACTGTTACCCACATCATCATCGCTATATTCACAACGTTTCAGCCGTTGTACGCTCCGGACTTCTTGCGATTAGAATTATGACCGAACCCTTTATTTCGTCCACCGGGTAGATTTTTCTAGTTCCACGTGCCATTCCCTTTCCGAATGTCTCACATATTTCCTATTAACTCAACTTTAAAAGTTTTTGTTCACCACGTTGTCGGGCCTGGTATTGAACTCAGAACTCTTTGCGTCTAGTCACTGGATCTAACCTTTATCCTCTGGGCCATGTGTCCTTGAGGGTTCGGTTCGAAATTCCAATCACCTGAAGAAGGCTGGAGCGTCCAACGGCCGAAACGTTGTGGATATGGCAATGAAGATGAGAATAATACTCCGAATAATGTAAGTAATGCAAGTAAAAATAATAACCTTATTTCAGAGATATAGACGGCTATTAAGTCGAGGATTAACCGTTAGCTTCCTCTTATAAGTTATGGCTCTTAATCTGATATAGACAGATATTAAAAATCAGGATGTAGGCGATAATGGCACTGTATATTTTTCTTTTTCTATTATCTACCAAAGTCAGATTTTCTCGAAAAAATTTTGTGATGGTTTTGCTGTTTTATAGACCATGATTTGGAAATAATTTTTTTTCTACTGATTAGGTGGTTATTATCCAAGAACTCAATCTAATTTGCTATTTTAATCATAGCTTGGTTGAGGCTGGGAAGAGACAGATTCCTGGCTTTCACAGGGGCTTTGATCAAAAAGTGAGCGCAACAAGTTAGGTCCGAATTTGAACTCGGCTCGCCATTTTCATTTAACCCTACCAGCATATCCATAGAATATAAGTATCTGACAACATTTTTCACATTTTCTTTTCTTTCTTTCTTGAAGGAAAAATTTGTTGAAACCAAATCGGTTTTGCTTTTCTCATGGATCTTTCTGAAACTGGGGGCTTAATATTTGCTCCGTTTTTCTGAGTAAAATAAAACCAAGAAAATAAAAATAAAAAAAATAAAAAGGAAGCAACAATATTTTCTTATTTTACAAACTCGTAAATATTCTTGTCACTTGCAACTCAACTCGGTTAATTAAGAAAATCCACCTACCTGACATCACTTCATCGTTTGGTCGAATCCCCGAAAAACGTCACGCGCTTAAATTGAATCGGCAAAACCTTAACCAACGAGCGTCCGGTCAAGTGCTTATCGGATCTACTAATCCTACAAAAGAATGATGAATGGACACTGGCCGGCGACTGGATGGCAGGGATTCTGGCACAAGAATCGATGTTCTTGAAGCAATTGTTTTTCAGGTTAAGGGAGAATGCGGAGAGGTTGCTATATGATAAGGTATGCGATAGAATGTGGGTGGGCAGTTCTAGGGGTTTAAATGTACGGGAAATCAAACAAAGGCTTTTGCTTCATTCGTCATTCTTCTTTTGTTTCCTCAAGTATTTCAATCTTCGTCTATTTCTGTTTATTTCACCCAGATACGTTTATGTTTCTTTCTGTACTTCTTGTTCACTCTCACTCTGTACTCTTTTTTTCTTTCTTTCTCTCCCTCTAATTTTCCCGGTGATTTTCCTCTTTCTTTTCTCTACATAGGTTCAAAGTAATAAGAAATAGTGTCAGATTAAAAATAATATTCTATCAATTCTTTATACATACATACGTGCATACACACACACACGCATATATATATATATATATATATATATATATATATATATATATAGATATAGATATATATATATAGGGAAAGAGAAAGAGAGACAGAAAGAGATAGATAAATAGATAGATTATATCGTTGTGTTTCAAAGTAAAGGTTCAAAGTTATAAGAAATAGTGTCAGATTAAAAATAATATTCTATCAATTCTTTATACATACAGACATGCACACACATAGATACAGACACACATACACACACACACATATATACATATATATATATATATATATATATATAAATAAATATATATATATATATATATATATATATAGGGAAAGAGAAAGAGAGACAGAAAGTGATAAATAGATAGATAGATATGAACAGATTGAGATATATATGAATAGACTTAGATAGATAGATAGATAGATAGATAGATAGATAGATAGATAGATAGATAGATATGAACAGATTGAAATAGATGGAAAACACACTGATGTATATATGAATATAAAAACATATGAATATAGATAATAAGAAACAGAGAAAGAATAAAACAAATATAAATAGATGGATATATGGAAGATAGACAAACAGATAGATAGATAGATAGATAGATAGATAGATAGATAGATAGATAGATAGATTAATTATATGGTTGTGTTATTGTGTAATGGACCTTAGCAAAAAAAGACACTCGAACATGAACAAATATGTCTGGTGGTGCAGGAATATATATATATTATAATATATTTATTGTAATATTTTACATCCCTATAGAAAAGTTTCCGTGTTTCGGAACTTTGAAAATTTGTCCCTCGTCAGGCGATGTTAGAAAAATTATGATGAAAATGTTTTACTAGTGAAATCATAAAACAAATTGGTACCTTTTTGGGGATTTTAAAAAAAAGGTGGTGGGAATCCAAACATCCAAAATTTAAAAAGATCAATAAAAAAACATTTGTGAGTATGTCTTGATTAACCAATCAAAAGACGGGTCAAAGCTAAAATAGGAAAATGAGGTCAGGAGATGTGGGTAGGTGTGATATTTCTTCAAGTTTAGATGAAATGATACTTTAGGCATGTCTACTAATACTTCGAACTTGGTTGTATTGAGCACTTTTTAAAAAATACTAAAAACCGCGGATTCTTAATCTGTCTGTTTATATACATTTCTCGGTGACACACACACCCCATAGGCGATAAAATCTTATACTCCCGCCCAGACCCCTACAACGCATACGTACACACACAATACACACACATCTATATCTATCTATATATATATATATAGATAGATTTTATCGCCTATGGGGTGTGTGTGTCACCAAGAAATGTACACTCTTCCGGTATATCTTTGAAAATACGCACCCTTTTCTCACTGAAACCCCTTTTTAAATCTTCCCTCAGTTAGATTTAATGCCCTCTCCACCTTCGGACCTCCCTGTCTCTCTTGTCTGTTACCCTACTATATAGATCACGGGTCCCCCACACACTATCACACATACTCTCACCAATTTTTCCCGGAGTCGTTGTTCCGTTTTCTTTTTGAATCTGTAGGTCTGATGAATTGGATCGTTCTTACGATTCCAATGGAATAAATTATGACCATGGAATATTAGTGTTTAAGACTTTTTATTATATATATATATATATATATATATATATATATATATATATATATATATATATATATATCGGTCATTTGACCAGACGTCTCACTCACTTATCTGACCAAACTATCATAAAAACGCAATTAGCTACTCACAATTTGCAAGGACCCATATGGAAAATACGGTGTTCCATGCCGTCTTGCAATCTTCAGATGCGGTTCATATTCTGATTGTTATAAAGTTCCTATTCTCGTGGTTATAATTCACAATTTCGCGATAAGAAAATGTCTATTTAATTACTGTTGCCGGAAAAATTAGAATTATTTATTTATTATTCCCATCATTCAAATTCTTAAGTTCGAGAGGCGAAGAATTAAAAAAAAATGATTTAAATTTAAAATTAAGTAAACATGATATCAAGGGGGATAACTTTTTTCACAAAATACCATAAATTTCGGCATTAAATAACACATAGAGGTTGATATGTCGGTAAACAAAATCGACCAACGAATCATATATATATATATATTCCTCCACAGACAGACTGTTTCGCTATATTACAGCCCCTCAATGTGGCTTGATGTCCGAATGGTTCGAGAAGGGATCGAAAACATGTGTGATTTGATATCAGTCAGATATCTTACCTCTAGGCCATCGTCGCACGGTAGAAAGGAAGGGAATTTTAACGTTTTTCTCTATACGAAATACGCCAGCGGAGAACTCAATTCATACTTGAAGAGTAATGATTAATAGCAGTAGCAGCCGCACTTTTTTAAAACTACCTTTCCCTAGAGAGCTGTAACGAATTCCCGGAAGCATATATATATATATATATATATATATATATATATATATATATATATATATATATATATATATACATATATATATATATATATATATATATATATATATATATATATATATATATATATATGGAGAGAGAGAGAGCGAGAGAGAGAGCGAGAGAGAGAGAGCGAGAGAGAGCGTTGTTTTTTATTTTATCGACTGCACAGTATAGTAGGGTCAGTGGGGTACCGTCTCTGGGAAAGAGAGCAACGATGCAATGCACTCCGCCAGAAACTTGGAAACGGCATGCTGTACTGCTCAGCATTCGAGCCGGAAGCTCCAATACGAATATTTCAGAGTGTTTTTGTGTCAATCTGAAAACAGTGCAGACGATTCGGAAAGAGTTAGATGATATAACTGTTGTTCATGATGACGGTAGTCTTTGAGTATAGAATCCAGAGGTTGGCAGTGAATATTTCGAAGACAGTAGGGAAGCGTACTTCAGCTTAGCAGTGGATATTGGTAGCAGGGCGTAGTTCGTTCTTCCTTCTGTCCTGGTCATCTTTGGTTCTGACAGGTTGGCATTGGACATTCGGAGAGAGTAATCAAAATGGCCGCCTTTATACAAGACGGATCGAATATTTTACGCCTCCTGATTGTTTTACCTTCTTTTGAGGAACTATAAAGTGAGTCAAGTCATTTGGGTTTTCTCACTAGTACACAATGTACTCAAAATAATTTAACAATAACCAGTAATCATCAGGGTGTTAAGGGTGATTACTAGTTATAGTGACGTTATGCCTTCATTCTCCTTTCATAGGGCCTAAATCTAGCATGTCGTAAAACTATCTATCTATCTAAACCTATATATATATATATATATATATATATATATATATATATATATATATATATATATATATAATCTGATTAAGAAAGGCAAAAGCATATTCGTGTTAAACGACTCACATAGTGTCTCGCTCTTCACGGATATTGCATTGGGATATCAATGCTACACAATGAAAAGAGTATGGGATTTAGAACAATATCTGAGAACTGAATGTTTACGGACACTTTCTGTAAAATATTTTAATCACAAGACTTTGTGTAATCGTGCTATCCTTGACTCAGATAGCTGGTTTTATTGCGAACGTTTCTTGGTGAAACACACACACACACACACACACACACACACACACACACACATATATATATATATATATATATATATATATATATATATATATATATATATTAAGGTGTGCTATATTTATGGGACAAAGTTCTCAATATCAGAGATAGAGCGTATGTAAATATAAATAAAAAAGTGAACACTGAAGTCAACACTCATATATATATATATATATATATATATATATATATATATATATATATATATATATATTCTCTGATCTTTCAGCAAATATTTTTATGGCGGTCTTCCTGATGAACTCTCCACTTGGATTCTTCTATTTCCTGAACTGAATCTATGCACTTGATTAGCAGGTAAGTCACATCATTTTACGTTTGGACATGATAAATTGTGACTATAACTTGTATTCTACTAGTGTCTTCACTCGCATTTCTCGTCTATGTGTGTCTGTTCCAACCTTTTGTTTTCCCTCAACGACAATCTACAAAAAAGAAAAATTAAAAACAACGTCATTCATGATCAGCTGTCTCCTTGAATCCTTTTTTATTGTCCTTTCACCTTTGTAATGTTTTCTAAGTTTAATTTTATTTAATTGTTTCTCTCCTAGTATTCTGTTATGTTTGAATGACTTTATCGCCTTCATAGTAGTTGAGTGTTTAAAGAAATGTATCTTTTTCTTTCTTGTTCTTTTTTTCTCATTGCCTCTTCTTAATTTTCTCCTCTATTACTCTACTGACCTCCTGATTACTCTTCTTTTTTTTTCTCGCTGCTTAGTAATGTTTCTGTTTTCCAGTTATTCCATACTCAGAAAACTCATGTATCTTAGTGGCTTTACTGCCTTGCTTATGCTGAAACCGATTTATAAAAAGGCTACCGCCTGATTAAAATAAGAAGCAAACTATATTTTATTAAATATTTGGTAATTATTTTCTGGTCTACGATATACTAACGTCGTCCTAATGAGGTTAACAGGGTTTTGGTCCTTCCTTGAAAATTTGATCATTTTGCGAGGATATAGTCTGTTAGGATATTTTGGTACCCCTTGTATACTAGTGAGCCAACCAAAATGAGCTGACTCATTTTATAGTTCGCCAATAGAAGGTTAACCAATCAGAAGACTTAAAATATTCAATCCGACGTGTATAAAGGCGGCCATTTTGTTTTTTCTCCGAATATCCACTGCCGACCTCTGATAAGGATGACCAGAAGAACTACTGAACTACGTTCTGCTACTTTCTCCGAATATTCACTGCCAACCTCTGACATGGAAGACCTTAAGAATTATTGAACAGCTGCTACTAGATATTGGTGTTGTTTCATTGGACAAATTACTTACTACGCTGGATTCTGACTACGGTGAACATGTATAACATAGTCTTGGGGGTCCGCTGTTTATATGAACTCCTGTTATCCGATTCTTTTGTTCGTCTTTATCGTAACTTTACTACTTTGTTTATTTTAATGTCACCATCGACATATTCTGATATACGTTTAGACGCCTGGTGACATTGAAATCACTTTTTATATCAACCCCCGGAACCCATAGGCATCTTGACATTCTAGTTTCACCTAGTACAAAGCTTACTGTCGTGTGTCATAGGAAGAACTCAGTAACACTGAGGCGAGAACACCAAATATCAGCTATTTTTAGCTCAAAGTTTCCTCCTATGTATAAAGTTCAAACCATGCCTCTGGTATTACATGATGAGAATCACATACGGCACTTTTTCATTTCATAATATCTTTACTGAGCACGAAACACCTGGTAAGTAATCCATGACTGAAAGTGTTGCTGTGACGATTGCTAACAAAAACTGGCGCCAAAGTAGGACACTTAGTTGGTTTGGACCCCACCCGCCATCCAGGTCAGATGAGTTCACTTACAAGAGCTACACATCATCTTGGTAACTTCCAGTGCTTTCTGAAATTTTCCATTTTTGACAAGTCATGTGAGCACATGAAGAACGTTCGGATTTGGGAGGTTTTTGAATTTAAGAATTTCAAATAAATGATAATCAATCTGTATTTTATATCATTGCCATATTCACAACGTTTCGGCCGTTGTGCGTTCCGGCCTTCTTCAGGTGATTGGAATTTCGAACCGAACCCTTTATTTCGTATTTTATCTACAGTGGATAAAGACGTTGGTTAGATCCAGTGTCTAGACCAAAAGAGGTCGTGAGTTCAATACCAGGCCATAGCAGTGGTGAACCAAAGCACGGAGAGTTGTATTAAAGGGAAATAACTGATGGATCTGGCAGAGGCATTGCACGTAGCATTAGAGCAATATATCCCGGTGGATGAAATAAATCGTGCGGTTTGAAATTCCAATCACCTGAAGAAGGCCGGAGCGTACAGCGAACGAAACGTTGTTAATATGTCAATGAAGATGAGAATAAAAGTCCGAATAATGTAAATAATACAAGCAATCGTAGTTCTTCATCTCAGAGATATTGAAAGATACTGTATTATATACTTGTATCAAACTAAGAGAATGATAGATTTTATATACTAGTGTAGGTATTAGCCATTTTCATATCTTCTTTGGTTTTACTGTACAGTCTACAAGTTGATCTCTCATACACCTTTCAGATTGATCGACCTTTTTTTTTACCTTGGCAAAGAAAAATGTGATATTAAATAAACCAAGATACCTGTCACCAAAAAACTAGATATTTCTCTTCCGTTTTCACTCGACGGATATTCAGCGGATTTCATTTCATTTCTTTTTTCTCCATTTTTTTCTGTGCATTCATTCAAATTTTCATTCCTTAGTTATCTGGCTTACATTCTCATAATCCACATCTCCCTTTTTTATGAACATTATTTCTCCCTGTTTCACTATTGCAATTCATTTTTTAATTCCCATTTCTACCTATCGATCTAAGTTCGCTATTGTTGTCGACCGTAAACAATTGACTGAATTGTTTTTTGACAGCTTATCAACCTTTTCATGGTTAATTAAAAGTCAGGAAAACATTTTAAATTGTAAGGACAATGCTGTTCGATAAAAGTGACTCACCTGATTATTTTTACTTAAAATCTTTTTCGCCTATTGTTTTGGGGTCAAACTAATTTTTAATCTTACTAATATAAAGACCGCTTCTTGACCACCTAGTAAAAAAGTTTACTCACCCTAAGCTATTCTATTGATAAATATAATTTTGGATAAAAATGAGATTCAGTGAAAATCTATGTCCAAAAATGTGACTCACTTATTCCTGCAACTAGTAATCAATAGAAACATAACCGAACAGCTTTAAAGGAAGAATAATAAAGGTATAATTTATCTATAATAGATAATATAGTTCGAAATATTTAATAATCTATGGGTCCTCCTTTATTTTGAATAACCTTTTCAACCCTTTTTCGCATTGACGTGATTAGGTTCTGGCAAATCTCATCTCGAAGCATTCAATTCCATTCGGATATGAAATTCACAATCTAATCTTCTATGTTGCTCATTTGCTCCATAGGTTTTCTATGGGGTTGAGACAGGCGATTGGGGCGCCATGTTATAACACTCACCTGCTTCTCGTCAAAGTATTCATCAATTTTGATTTGTGACAGGGAGCATTATCCTGAATAAAAATGAGCTTCGTGAGGTAGATTTGCACCCTTTCAGCAGAAGGGAGCAGACAAGACTCTAAAATTCTCTTGTTCTGCTCGCTCCTGAGGTTCTTTTCAATAGGTTTTAAGAAACCAGTTCCATGAAAAGAAAAGCATCCCCAGAACATTATACTGAGCGGATGCTTGACAGTACTAAATTCAAAGTGCTTTCAAAGCTTCTTCTTCGGATTTTAGATCGCTTATCCTTTGAATTTAGCTCAACTTTCCTTTCCTCGGAGAAGAGAACATTTAGTAAAAAAATCAGGTGAGTCACTTTTATCGAACAGCCCTGTATTTTCTGGAGATAAGTATGATTTACCTGTAACATTATTACTAATTAACCCATAGATGGTGAAGAAGATGTGCATCCCCCAAAACTGGGGTAAAAATGTTACCAATTTTCGTTTAGATAACTGCGAGTACAAATGTCTCTCTTTTAAACCGGATATGTATGCACCTGTTCGAATCTGGTGCAAACCGGATACTTTTTTGTTGTTGAACGTCGTGTAAACCGGAAGTGTGTCTAACATTAGACTCTCATGTGAAACCGGATCTTTATCATAGTTTTCTAAGCTTAGCTTAGATGTGGCACAAGGCTTAAAGTGTGGGGCACTCAATGAGAGTGACGATCGAACTCACTATTCAGTCGTAATTGATCTAGTCCGTAAATCTTGCTAACCATTACACCACGTCGAATTAAAAACTGGATTTCTATGTACCTTTTGTATTGAGTATAAACTGGACTAATGCCTACATTTTTAATCAAATATAAACCGGGCCTATGTCTAACTTTGTAACAATACAGCTCTCCTAAAGATCACATAAACATCAATAACTCAAAAAGTCCAGAATCAATATTTATCAAATTTAAAATAGTCCATTTATAACCTTGGCGAGATTTTTTAACGGCATTAAGAACTTGTCTCCTCAAGGGAAACGAAACCTAAAGCGGATTATAGCGAAACAACCAAATTTCCCCAGATCTCATATATTCGAACAGGCTGGGATTGAGGGAATCAAGAAAAACAAAACGTGTAGACTCCTTCCAGAATAAAGAAATTCTCAAGAAATCCGATAGGCAGACTGCTCTCATGAACCAGATAATTTAACGTGTCAAACCTGGATCAATAAATACACAAAGATGTACTTTTCTAATGTAATTGTCCGAAGATGCGCCTGTGGGTAAAAGAAGGCAGCAAGTAAACGTCGGCGTGATGAATTTTCGACCAAATCATTACTGGACCATACAAAGTCGAACAATGATTTCTATAGCGATTTCATGGACAAGACTTCCTTTGAAGGATACAACTAGTTTCGCAGTTTCAAAGTGAAATGTTTGATTTTGCACGACAATTCTCATTTCCATATATTTAAGGTGAGCTGTGAATTTTGAAACTATTTGAAGGTGGCAAACAATATGACAGCAAAGCATTCCTGTGGGAAGCATTTAAAACAACTATGTTGGAAACTGAACCTCTTGAAGAGAAAAAAATCAATGGATAATAGATTGCTGGCTATTATTTAGAACCGCGGTGCTCAAAATATTGTACGCGTACCGGTACGCGAGTTATCATCTGCCGGTAGTCGGAGTATTTCCAGGAAACAAAGAAAGAGTCGTCACATTCCACTCCACGGAAGACTCTTGGGATATCTGACTCGATTTTATTTTAATATTTCCATTTTAGTTCTATATTTATAATGGTTACATTTTTCAATTACTCATTAATGTTAAATACCAATACAATTAACGAATGCCATATAATGAACAACAAAACAGTGAAATAAAATACGTATGACAACACCATCATCCTAATGTGGCGATTGATTGTGTGGGAACTACATCTAGGAATATGAAAATGCAATTATCATGGACATATTTTGACCAAACCAATAATTTAAAATAAAAATATGCACATTTTATTATGTGCCTTATTTATTTCTAGTATAAATGAATAATACTATGAATGTTCAAATAGTAATTTCTCGGACCGTTATTATGCAATTACATGGCACAAATACGGCACCGGTCCCTGGTAGACTGGGAAGACATGTTATGTCAATGATGACACGCCTTAGAATAAATAAGACTCATTTCCTCATGTTTAGTAAAGATAGACTCAAAATGATTCTGCTATGTAACATATCTCAAAAAAAAAAAATTAGTGGTCAGCGTCCTCCAACCTCACCCACAGCCTGATTGAAAAATTTCGCTCACCGGTCCCTAACACGTCGAAAAAGAAAACTGCCGGTACACCACATCTGACAGTTTGAGAAGCCCTGATTTAGAAGAAGGGTTACTATTTTAAGTTTTAAATGTTTCATTGTGCTATTGTGATTTTTCAAGCGTAACTTAGATGTGGCACAAGGACGAATGTAGGAAGCACTCAATGAGGATCGAACTTTAGTAATTGTTCCAGCGAGACAATCTTGCTAGCCATTACGCCGCCTCGAGGTACCCTGTTTCAATCAGTTATATATATATATTTAGTATTTATTCTATTATGTTTGTTGATCAATTGTCGATGGTTTTATTTATTTTGTTATACATACTTTCAGACGGTAGATTTTATAATAAACCAAATAACATTTATAAAACACGTTGAAACTTCCTAAATGTTTTTAATTCAAACTTCGTTTTGACGCCTGAATTAATGATTTACAATTTGAAAGAAAAATTCAAGGAGAATTTGATTTATTGTGTTTTATGTGTTTTGTGTAACTTCAAACGGGCTGTTATGCAAAAACAGAAGTATGTCATCTCGTGTAATCTGGACCAGTGTTTCTCAACCTTTTTAAACAACGGCACCCCTAGGAGAAAATAAAAAAAACTTCACGACAAATTTTTAGCAAATTTTTTAACGCGTATATTTTAAATCATAGGAAATAAAAGCTTAGATTTAAAAAAAAAATACACACATATAGGAACTCTTTTTATTGGTAGCCCTCCAAAATGGACGAACGTATCTTTTCTAAACTGATTGTCCTTCTTTGAACTTATCTGCGCTCCTTTTCATACTAGGGGTTTTCGAAAAAGCAAAAAAAAAAAATATATATTTCTATGAAATAATTAACACGGATTTCCATAGAATTAATGTCATTTTTATACAAATCTCGAAGTAATAAACAGTTATAAAGCTGAAAATTATTAAATCAAGTTCCAAATAATTGGTCCAAAGAAATTCGAGGCGTTAACCTTACCCACCATCTTCGCTACCAACTTCAACACCCTTGCAAGATAATGGCCGTGCATAATTTCTTCAACAGAAGAAAATTTTCCCAACTGAATTTTTTTTTTCCTTTGCAAAGTGAAAAATATGGAGACCTGATTTAGACATCAACTGCAGCCTCGAGATCAAAGTTCACTGGTTGAATTACCACTCGACATTCGGAGCATTGCTGTTGCTACGCGATGTAGTAAATAAGGCAGAAACTTAGCAACTCGTAAATCAGTCATAGTTAATTAGATCACTACATTCAGAATAAGGAATATTTAAATCTATAGTATAAAACCCACGACAAATAAACTCTATCTTGGTTTCGGCAAACACGAATCGTGTCAACAATTTTTCACGACTTTTTCAGATCAAGAACAATTAGTTAGGCGGGCGGAGTGAAACGTTCTGGCAGTAGCTCCAATCAGTGAAAATAGGAAGTGGTTGTGTTATATAATGTTTGTTCGCTAATCGTGAAAACGTTTATGTGTGTGTATTAATTTCCAACGTTTTTATTTGAACATACAGCTAAAAATCTTTTTTTTTTCGAAAATCGTTAGCAAACATAAAAACTTGTGAGAAACTAGTAAATTTTAATGAGAATAGTAAAGACTAATTCGATGTTTCGAACAATCAGAGACAGCAAGAATTTCTGGAACATATAGTGAGGAAAGAAGTTCTATATTTCTGAGATGAGGTATTATGTACACTATTTACATTATTCGGACTATTGTCCTCAACTCTGTCGCCATGTTTATTACAACGTGTCGGCTTTTCAGTATCTGTCTCTATTTCTGAGATGACGTATTAATTAAACTATTTACATTATTCGGACTATTGTTCTCAAATTTGTGGCCATATTTATTACAACGTTTCGGCCGTTGTACGCTCCGGCCTTCTTCAGTATCTGTCTATATTTCTGATATAACGTATTATGTACACTATTTACATTATTCGGACTATTGTCCTCAACTTTGTGGCCATATTTATTTCAACGTTTCGGCTGTTGTACGCTCCGGCCTTCTTCAGTATCTGTCTATATTTCTGAGATGACGTATTTATGGATATCAGTTATCAGTTATCTCCTGTTAATTCCCCTCTCCAAGTTCTCCACTGCCTTAACCGAGTATTGAACTGTATAATGAGTGGAAACAGAAAGTAAACTACGTGACATTTTTAAGCGAATAGATTGTGGAATATATATAAAAAAAGAATAATAAAATTACAAGAAAAAGAGAAGAAGTTAAGTAAAGCCACGAGCAAATAAACCCACGAAGCCTAAGGCAGATGAAAGAAATACGTACTGTTTCTGGCACAAGGCTACAAGCTTAGCGAAGCCAACGAGACTCGAACTCAATACAGTTGTAATTATTTGTATGTTTGCCACTTTAACCCTGACTCATCGATGCAGTGCGCATTTAATAAAACCTCTCTCACTTTCTTACGTTCTGCTTTAGATAATTCATTTCCATTACCTTTTATTTTCATCTTCCTTGAATGCTAAATCCAGGTTCTCATCTTCGACTCCGGGCTGTTCTTTCATACTTAAGTTTGTTTCTCGTTGCCAAGAAAACAGCGGTTCCGATCGATACGAAATCAAGGCTCGTGTTGGCGTTAGGTTTTGATGTGATTGGCTGTTTATGAGGGGAAAGGATTGGTTTGTATATCGGAGTAGAGGAAGGAAGGGTTTTTACAGTCGCAAAAGATTTGATTTAACACTTAAATGTAGAATCCGCTTGGGGAGTTAATCAACTTGAACTAAAACCGCATGAATGGTTCACGCAGATTCGAACAGATAAGAACCGTACGTAAACATGCATGTAAGAAGTTTCTGGAAAGTTCTAGGTCGGACCAAGTAGGACGCACAAAAATATGTCATATTGTGTGTGCGCATACACACACACACACACACACACACACACACACACACACACACACACACACACACACATATATATATATATATATATATATATATATATATATATATATATATATATATATATATATATATATATATATATATATATATATATATATAAATAAAAAGGAAAGAACAGTAAGATATAAAATCCGGTGTTCTTATAGATATTTTTATTTTTACAGAATAGTGCTCAATGTAAATTTAAATTTACAGGGCGTTAATATTATAAATTAATAGATTTAAAATATGGTTTTACCGCTACACAGTGATAACCATGTTTCAGACATGGAAGCTAAAGCCCCTGAATTTAATTTTGTTATTAAACCAAAGACATTAGTTCCATTTCCTCATCAAGCGAATTTTGGAGTAACTTACTTTTTAAAATTTACGGTTGTTAACGGCACTGGAAAGATTCATAATTTAGGGTTTCCAAGGTTACCGATAAATCCATTCATCTAGACAAGGGGTGGTAGAGGGTTCAATTTTTAATTTTCGTTGTATCAGTTAAGAGTTACATATCAGTAATAGTTTTATATATTATAACAGGGCACAAAATTCCATAATGAAAATTTTTTTCACGCTCAGCACATAGTCAAACGTTTTGCATTTAAAAGCGTGATGGAAAAATTACGATAATGGATAACGATGCACAGCTTTGTATAAATACTTTCACTAATGAACAACATATAGTTCTGTATTACTTGCACCCCTGAAGATGATCTTGAAAGAAGATCGAAACTACTTAGGAAGTGAAAATCAAAGAAATTTAAACATTTTGTACATTTCTCTCATCCTTTAATCTCAGTACACGGAAGATTATTCGTGAGCACGAACGGATTTTGAAAAAAATTAGCAGGCATAATGTCTGTAATTTATTCTATCAGGCATGCCTAAAAGAGAATTTGCTGCCTAAATAAACACACACACACACACACACACACACACATATATATATATATATATATATATATATATATATATATATATATATATATATATATATATATATATATATATGCATAGGTAACCTTCGACACACACACTGTTATATAAGAATGAAGTGTCGCTGCTGACACTTGAGTTTGAACATAGATCGCCTGTGAGCAAACACATACGATCCCATTTTTGAATTAAGTAGACCACGTGACCATAGAGGAAACGCATCAGTAGAAAGTCGCGTGACGTCTAGATTGATCAGACTTTCTATTCTATCCTCTATTACTATACGGACCGCTGTTCTCTACTCTATTCACTATACTATTTCTCTATTCGGATCACTGTACGGATTAATCGAGCAAGTACTATTAGTGCAAGATTATTCGAAGGCGTCTGACACCAGCATTGTTCAACGTTATGGTACTTAGACTTGTTTTTTAGGCTTTCATATATATATATATATATATATATATATATATATATATATATATATATATATATATATATATATATATATGTATGATAGCCTAAAAAACAAGTAGGAAGCAAATTTTAACTGGACATGTTTCACTTTTTTAAGGCTTCATCAGAAATCAAGATATAGATGTTCAAAATGATAAAAAGCAAAGAGACTCAGATTAATGCTACGTTGCGTTTCTTATTGGTTAGATACGTGGTACGTGTAATGAAGCATCACATAATATTCAAATATGTGTAAGAAAACATACTGGATGCTAAAGTGTGTAAAACTCAGTGAGACGCTGCAGGATGTTTTGAAAACTTTTCTTTAGGTTTGATTTTTCATTAAAGCATATCTCGTGAGTATTTTGCATATATCGTCATTGATTTTTATGTATTCGGAAGAGATAAGTTAAATTCATAAATAATGGAATTGTAGAAAAAAATGGTGACGCAAAGTAGTTTTTTTAAACGGGTGTTAAGAGTTTGGTAGTATTGTTATAAATATATTTTCATATTTTTACTTTAAAGGTTGTATTTAAAAAAAAATAAAGCTGACATTGGTGAAATTAAGGTTATGTCCCACGTAGATGTGATGTAAGAGTAGAGAATTTGAATATTTATCTAAAACAAGTTTCTTTTTATTGCCCTGATGCGAATTTTTAGATCTTTTTCGATTCCTATCAATACTCGATCTATTTAGCTATCTATCTATCTATCAATATATTAATCGGAATCACCCAATGCAAAGCAATAAAGTCATTAAAACACAAGAAGTTACATGGTGTGGAATAATTAGAAACAGAAACACTAATAATTAGCAGAAAGTGAAAAGAGTAATCAGGTGGACAGTAGATAGCGATTGACATTGCATTTTAATTTTTTAAAGTTAGCTAGAGACAAGCAGGGAGACAAGGGAATTCAACAAGTGAGAAATGCGAGAACAGAAGATTTTACCATAGAATCTATGGCTACGTCTCGACAGCACAACTTTAAATGGATTTGATTGGTTGTTTGGGGTTTTATAGCATATCAACCACTATGGGTTATTTAATGCCAGATCAAGTTTCCACATATTTATTAAATATATATACTTTGTAAACGTAATTTGAGGATAACGTTGGCAACATCAGTGTTTCAAAAATGTATAGTTGGCAACATCATTGTTTCAAAAACGTATAGTTAGCAACGTCATTGTTTCAAAAGCGTATAGCTGGCAACATCTTAAAATATCTTTAAATTGATGACATCTCGACAGCCAGTGTAGGACTGCGCTCATTTTCATAAAGTCTAGGTACCATAACGTTGAACAATGCTGGTGTCAGACGCCTTCGAATAATCTTGCACTAATAGTACTTGCTCGATTAATCCGTATAGTGATCCGAATAGAGAAATAGTATAGTGAATAGAGTAGAGAACAGCGGTCCGTATAGTAATAGAGGATAGAATAGAAAGTCTGATCAATCTAGACGTCACGCGACTTTCTACTGATGCGTTTCCTCTATGGTCACGTGGTCTACTTAATTCAAAAATGGGATCGCCTGTGTTTGCTCACTGGCGATCTATGTTCAATCTCAAGTGTCAGCAGTTACATTTTATTCTTATATAACTGTGTCGAAGGTTACCTATGCATATATATATATATATATATATATATATATATATATATATATATATATATATATATATATATATAGACATTTTTATGTTTAACATTCTTTTTATAGATACAAGTATTTAAGTAAATGCTCTGTTTATAATAAACAGTATTAAATAACATTTACCGGCCTGAATGTCCGAGAAATTTTCATAGAAAATATTCGTCCTCCGAGAGGATTCGAACCTGTATCCTATACGGAACCGCCGTATAGCCTGACGTGCCTTAACCGATTCGGCTACTGAGGATCATTCGGCTGGAAAGGTCGATTTTAATGCTTATAAACTTCAATCTTCCATGAATCTCTCACGTACATTCATAACTGCTCATGGCGTATCAAATTTAAACAAATGACGTCACACATTATGAAAGGGACAAAGTCCGACAATTATTTAAAGACATTTTTATGTTTAACATTCTTTTTATAGATACAAGTATTTATGTAAATGTTTTGTTTATAATAAGCAGTATTAAATAACCAAAACCGGCCTGAATGTCCGAGAAATGTTCATAGAAAATATTCGTCCTCCGTCTATACGGAACCGTCATATAGCCTGACGTGCCTTAACCGATTATATATCCGTATAGGATACAGGTTCAAATCCTGTCAGGTGTTCGACCATAGCTCTCACCATATTTCTAACCATTGTAGCACGAAGCTTTTCTTTTTTTTCTTTTGACAAATTTCCCATTCCAATGTTCTGCTATCTATTCACACAATCTCATCTTTTCGATTGTCTCTTCTGGATTTCAAAAATTGGACAAAGTCCTGCGAGACTGGGGGATTTCTTCGGTTACAAAGAAAAGAGTACTAAGCTGTTACGTGACATCTGTTCTCCTTTACGGCAACGAATGTTGAATGGTCTCCTCAAAGATGAATAAGAGACTCGAAGCAACAGAGATATAGTGCTACAGAAGGACTCCAAGGATATCATGGACCGAATATATTGTGATGGCCAAAGTCGCATTCCAAAAGCTAGGTAGATTATTACGAGAGAGGAGGAATTCTTTGGTAACAAAGAAAAGAGTACTGAGCTGTTACGTGACATCTGTCCTCCTTTACGGCAGCGAATGTTAGACAGTCCCCTCAAAGATGATGAAGAGATTCGAGGCGACAGGGATGTGGTTCTACAGAAGGATGCTGAGGATATCATGGACCGAGCATATAAGCACAAATGAGGTCTTGGTGGTGATGAGGACAAGAAGGTTATACTTAACACCAGGCAGCTGAGGTTTCTGGGACACGTAATGAGAAACAAGTCCCGAAGAATCTTTTAAAAATACTATTATTTAGATTTCGGATCCAAAATCGAAGCTACCAATTATAGATCCATAGAAGACCAAATGAGAAATAAAGTATTCCAAACGTACCCAACTAGGCTGGCCTCTATAGTCGAAAAGGTGGAGGCTCATTTTGGCACAGAAAATGTGTTTTCCTGCTGCAGTTTCGATTCCTGTCAGAGGCACACATTTTCTTTAGTAAGACATAATTTACGCGTGTTTAATTTCACTGTTTGACGAAAAAAAGAATAGAGAAATAAACTTGGATAACAACTCAAATACGTTTACACACTAAAATAACTTTTATAGTAATAAGTAATATTCTTTTCAAAAGAATTAATCGATCTATTTTTAATCTAATATTTTTATTACTTCAAACGTTATTCTAGTGTCTGCTCGTATTTGAATAATTTATTGTATATATATATATATATATATATATATATATATATATATATATATATATATATATATATATATATATATATATATATATATATATAATGTAAAGAATTCCTGAGAATAAAACAACTAAGACATATTACTCTGTGAACTGAACAATCTACTTAGTTCATGTCACGTTAACCGAAAAACACTTATAATAAAAAAATTCGTGGATTTAACAAATTACAATATTAAAAAAATTCTCACTTGTAATATTTGAACTTTAGCGTTGCGATTTGCGCGCTCCAAGACTACATAGCCGTTAATAAATAGGTCATTCTTAAAAACATGTTTCGTTCGGAAAAAAACACATTTATTTCGTCTTCCTGTTTTAATTCTAAAGAAAGAAATACAGCCTGAAGATGAATGTGTGAATCATTTGAAAGTACTAGCTGAATTAAAAAATACACCATATCCATTTTATCAATATGGATCTCATCATTCAGTGGATTATTAGTAGTATAATGCTTATAATTATGTCTCCTAGCGAAGGGATTTCACCAATAATTGCATTAATATTGCTAATTGATTCAAGGTATGATTAACTCTCTGTAATATATATATATATATATATATATATATGTGTGTGTGTGTGTGTGTGTGTGTGTGTGTGTGTGTCAGGTGCACCAAAAACATTTTGCTGATTTTTGTAAAGGAAATTAATGATGCATATTTAAAGTCTTAAATGTATTTATTCATGAAGATATGACCCATCACATTCTATGACCTTCTTCCAACGGTTCAACAACTAAGTAATGCCATTTGTGTAAAATTCCTTAGTTTTACTTTGGAAAAAGTTATGCACTTCCGTTTTCAAGTCATCTTCATTAATAAATGTCCTGTTCTTCATATGATTATCTAAGTCTAAAAACAAGTGAAACTTTGTTGGGGAGCGGTCTGCTGAATACGGTGGGTGAAGCATAACCTGCCATTTTAGTTCTGCTATCTTGGCAATGGTCATTTTTGCAACGTGTGGGCGAGCATTGTCCTGGAGAAACAAAACCTTTTTTTTCTGTTTACTAATACAGGCTGTTTCTTCTACAAATTTTCTTCAATTCGTTCAAGTTAATCGCAATATTTGTTAGCAGCAATGGTTTCGCCTTTTTTTTAAAACTTATAGTGAATTATTCCTTGACATGTCCACTAAAAACAAGGCAAGTTTTTTTTTTTTTTTTTGAATAGTGGTGACTTTGAAGTTTGCAGCAAAGTATCGCCCGGCGATAACCGATGATGTTACCTCTTAAAGTTTATATACATGATCCACTTTTCAACTCATATCATAATTCGATCAAAACTGTTTTCTTTTGTTAGTCTACTGCGATGAGAAGAGCATATGGTAAGCCTATGCAGTTTGTTTGCTGGTGTTAAGTCATATTGTACCCATTTGCTTAATTTACATTTGTTCCCCAGCTGATGAAAATGCGGTCTTATGGTTTCATCGCTTACATTAAACCTCGAAGCTAGTTCATGACATGTTAAACCTGAATTTGATTCTATGGCTGCCTTTAAATCTTCATTGTTTAGGGATATGGGAACGAGGTTCATCTTCGAGTGTTTCATTGCCACATCTGAAACCAATTACTTGCAGTTCGTTAATTTACTGCACTTCGCCAAAGGCTGTACATAGATCACGAGAAGCACATGCCGCACTTTTACCAAGTTTAAACTCATACAACAGACAAGCACAAATTACCACAATTTTTTCAGTAATTTTGAGGGATCTTAAATGAGAAATAAAATGATATTAATTATGTAATAAAATAATAACTGAATCATTCAACAATATACTTGTCAATAAAAGTTGCTTCCAGTATACTTATGCTTCTTAGTAATTAAACAGCTGGGCCATAAATAAGTTAACAAAAATCGGTAAAAACTATTTTTGGCACCTGATATATATATATATATATATATATATATATATATATATATATATATATATATAATGGACTCTCCCATCGGTTTCGACGTATGTGGATCTGACAGCTTAATTGATTCAGTTATGAAATTTTGTCCTATAATCTTAAGTGGCACTTAAGAACCGCTAGTGATTTACAAAGGAGGCTACATATGGAGCAAGAGCGAGGATTGGGAGAAGAGATCACTGTTAGATTGGTTGAACTTTTAGATCTTGCTCTCGCTTCCTGAAAATGATTAAGACAAGCAGATTAAAAACTACTGAGTCCACTAAAACACGTTGATCTCCATTCTACCCGCTGCAAGGCTAAGAGCTCAAGGGTGTTATGTGGTTTATTGACAGCCGATAAGTCATATATATATATATATATATATATATATATATATATATATATATATATATATATATATATATAGTTGTGCTAGCACGAAATCTCAAGACATCGTGGCTGACGGCTTGATCATTAAAGGATGCAGTGAATGAAAAATATTCTCATAAAAACTTGGACATCAGCGGTGATGTCACTCTGAGGATAATTATTCATTAATCCTATGTAAAGCCAACATGTAAAGCCAACATGATTTTTTCATGGTTCGAATCCTCCGGTGGGAGAAACATGTCAGAAACAAGAATCACAGGATGAGGGCATAAATTTAGTTCTTCGGCTGTATATCTACCTTCTTCGGTTGAAGAAAATGTTAAGTTCATATTGAATTTAAAAAATTCAATAGAAACAAAGTAAGCATTTTAGCATTATATTTACAATGTAGCGATAATTCCCCGCTAAAACGTAAAAGGTTTTGAAATTTTCAAAAGTTAATGTGAGAAAACAATTCCCCGAGGATTCCATTAGTAATAAGTGAACATCTAATCGGCACAGCTTTCACTCCCTTTCAGTCGACGACAGACAAATGAACAAAAGAACATTTGTTTATATATATATATATATATATATATATATATATATATATATATATATATATATATATATATTCTAATTAACCAAAAACACAAAGCACGTAAATTGATAAATTATACATACACAAGACCATAAAAACGGTTACACGAACACATACGAATACAAACACAGACACACCCACACACACACACGTACACACACACACACGTACACACACACACACGTACACACACACACACACTATATATATATATATATATATATATATATATATATATATATATATATATATTACATGAATCATTCATACAAAATGCAGATAGTGAAGTTAATGATATAAATGGCGAGAATACATCTTCGCAAACAAATTTATTAAAATACATTATCCTACGAACCTGTAGATGAATGATATGATCCCTGTTTTTAATAAATTCCAGTTGCATAAGGGCTTTTTTTACAAGTACTTTCCTCTGTTCATACAGACATCATCAGGTATGGAAACTGATTTTTATTTACATCCAGCTGATAACGGGACAACGAAAGATTAGATATGATTCGAAATATGTTTTTTTGGAAATATGTTATCGTTAACGGTAAGAAACTTTGGAGCTGTATATATATAGCGTGTATAACATCAAAATTGTCCAAATCGTGTAGAAGCAAAATTGTTAGAATAAGGTTTGAACCATCGTATCTTATAAATGATTAAAGATATCTAACTGGAATTCTCCGAGGTTTATATAACACTATCGGACTCTACGTTGTGCAATGAGAATGTATAATTACTTTCCATGTTTAACGGAAAGAATCATGATGAAATCATCATAAACGAAAATGACACGGTCATAATTAATTAATGATAGCTAAGGATCGGAAGTTTATGAAGGATTGAAATAATGTTCATATATATATATATATATATATATATATATATATATATATATATATATATATATATATATATATATAATTTATTCGAAAAATATAAAATAAATATGTTATAAAATCCCTACAAAAATAAACATTTTGTTTCAACGACATCTGGGGTCTTATCAAGTGATGGTGTTGATTGTAGTATTAAGAGTTTTAAATGGTTCAGATCGACCAAACACGCCTCGATAGGAGAAACGCTGTTACATAAGCTGCAATGGCCAAACAAAATACGAGTGTATGACAATTCAAAAAACTTGACAACAAACCTTGGTTATAATTATTAGCTAGCAATCACCCGTCTCTATACTGACTAGGATCGTCTTTGCTTAACTTTGGTGATCGTATGAGAATCGATGTTTCAACATGATATGACCGTCAGCCGTTCCCTTATTCAAGCCGACGGCTTTTCTCTCTCCAAAAGTTATCTGTCGTTTTCAAAGTTTTCTTTATTGCCCACATTTCTCACGCACATTATATTTACGATATACTGTACATTCACCACTTACTGTACATTATATATTTATAGTCATAGAATTACAATGGCCTTAGTTTTATCAACCAACTGATCAAATATAGTATCAACAAGATCGTTTTTGAACAGGTCATTGTGAGCAATTAAAGAAATAACAAAACAAGTTTAGCAGATATACCTTATTTTAAACAGAAAGTATAACAGAAGAGTATTACACGACTAGGGAGTGTGGGTCGGTTGATCCAGCGTTCAATCTATTCGACTGTTATATTTAACAGCCCTTGTAGGCTCGGCCAAAAATATTCCCTTAGAACCTGTATAAACGGGTTCAGGGCCTGTCTACCTCCACGACGAAACTTTGCCCTTCGGCAAAGCCTCGTCCGAGCTCCTCTCTGCTCGAGGCAGAGAGTTTGACAGATAAACACTCTATTCGACTGTTAATATTTAACAGCTCCTCCAACGAGGGAAGTATGTGGCACAAGGCCAAGTTTACCGTGTTTTCTCCGAGCCTGTAGGCTGGACCAAAAATATTCCCTTAAAACCCGTATAAACGGTTTCACGGTCTGTCTACCTCCCCGAACGAAACTTTGCCATTTGGCAAATCCTCGTCCGGGTTCCTCTCTGCTCGGGGCAGAGAGTTTGACAGATGAGCAATCTTTTCGACTGTCAATATTTAACAGCCCCACACGAGGGTGTATGTGGCACAAGGCCGATTTATTGTGGGTACTCTGAGCCCGTAGGCTCGGCCAAAAATATTCCCTTTGAACCTGCCTAAACTGGTTCAGGGACTGTCTACCTCCCCGGACGAAACTTTGCCCTTCGGCAAAGCCTTGCCCGGGTTCCTCTCTGCTGAGGTGGAGAGTTTGACAGTTGAACAATCTATGCAACTGTTAATATTTAACAGCCCCCCCCCCCAAGGGTGTATGTAGTACAAGGCCGGTTTAGTGTGGGTACTAAGAGCCCGTAGGTTCGGCCAAAAATATTCCATTTAGAACACGTATAAACGGGTTCAGGGACTGTCTACCTCCCCGGACGAAACTTCGCTCTGCGGCAAAGCTTCGTCCGAGTTTCCTCTCTGCCGAGACGGAGAGTTTGACTGTTGAACAATCTGTGCGACTGTTCCCCCAAGGTCTTCTCTCCTACTAATCTTATAGTAGGCGGAAGAGTCCAAAATAGACTCCTTAGAGGGAGGACAGCACAACACAGGTCCACAGCCACAGCCTCATGAGCGATAGCAATATGAATTTCGTCTTGCTCAGTCAACAGCTGAGGACCATTGCCCTAAACAACTGCCCTAAGTCATTGGTGCTCCACCGGGGTGCAAATAGACCCTGGAAATCTAGGTACCAGTACTAGATTTCCACATAAATTTAGCACACTGAGGGTACCCGGTAATATTTTAGTAGAAAGTATTCACTACTATTTCTCTGTTAGTTTCGTTTACCAGGTTACAACCGTTGCAACCGGATGTGAGGTGAAAGTGGCTTTCATACCTAGCCCAAATTCCCAAGCTCACTCAAGAATTCCATTTTTAGGTACGTCTCAGGCACTGTGAAATAAATCCAGACCCAACAGTAGGGAATGGTATTGCCTGGGGAAAGCCTCTTGGTGTTTGGGCTAACATACAAAGAATAGAATTCCCAGCTAAAAGTTATCATTAGTTTAGCATCCAGCTGCATCAACTGCTATTTATCAGGTGGAGATTTGCATATGAAGAGAATATATGGAGAAATTTCACTTCGGAAAGTTTGTTGCAACTGAGAATCTGAATTTCTAAGGAAATCTACGCCATATTAAAATATTAAAAATAGAAAAACTAGCAGGAAAAGAGATCAAGAGATGTAAGTTATCATCCCTTTTACTTACCGGATGTTTTGATTGTAAAAATATTAAAATAGTCTATTATGAGTTATTTTACTTGTGTACACAAATGTTCCATGAAATTTAGTTGTTAAATATAATTTTGTTTTCATTCAATTAATTTTCCTTCAAGGTAAAGAACAAACATTTAATATTTCCATAATATAATTGTTAACCGTATCTATCAGTAAAAGATAAAATAAGCTTTTTTTCATCGTAATGTTATGGGGGGTCTACAAAAAATTAAGTATTCCATGAGTGAAAAAATCTTGAGAACCCACTGCTACAAGATGTGACATTGGGGACTGCTACATAAAATACCCAGCTGTGCAACCCCCGGAAGGTCTCATGGAGTTATCAAGTCCTTCCTTGTGTATTCACCTATTTTACCAAAGTGGCCTCAGCTGAAACTTTAACTCGAAATATCGATTCAGATTTACGCGCCGATAAACTCATATAATGTTACAGAAACGATATATAACAGCCATCCTAACAGGTAGGTCTCTGAGGGTCAGTTAACGGCTAGTAATCGGAATCCCATAAGATCAATATCGACGTTCCACAGAGTTCTCTACTCGGCCCTACTCTTATTCTGTTGTATATTAATGATCTGCAATAAGCGGTTAGTCCGATCAATAATGAGTACCTATGTGGGTGATGTTAGTTTACAGGTACACATCCAAAATATTAGAACACCATAAACTAGTAACTCGTCTATCTTCTGACCTTGCCTCGGTGGCTCAATGGGGGAAAAAGACGTGGTTGTAAATTTCAATACGATCAAATCAAACTGGTAACATTTCACCACCACCGAGCAGACCCCTAACTCTAACCCATCATGGTGGATGTGGTGTCTCTCAAGTAAGTCACTTGCCTTGAACATCTATTGGGATTCAAGATCTCACCAGACCTTAAGTGAACCTCATACATCAATCTATTGCAAAAGATGATGCAAAAATTGTCGCTTCATTGTACACTCTAACAGGGCCGCATGCGATACACTATCTTTGCAAACCCAGATCAGAACGAAAATTGCTGTCATGTCTTGACTGAGTTTTCTAAGTTATCCCTTGCGTGACTTGATAGAGCTCAAAGGTATCACGCCCTTCCTAACTCAGGGTCAGTTAACGGCCATTTATTGGAAACCCATATGATCAATGCCGACGTTCCTCAAAGTTTTCTACGCGGCCCCACACTCTTTCTGCTGTATATTAATGATCTTCCTAAGAGTATATTCTGATCAGTAATGAGTATCTATGTGGGTGATACAACAGTTTACAGGTGCACCTACAAAAGATTAGAACAGAACTTAACAACTCATCTCACCTCTAACCTCCTTAGCTGGCTCAATGGGGGAAAATGACAGATTTGTAAATTTCAAACCAAACTAGTAACATTCCATCGCAACTGAGCAGGCCCCTAACTGTCACCTATCATGGTAGATGTGTCTTATTTCAAGGAAGCTACTTGCCTTGAACGTCTATTGGGATTCAAGATCTCATCAGACCTAAAGTGGGCCCCATACATCGATCTATTACTAGAGTGTACAATGAAGCGACCATTTTGCATCATCTTTAGCAATAGATCAATGTATGAGGTCCGCTTTAGGTATGGTGAGATCATGCTATACACTATCTTTACAGGGGCCAGATCAGACCGAAAATTGCTGTCATATCTGGACTGGATCTGCCAAGTCCTCACTTATCTGACTTAATAGAGCTCAAAGATATCTACGCGGCCTTGTGGGTGATGAATCATATTCCACCTACAACAACTTCCATACAGAGGAAAGATATCGATTCTGTTGCTGCTTTATTCATATTTTCATGACATGTGCTCTGACAACCTACGTTCCTTGGTCTCACCACGCCTGACCATTACAACCGTGACCGGGAATGCCAGGTACACATATGTGAATAATCTTCATTTCGTTCTTGTTCTATTATTATAAACTGTTTTTTTGTTGTTTTCCTATTCGGCAGGGGAGAGAGACGGAGTGTAAAAGGAAGGAAATAGAAAGAAGAAATGGTGGTGGTGGCGGGAAAAGAAAGCAAGGAACTGCTCTGATCATAATTCCTATGAACAATGAATGTATTCGATTTTTTCTTTTTTTTTTTTGTTAAGCAACGCTTCATGTGAGAGGAAACTTTTCTTGCCATTACTTATCTGTTATGTCAAACTGTTCATCGATAATGTGGGTCTTTCCGCATGGTGGACCTAAGAAGGAAAAAAAGACGAGCATGCTTTCTATTTTTTTTTGTATAGTCTTGGCTGAGGAGGAAGTGACGTGGGTCGTTTATGATTGGCCGCTTGTAATTTCAAGATCAGCAGTGGCAATTATTTAATGTGTCCATTGGTTGCATGCTTGGCAGATTGTTTGCTTCAGGATCGCCTGCCGGAATAGTACTGCTTCGGTAGGGTCTATTAGGCGAACAAATATGATGTTGCAAGACCCGAAACTTGTCATGACCCCAAGTCATAATATCACTGACGAGGCGATCCTGTACACTCGGAGTGTTTTCATGACAAAAAGTAAGTTCCACTTGGACAGTTTCTTCCGAAGAACTACTGGTTTGTGGAACAAACTCTTGATGTTTTTACCGATCACTCCAATTTTGGCCTCTACAATTTTAAGGTTAACTTTCCTGCATAACCCGATGAATATCACTACTTACCTTCTTTTTTTTTTTGGCTCAGAAAAAAAAAACACAGTAACTATTTAACCTGCGTAAGGATTTCGCCTTGTTACACCATGGAAAATCATTTAATACTTTTTTTATTTAATTAAAATAAAAAAAACATATGTAAAAATATCATTTAAAAATATTTTTCTCGTTTATTACCTGTTTGGTGTGCACGTTAGTGCAATACCTCCATCCATTTAAATGCTAAATCTATAAAAGAAACACTGTCACAAAATATTTAATTCACCAATAACATTTCTTTAAATAGAGTGGATGTAATATTTATATATAAGACATTTAAGTAAGTTTACGCAGTAGAAATAAGTATTAAAAAAAGAACAATCATGCATTAGAAACATTTTCTATGACCCTTTTACGCTTCATATAACCTGGGAGTTTCAAATTTTCCATGCCCTCCTTCCACGTTACTTTTCTGCAAGTGATTTCCGCTAAAACCATTAACTGCCGAATTTTTTTAATGCGCGTTTTTTACCCAGACAGGTGCTTTAGGAGTTTATTTATTCCTTATGTTTAATTTCAGTAGTTAACATAGTCATTTTACAAGAAACTAGAACATCAAATATATATGCGTATAAAACATAAAAAAATAATATTGATTGGAAATAATAAAAAAATGCTTTTCAGAATAGTCATTAATTTTCTACTCATGAAATGTAAAACTACAACAGAAAGTGTCTTCTTACGGCTAATAATAAAAACTTTAAAGGCTAACTGTTGTAAAATATACCCTCTGCCAATGCAATGTATGTAAGCAATTCAATGTAAATACAAGGAATAACATGTAGTGAGTTTAATTTTAACAGATCCCCAAATGGGGCTCATGGCAGGTAAACGGTTAATCTGAGTATATCTGAGACAGATTGGCCTTAAACTTAGGCTTGACCTCAAGTGGATCTCATACATACCCGCCATAGCTTAAGATACAGGTAAAATGGTCGGCTACCTGTACCGCACCAGTAATTATCCGATCCCATGTGCTATCCTCTTCAAAGGAGTCAGATCAAGCCGAAAATGGAGGTTTGTTTTCATACTTGGACGGGAGCTGCCCAGACGGCACTCTCCAGTCTCGATAGATTGCAAAAGCTTCTCTGAGTCCTTGTGGGTGGCGAATTATTTTCCACCCTCTCTCTCTCTCTCTCTCTCTCTCTCTGTGTCAAAGGCGGGGTGTAGAAATCCTCTTGCTACTCTATCCGTACTTTCACGGAGAATGCACGGACGAACTACATTCTTTGGTTCCGCCAGTTCTAACTTTCTAATCAAGGACCCGCCCTACCGGTTACATTGTAGCAAACCACCCACTTTCCCTCCGTATTCCATCAGTTTGAAATAAATTCCTCTCAAATAGCTTCTTCTTGCGACACACTGCTGAGTAGTATAGACTCCAAACAAAATGTTTCCCGATCACTACAATTTTAACCTGTTCAAGTCTATGGTCAACCGTTACCTTACCCTACAATCATTAAAACTGCCTCCTAACGTAGTACTCTACCTCGAGTAACTCCCGGGCCTTGTAGAGGGTGAAAACTATTGTTGAAAAAATTCTTAAGACTACTACGTTGCTTGCAGCTCCCGGGCATCGTATTTTCAGTATCTTTCTGCAAACTGAGATTTTTGATGCCTTCAGACTACGGCACATTTGTGAAGACATTCTTCAGCCTTCATTGCAATATAAAATCATACGACATAGCAGCTCAACACACTTCTCTTTGTTTCCAACGAAATTTTGTACATCGCTTAGCTGTTGGAAGATGCCTTTTTGCAAATTCAATTCGTATTCGGATTTCGATGCCGCATTTTTCATCCTCTGTTAAAACACTTTCTAAATAGTAAAAATTCCAAATGTTTTTCCTCCTTTGGAAGACTACATGTGGCCAGTATTTCGCTTGAGGCGATGAGAAGTTAATTACTGCATGGGAATGGCTAGTTGAAACAAGAGAGAAAGGTAGCGTATTATTATTTAAACTAACCGAATTACCTGCGCCTTGCTGCGTATCACACATATTTTTTAAAGAAAATTATGATTGATTTTAAATCATTGTCATAATTTATGGAGAGAAAAAAAAGATGCATTTCAATATAACTTAATAATCTTGTCGATGTAAACTCAATCTTCTAGCTTTCTCCTTCTATATATTTCATAGGAGTCATTCCCTTGTCCAAATTTAAATTTAATTTAAATCAAAGGAAAAATTTTCAATTGTGGGAGTGCTCCGGTTTCCCCATTTGATAAAAATCAAATATACTTATCCAAGCATCCTATTAGTCATTCCCTTGTTAAAATGTAAATTTAATGTACATAAAAAGTAAAAAAAAAAATCAGTCTAGGGTGGTGCCCCCACCAGAGACTCCCTTTGATCTCAATGAAATATACTTATCCAAGGACCCTACGAGTCATTCCCTGGTTCAAATTCAAATTTAAATTATATCAAAGGGGGAAAAAATTAGTGGAGCCAGTGCCCCCAGGATCCCCTTTGATCAAAATGAAATATACTTATCCAAGTACTCTGGGTAATGTAGTTTCAGAATATATGTGGTTATGGTGGTCTGTCTCCAAAAGCCTAGGAGGAGGTCGATAACAAATAGACAGACAGGGGCTAAAACTTTATATATAATTACTGACCAATGAGAGATTAGTTTCCAATAACTGTGTCAGTTGTAAAACATCTGTGCTAATTTGTATAGTGTTATATTTCTTATCAAGATTGACTGGCTAGTCGACCGGAACACAATATTATTGATGCTTTATGTATATTTATAAGAAAAGAGTTAGAGAAAAGGTTATACCATCATTGTGTTATTACATGTAAGCACACGACATTTTGCCTTCGTTGACTTTCATTTTACCTGGCAGCTGTAATATATTTTTTCTCTTAAACCATCGATTTATGTTCAAAATCTTCGTTACACTGAGTTAATTTTTTCTTTCGGTTATTAATGAAATATTGAAATAAATAAATTCAATGCAAGCGAAGAAAATTGAATTAACTCGGTAAAAGGAAAACTGTCGTCAGATTTAACTTGGCCTCCCCCCCTTATTTTAGAATCCTTAAAAACAGAAACAGAAAGGAGTGGAAATGTGGGAAATTAAAATAATTACTGTAACGTAAGCAATACACAAGGTGTTTAAAACACGCGAGAATCTCGTTCATAATAAACATTACGTGAACGGGCGCGAGTGTTGGAAACAAATGTCTCTCACGCGAAAATGTCACTAGTTTTTGATGAACATAATGAAAATTTAAAAAGTATTGTTTAAAAATAATTCAAGAAATAAAGTGCTTTTATTGAGATCATTGTGTTCAAATCAATGATGAGGTTTGGAACATTTCAGTTGTTTTTGTGACAGTTCACGATAATTATAACACATTAGCAGTAACCGTGAAAATTTTGCTGTTTTCTTGTTTTCACTTTCTGAAGAATCATAATTTATTACTTTAATGATTGAACACGTTTATAACTATAAAATGTCCCTAAAAAATTCCACTTCTTAACAGTAAATGTTTTAGCTCAAAGCTTGGACAAACTATTGGAAACAATCGTTGTTATTATTTTATACTCAATTCTGTTCGCAATTGTCACGATGAATCCTGCCTACCACTTTAAATTTATTTAATTAATGACGATTGTTAAAATATATCATAGTCATTTTGCTTTAAAAATGTATTATTGGCAATATATATATATATATAAATTGTAAGGAGGATTTGATAATTATAATTGAGTAATTTATTGAGTCTGAAAGAAACTTCAACAGAATGCAGAAAGCACTGGACGGCCGTTTCGTCCTAAACTTGGGACCCATCAGCATCCACTACCGAGAATTGAAACCCTAACAGTTAGGTTGTCAAGCAAACACCATACCAACTGTTCCAACTGATTTGCTATCTCTTCGTCGCCGAGGCCCGTTGTAATGTTTGATCATGAGCCGTTCCAATCTTCGTATTTTGGCTTTGGCTGAGAGAACCGCATTAGGAATTTAAGACCTGCGTCTGCTATTCCGCGACAGTTATCATCACATAGCAAACCTTAATATAAACATAACAGAATGTCATCTTTGATGGTGAACATCTCTGTCGTATTGTCCATATAACCACTTTGATGATGGCACATGTGTGCCAAAATATTAGAACGAGTAACAGCATAACAGATAAAAATATCCAAATATTAGACAGGTTTTGCATTTATTTCTCCCGAAACTATAGCCACTGTA
This sequence comes from Acanthosepion esculentum, assembly GCA_964036315.1. Classification (NCBI taxonomy): domain Eukaryota; kingdom Metazoa; phylum Mollusca; class Cephalopoda; order Sepiida; family Sepiidae; genus Acanthosepion; species Acanthosepion esculentum. Next base: position 24,316,022 of record OZ038493.1, on the reverse strand, counting down.
CGAAGCTTAGAAAGACTCATGATCAAACATAATAGACATTCGTTGTCTGTTATATTTAACAATATATGTTGTAATATATATATATATATATATATATATATATATATATATGTATGTATGTGTGTGTGTGTGTGTATGTGTGTGTGTGTGTATTACTGGTATTTTTACAATAAAAATGTACTTTGTCTTTCTTTGGGGTCTCACTACTTGCTTAGAGCTGGGATTCTAACATTTGATAACACACGGGGTCAGGGTAGACCTGTGAGCACATGCAATTAAGAAGTCGTTCCATGCTTTATCTGTCTATATTTCTGAGATTAGGTATTATGTACACTATTTACATTATTCGGATTATTGCCCTCATCTTTGTCGTCATATTCATCACGACGTTTCGGCCGTTGTACGCTTCGGCCTTCTTCACTATCTGTCTATATTTCTGAGATGGGGTATTATGTACACTATTTAAATTATTCGGACTATTGTCCTCATCTTTGTCGACACCGGTCTTCTTCAGCTTGTTGGAATGTCGAACTGAATCCTTTATTTCGCTCGCTGGGTTAGACTGTTCTTGCTCCACGTACCATGTTTAATGGATGTCAGTTATCAGTTATCTCCTGTTAATCCCCCTCTCCAAGTTTTCCACTACCTTAACTGGGTATTGAACTCCCACTCTTTGGGCCCTGTCACTGGATCTAACCAATGCCTTTATCCACTGTGCCATGCTACTCAAAACTTCCAATCTCCGATCAGTGGCCCTGCTGCCGGATGCATTTTATCGTCATACCCAGGACGAATGCATTAATTATGGACGATTATCAATGAAACTTTTTCTTTATATTTCCGCCCCTTCCTATTTCCTTTCCCTGGCAATTTCCTAATTCCCAATTCACTGAAGCAAACGTTAAACGCCTTTCTTTTTTCTTCTTTTCTTTCTGAAACTCACACCGTCGCTGATATTTCTTTCTCATCCGTTGATTATTCCAGTCTAAATGTAAACCAGGACCTTCACAATAACAATACACTCAAAGAAAAATACGGCTTCAAAACAAAAAAATGCCCCCCACAACAAAAAGAATTAGACGACTTCGAGAAAGATTTAACTGACCTAGTTAGAAAGATAAAATTCCATAAAAAAGATGCATTTAAAAAAGCTAAAAGAAGATATAACTAAAATAAACAATCCAGATAATGTATTTATCGCAGCTGACAAAACAAGAAATTTATACAAACTAAGCCCCCACTACGCACAATAAATTACTCAAGAACAACATAACCAAAACATAGAAAAAAAGCACCAAAAACAATAGAACACAATATCAATAAGGAAGCTAAAGCACTCGCCCAAAAATTAGACCTAGATGACCGAATAAGTTGCATCAGCATGGCGCAAGCCTTTATCACACTAAAAGACTACAAAGAAAATTTCAAAACCAACCCTGCATGCAGACTCATAAACCCAGCCAAAAGCGAACTAGGTAAAATAAGTAAAACGATACTAGAAAGAATTAATTATGAACTTAGGAAGAAGTTAGGAGTAAAAAAGTGGAAAAACACAAAAGCAACTATTGAGTGGTCCTACAGCATAAATAACAAACAAAATTGCCATTTGCTAAAATTAGGCATAAAATAATTTTACCCATCCATAACAGAACGCATGTTAGATAAGGCCATCAACTTAGCTCAGGAACAAATAATAATAAGACCAAACAAAATCGACATCATCAAGCACTCCCATAAATCATTATTATTTCACCATGAAGAAGCATGGGTAAAGAAATATGGGATATTTGACACTACAATGGGAAGCTTTGACGGCGCAGGACACGCGAAATCATAGGTATTTAATTACTACACGAACTAAGCAAAATAATAGATAGAAATGACACAGGACTCTACAGGGACGACGGTCTCATAATCTTAAGAAACTGTAACAAACAAAAGAGAGACAAAACTAGAAAAGCAATAATAAAGATTTTCAAAAATAATGGATTCGACATAGATATAAAAACTAACCCAAACGAATTAGATTTTCTAGATGTTACCTTGACATATTAATTGTGAATCCAGTCGTTGGATCGGACATTTTTTTACTGGCAAACTGTGAAAAGGGGCGAACAAAAGTAGATATGAAACGAGATGCGACCTCCCTGCGACGTTGTCAGCGGAGCGGGAACACTCTACATCCACCCGCTAGAATATATAAACTGTTAAGTTCTAAATCCACTCACGTTTAACCAGATAAAAAAGCATTTTATGAATACCGAAATGTATCAGAGCCGAAACGATGTTCTTATGAGCACAACGATACGGACATTTATGAAATATATTATCATATTTATGGGAATTTATGATATCTATGAAAATTTTTTGTTTATGCTATGATAATTTATGATATTAATGATAATTTATGATATTGATGATAATTTATATTTATGATTTGATATTTTCTAATATTTGTGATAATTTATATTTATGATATTTTACGATTATTTATGATATTTAAGATAATTTATGACATTTATGATAATTTATATTTACGATAATATATGATATTCATGAAAATTTATTATATTTATGGTAATTTATGATATTTATAATAATTTATAATTATGATATTTATGATTGTGATAGTAATGATAATTTATACTTATGATAATTTATGATAAGCAGCTAATTTATATTTATGGGAATTTATGTTATTTATGATAATTTATAATTATGATATTTCTGATTATGATAGTAATGACAATTCATACTTATGAAAATTCATGATAATTTATGTTATGCATGTTAATTTATATTTATGATAATTTATGATATTATGATAATTTATGATTATTTGTGATATTATTTATAATTTATATTTATGATATTTATGATAATTCATGATATTCCGACGACCGAAAAAAATATCTAGCGCGACACAGTGAACCATATTACCTAGCTGCAGACCTAGCAATTGATTCAATATAATCATTCCCCGGTATGTCAGTGGAAAAAGTTAGCCAGAGAAGGCGTAATATCTCATTCCCTAGAAGAGTGTTTCGCAAATGGGGCACCTGGAAGATGTCTAGGTGCGCCTTGGCATTCCAGAGCAATATCTGTCCAGATATAAAATATATATATATATATATATATATATATATATATATATATATATATATATATATATATATATATATATATACATATATATATATATATATATATATATATATATATATATATATATATTTACTTTATTACATTGCGGTACCTGTCTCGTTCATATTTATGTAAATTAGGCTTTTTTACTCTCACCTCAACTAAGTGCAAAGAGAGAGGAACTCTTCAATGTATTGACGAGGAGACGAGAGTTTGTCTATCAAATATACGTCCAAACATTGGAGAATTCGCTAGGACTCAACAGGTTCATGTTTCTCATAACCAGAAAAAAGAATAAGCTCAAGATATGTTTTACTTTATATTTCTGTTGCATTGTTTTCTGCAATATTTGATGTCATTATAACATTTATTTCCGAGATTTGTATATAGGGCGTCAACAATTATTGGTAGGTTTTCAAGTGCGCCCCGACTACAAAAAGTTAGATAAACACTGTTCTAGAATGTGCGTATGTGTGTGCGCGCGTGTGGTTGTATATGTAAATGTGATTGTGTGTGCGTGTTTGTGTGTGTGCATTTGTGTGTGTTTGTATGCGTGTGTGTTTGTGCGTGTTGGTATGCGTGCATTTGTGTGTTCGCGCGCGTTTGTGTGTTTATGTGATTTTGTGCGTGTGTTTTTGTGCGCGTGTGTGTGTGTGTGTGTGCGTGTTTGTATGTGTGTTTGTATGTGTGTGTGTTTGTGCGTGTTTGTATGTGTGCATTTGTGTGTGTTTGTATGAGTGCATTTGTGTGTGCGCGCGGATTTGTGTGTGTGTGTTTTTGTGCGTGTGTGTTTGTGCATGTGTGTGTGTGCGCGCGTTTGTGTGTGTGCGTGTTTGTATATGTGTTTGTATGTGTGTGTGTTTGTATGTGTGCATTTGTCTGTGCGCTCGCGTTTGTGTGTGTATGTGTTTTTGTGCGTGTGTGTATGCGTGTGCGTGTGCGCGCGTTTGTGTGTGTGTGTGCGTGTTTGTATGTGTGTTTGTGTGTGTGTGTGTGTGTGTGTGTGTGTGTGTGTGTGTGTGTGTGTGTGTGTGTGTGTGTGTGTGTGTGCGCGCGCGCGCGTGCTGGTGTGAGAGAGAGTGTGTACGTGTGGGCCTGATCATATGAAAATGTTGATTTTGGCGAATAATGACTTAAGTTTCGCCAGTCACTTTATCATGTTACTGATTCGAAATTTCCGTATGTGGAGAAATTTGAATCGCATTCATATTCATTTATATATTTATTTATTTTAAAGCGAATATTTATTTCTATTGTCTTGTCGGTCGAGTCGATAGGACGCCAGGCTGAAGTGCAATCAAACTGTATAGAGCTTAAGTGTCCCTGTAGGTGTCGCCATAGATAAGGACGTGGCTGTCAGAAGCGGGAAACCAGACAATTCCCTGCCGTTCCCATAGCAATCTCACTTGACAGTTTACGCACACACAACCATAGACACACTTATGTTTGTGTGTGCGTTTGTGTTTGTATATATATATATATATATATATATATATATATATATATATATATATATATATATATATATATGTTTGTATATGTGTGTGTGTATGTTATCAGCTGTTGACCATTGAGTGGTCAGTGTCTCACGCACTCATTCTTTTCGATCTCTCGTATTTGATATCAGATTGGGTTTAGGAGCTTTAAAAGCTGCTGCTGATATTCTCAAGAGTTCTCGCCCAAACTGTTTTCCTTGTAGAGTTTGGTTCTCATTAGATAAGCATAAAAATAAAAAATAAAAAAATGATGTTAACTTTTTTTGATTCCAGAGACGACACGCACTCTTTCGTTTTATCTTTCTTCGTTGAACCTTTTTTCCTATTTATTTGTTTTTCGTTATTCAGTTGCTTTTCTTTATGATCTTTTTTTTTCCTTTTAATTTTATTATCCTTGGGTTGATCTGACTAGATGTTTTCTCCTTCTATTATCTTGACAATTTCCCTCTTATTTTCCCCCATTTTTTAAAACGTTTATTTTCATTGATTTCGTTAAAATATAAACGACCTACTCTGCAATATATGAGAGGCTGTAACGCTATCATTTGAATAAATGAACTTTAAAATTCAGGTTCGAAATCTGGAACGCAATTTGGTAATAAAAATGATAACGTTAGACGTTTCATTTGTGGAATCACTCACCACCCATCGACCGAGTATTCAGTGTTACTCTCGATTGAATTATACAAAACACATTCTATAAAGACAGCTTTTCAGGAAAATAGTTTTATTTTCATTCCACAATTATCGTTTTTTAGTAGATTTCTTCACTTTTTAAAAATAGTATGGAACATCTAGATCATGTCATTATTTACTTTTCGAGTCACAGTTTCTCTCCATCTAACTCGTTATTGATTTTGAATGTCTTCAAGAGATACGTTTCTGTTATTTGGTACAGTTCTTTCTTTATGATGATCTATCTCCAGTCTGCGGTGTTCGAATAATTATTGCCACCTTGTAAAATCTACAGAGTTCATTTGCACGAATTATTTTGCAATCATAGTAGACTGAACTGTTACGGGACGTCCTTCTTTACGGCAGCGAATTTTGGACGATTTCCTCAAAGATGAAGAAGTGGTTCTACAGAAGGATGCTAAGGATAACGTGGGTCGAGCCTGTGAACGACTATGACGTTTTAGAGAGGATACAAACCAGGAGGAGTCGTATACTTAACATAAAAGGCTGAAGTTGCTGGGACACATTAAGAGGAAGGAGGGCCTGGAGAATCTGATACTCACGGGTCGAATAGATGGAAAGAGTGACAAGGGAAAACAACGCATGACATACCTAGCGGCTTTAAGCAATGGATGACAGAAAATGCTCTGAGGGAGGTGGTGTTGAGAGCTGCAAGGGATAGAAGGAGGTGGAGAGATATGATCGCCTCCGTCCTGAAAGTACACGGCACATAAAAAGAAAAATGTCTGAGAAAAACGGTTTTATGCCGCTTACAGTTTAGACGTTTCTGAACGAGTTTGGCGCCGTGAATTACAACGTTATGAATGTCTCCATCCGATAAATTAAAGAATTTCTCCTTTTTGCTCTATGACCTACATTCATTTAAACCAGTTTTTTCCAACCTTTTTAAGCAACGGCTAACCTAGCAAGAAATTAAAATACCACGGCATACTTAGCAAAATTTTTAAAGCACATACATTTAAATGCTATGAAATAGAACCGTAGATTTAAAAAAATACAAATACAAATATGAACTTGATTTATTTCAATGTTTCTATTCAACTATTTGTACAGCTTATGCGGTGTGAAACTTGAGCGTGGTGATTTTTTTTCCGCAATTTCTTCGATGTTTGGTCAACTGTACGGTAAACAGACCCTCATTTCTTCTTCAGTTAAGAGTAGCCTTTCTCGTTGCTTATTTTCTGTTATTTAAGGTTGAGAAGACTGATTCACATAAATAAACAGTAGAAAGTTGCAACAAGAAAGGTGCAGCACTTTTACCTAATGCCGTTTGTACCGAAATCCAAAATGTATCAATGCGTACCGTCGAATGTTTTATTTTGAGCCCTCGATCGCTATAAATGGTTAAAGGGTTTTGAAAAAGTTAAATAAGAAAATTAAAAAAAATACTTTTTATAAAATTAAAATGAAAACAAAGGATTTAAAATAACATAATCAAAAATAGTGACAAAGAATTATTTGAAAAAAAATTAATATTTATTCATTTATTCAAATACTAAGGCTGTACCGCACCACTTCCACGCACACGCACACACACACACACACACACACACATACACATACACATATAAGGACACATGGTACGGTGGATAAAGGCGTTGGTTAGATCCAGTAACAGACCCAAAGAGTGTGAGTTCAATACCCGGTTCAGGAAGTGGAGAACTTTCAGAAGGAAAATTACCAGGAGATAACTGATAACTGACATCCATCAAACATGGCTCGTGGAACTAGAACAGTCTACCCCAGTGATCGAAATAAAGGGTTCGGGTCGAAATTCCAACCACCTGAAGAAGGCCGGAGCGTACAACGGCCGAAACGTTGTGACAAATATGGCGACAAAGATGAGGACAATAGTCCGAATAATGTAAATACTATATATATATATATATATATATATATATATATATATATATATATATATATATATATATATATATATAGATAGATAAAAAGAAAGAACAGTAAGATATATAATCCGGTGTTCTTATTGATAATTTTATTTTATTTACACAAAACAGTGCTCAATATAAATTTACAGAGCATAAATATTATAAATTAACTGATTTAAAATATGTTTTTTCGTTACACAGTAATAACCATGTTTCAAAAATGGAAGCTAAAAACACATAAATTCCTAATTCCCTGTTACCAAGGATACAGAGTATCCATTCATTCAGACAAGGGACGGTAGCGTGTTCATTATTATTAACTATTGTATCAATTATGAGTTACGTTTGAAAAAGAGGTATATATATATATATATATATATATATATATATATATATATATATATATATATATATATATATATATATGTGTGTGTGTGTGTGTGTGTGTGTGTGTGTGTGTGTGTGTGTGTGTGTGTGTGTGTGTGTGTGTTGTGACAATCCTTCGCGGCACACGTTAGGAGATCGCGCGGGAAAATAGGGAGCCGCGGTACAGCCGTTGAGACTCACTGATTTAAAGCAAAGTTTTCACGCTTTTTTTTCCCTGATTTATAATGTTTTTAATTCTTTATCCACTTTTATTAAGCTTACTGATTGACGATTATCATCAGATCGTAATTTCGCCAACAACGATTTAGTATAATTTCTAACATCTATTCACTTTCATTTCACTTTTGATAATCTCTCGATTACGGATTCGACTTTTAAAACGAGGCGTTTAAATGCAGTAGAAGAGCGTTGGCAGTAAAGTCACTTGGCCGTAGGATTTCTGTTAATGTTTCCTTTTCCTAGGCTGACGAATTTCAGAATTTGATCTCATCTTAGAAACCATAAAGAAATAAATATACAATAGAAATCGAAGTAAATAATAATAATAATAATAAAAATAATAATAATAACAATAATAATAAAATCAATTGATCATTTTCTATCAGGTTGCACGGTATTGGAACCCACTGAGTATAAAACCCGGCATGACAGAGTGGGCCAATATCTGCACTGGGATATATGCAATATCTACGGGAAGGAAACAGAAAGAAACTGGTATGAACACTACTCAGACCCGGTTACGGAGATAGGACCTGTTACAATTCTATGGGACTACACAATACACACTGACAGAACATTCAAAGTCAATTGCCCAGACATGGTTATTAAAGACCACAAACAAAATAGTTTCTCCTTATTGATATGGCAGTCCCTGCAGATTGCAATGTATCTTTGAAGATATTCAAAAAGCTGTCAAAATGAAAGGACCTTGAAATAGAAATCTCAAAAATGTAGCACATGCGGACATCAACTAACCCCGTTGTAGTTGGAGCCCTGGGATTGGTTGGAAAAGATTCCAGTAGACTAATTGAAGGGATTCCTGGAAGTCCATGCCTCGAAGAAATACAAAAAAATGTCCTCACAAGAACAGCCCACACTTTACGAAGGGATTTATCTATGTAATTCTTTTTTTTTGTCAGTGGAACGTGTCATGATGCCATTTCTAACCTTAGGCCCCTGGTCGGGACCCGAAGAGAAATGTGTAAACGCCAGAAATCAAAGGAAATAAAAATAATAATAATAATAACAACAATAACAACAACAACAATAATAATAATAATAATAATAATAATAATAAAACCTTTTCATGATCTGCTCGATGGAAATAAACATTCGCACCCTTCGTTGGTTACGTAGTGCAGTGTTAAAAGCTGAAACCGAAGATTTCAATCTTGCTGCAAAAGACCAATGTTTTCTAACCAGAAATTACCAAGCATACATACTGAAGAATTGTTTTGACCCCAAATACAGGTTCTATGATAAATATCCAGAAACAAATGACCATCTTGTATCATTTTGCGCGTAATTGGCAAGAAAGGTGTATACAACAGAAATCCAAGTTAATAATAATAATAATGATACTCTTCCGGATCCTACCGTTTGTGACCAAACTTCAAACAAATCATGTAACAAGCTCATTTTTATTCACGCACACCGTTAAGAAGCTTAAAACTTCGGTCCATGATTTGACCGCTTGAGAAAGTGTGATGACGATCTGAAACAAGTATGAATAATGGAAATTAATCTAAGAGAAACTAATTAAGTGTCGAGGAAAATAAAGAAAAAATAAGAATAGCTAAATATATTAATTCGAATCAAGAAAATGAGTTTGGTTAAGAATCCAGGAGGATGTGAAATGAACCAAGCTGAATTCATTAAGATTTAGTGAGACTCGATCTTTTCCCCAAACTACTCACGAATTTCACGAATTACAAAGAGGAATTCTTGCTATATTTATATAAAGTATGATTAAGATCACCCTACGTCAGGAAATTCTTACAAATTGTAGAAACATAAAACTTCGGTGAAAATATTGACTGTATTGAAATTGTTGCTGGCAGAATTACGTATTTCTGAGATTGAGTATATTAGTGCACCCATAAATATACCATTTTTAAATTACGTATTATGTCACTTTCAGAGTACTACGAGTATCATGTTCGGATCATCAACGAATAAGCCGGTTCCTCAATCAGTCTTTTTCTAGTGTAGAGGATGAACAAATATCTAAAACACTAAAAACAAGATCAGTCAAAACACGGGTGAAACATCTTTGGTCATCGGCCTTGTAGTCCAATACTGTACGTTCGGCTCCCTTGCTATATATTGTTACCAAACCCGAATGCCAGGACCAGAATGGTCAGCGATTATTCTGACTGTGATGTATTGCCTTTTTATGGGTTTTGGATATAAGTTCAAAACGGCGCGAATCAACAGAGGATCACAACAATTTTTGAAGCGTCGGTATGCTTCCTACAAGAAAGTCGCGAAACCTACTAAAACACCCCGTGGATGGACGCTGAGCCAACGTGCAACACGAGTTCCCGTGACATCATTTATCTCGCTGCTTCTCAGTATCCAAACTGCCAAGTCTGCCCACTTTCTATTAAAACCGAATCAGAAAAAAATCATCCTATTCGTTGATACCATTTTATATTGTAGCGTGGGGTCCCTGAGACGACACAGAAAGCAGCAATTTACAGCCAATGCAGTGATGACTTTGCAACATTGAGCAGAGGCTTAGGGCAACAGGCTCCGTCTATGGCATCAATAGTCGGATGTTTGTGTCCAAGGTGAATCTTCAAGGTGTAGAACATCGGCTGGCGACGGGAAGCCATCGGCACGGTCTTCTTGTCGAAGACAGTCTATGAAAAAAATTAATGCGGACATTTAATTCACTTATGTAAATAAGCCAATATATGTCTGAGTTGAAAGACCGACAATTATTCATTAATTCGTCGCGTGTGTTGGTCAAGCAATTCTGGTGGTGCTCATCTTTCTCCAGTTCAAACGAGAGCAAATGTCTTGTTAGTTGAAGGCTCGAATTAATCACGGATAATCATTATCATGATGATGATGACATGAAAAGCATGAAAGTAGAAATATGAACTCTCTGTCCCATTGCCTAATGTCGTGACAATGGTTGCGTCATTGGCCTGACACAGTAAATTGTTGAAATGGAGTATATATAACTGATAAATTAGGAGAAGGATTTCCCGTTACGAATCTATTTAATTTTAAGTACATCTAATAGTTTTAGAAGCGCGAAAGGCCTTACAGATCCATTACTATTTATATCTAATTCTACTTGTTCGGTTGGTCAAATTTTTAAAAATGTAATGCACTGACCATGAGGACCAGATTGAAATCTTACAAATTTGAAGGACTGTCAAGGAAAATAAAATTATAGTGTGTGTGTATATATATATATATATATATATATATATATATATATATATATATATATATATATATATATATATATATATATATGAAGAAATATAGTCTTAATGTGTGCTTTATGGGATAAAGTGCTCAATATCATACATAGAGCGTGTGTAGATATAAAAAAAAATGAACATTGAAGTCAGGACTTAGAGGCGACAGGCTGTTTCATGCTAGACGCAATCGTCAGGCCAGAAGTGTTGTTTATTTTCTCGGCTATTTATATATACGGGTCAGTGGTACATTGTGGCTAATCTATAACCGTCAAAATAGACTAACCACAATGTACCCTAAATATTTGTATCTGTAAAAAGAATGTATAAACATAAAAATGTCTTAAAATAATTCTCGGACTTTGTCCATTTCATAATATATATGTATATATCTATCTATCTATCTTTCTCTCTCTCTCTATATATATATGTGTGTGGGGGGTGTATTTAGGCATCACATTTTCATTAAAGCATGTTTATTTAAATAATTTAGACATATTATGTCTATTTATTTTAATCTTTTCAAGTCCACGAATTAATTTCTTGGCGGCTGTAGAAAACTGATTAAGAAAAATTCCAAAATCTTCTTTCAAATAATTTTTATTTTCCCAAGTACTTTCAATCTCATCTAAGACTATCTTCAGAGGCTGCATATCTATGGATGCGTTTTGCGTTAACGCTAAATTCAAAATATTTTTACCTCTCTGCAAGGGAAGAAATTTATGCGAATTTTTAAAAGGATTTTATTCTTTAAATTTTTAAAAGTATTTTAATTGGATCATTTTAATTTAATCTATTTTATATAACATTTTGCTGCTACAGACATTTCAGAACTTTGTTGCTATACTCGTAACTGACTTTATTTTTAATCGCATAATTCTTTTATACGGAGGGCTTCTAGAACTTTATGTTTTTGTTTATTATTATCTTGATGGATAGCTACAGGTGCTTTCTCTTTCATATGTACATTTAAGTTTCTTCTATTTTGATAGATTTTCAAAGATTGTCAAAACTACATCATAGTCTGCAGGATCTTCCATACCAATGAGAAAGCACATTCTATTTAGGGGTTATTATTATTATTATTACCATTATTATTATTATTATTATTATTATTATTATTATTATTATTATTATTTCCTTTGATTTCTGGCGTTTACACATTTTTTCCGGGTCCCGCCCAGAGACCTAAGGTTATTAATGGCACCATGACACTTTCCACTGCAAAAAATAAAAAATAATAATAATTACATAGATAAAACCCTTAATAAAGAGCGGGCTGTACTTGTCAGAATAATTTTTGTAACTCTTTGAGTCATAGACTTCCAGGGATCCCTTCAATTAGTCTACTGGAATCTTTTCCAACCCGTCCAAGGGCTCCAACTACAACAGGGATTGCTGATGTTCCTGTGTGCCACATTTTTGAGATTTCTATTTCAAGGTCCTTCTATTTTGACAGTGTTTTGAATATCTTCAAAGATACATTGCAGTCTGCAGGGACTGCCATAACAATAAAGTAGCACTTATTTTGTTTGTGGTCTTTAATAACAATGTCTGGGCGGTTGGCTTTGATTGTTCTGCCAGTGTGTATTGTGTAGTCCCATAGAATTGTAACAGGTCCTATCTCCGTAACCGGGTCTGGGTGGTGTTCGTACCAGTTTATTATTATTATTATTATTATTATTATTATTATTATTATTATTCTCTTTGATTTCTGATGTGTACTCATTTCTCAGTTTAGAAATGGCATCATCACACTTTCCACTGGAAGAAAAAAGAAAAAAAAATTACATAGACAAAGCCCTTCGTAAGGTTTGGGCTGTGCACGTGAGAACGATTTTTTGTATTTCTTTAAGGCATGGGCTTCCAGGAATACCTTCAATTCGTCTACTGGAATCTTTACCAAACAATCCTAATAATATTAATAATAATAATAATAATAATTACAAAAAAATTTTCTAAGAATTGCAAAAAATTATTGTTCTCACGAGTACAGCCTACACCTTAGGAAGGGCTTTTTCTATGTAAAATATCCGTGTGGTTTTTTGTTTGTTTGTTTTTTATTTCTCAGAGGAAAATGTCATGATGCCATTTCTGACCTTAGGTCTCAGGTCGGGACCCGGAAAGAAATGAGTATACACAAAAAATCAAAAGAAATAATAATAATAATAATAATAATAATAATAATAGCTCAGTAATATATCTCAGACACTGAAATTGAACTGTGATGTATTCGTCCTTCCTTTTCTGAAGTGGAATTGCATTTGTTTCTCTCGTCGAACCCTGTGAACAAAGAGTGCTTGGGTCTAATTTCAAACTCATGACCCTAATCTCCATTTTCAGAGCTGAGACTGTTCCTCGTAACTAGATACTGGGAAATGATTTTCCTTTCCATCTTTCCAAAAGTTTTTTCTTCTCCAGGAGTAGAAACTGTAAGTTTTATAACTACCAATGAAAATAAAGACAACACATAAACAAAATAAAACGAAAGGAATAATCAGCAATGGGGCTTGCTGAATTAATTCAAGCAAATCTATTAAAATGGAGTCGATGTGTCTAGCTATGACGAAACAAACAGCTTCGGTCGATACGAAAAATTACCCAGTGCAGGGAGGGTATTTTTTTTGCAACGATAACGTCCGGGATAAATTTGAAAAAGAAAATATGAAAAAAATATTTCAATATACACTTTAATAAATTAAAGTTTTAACGTAAAATCTTAAATCAAAATAAAATAAAGTAAAATGCCTCGCTGATGCTGTGTGTCAGCTGTAAGTGTCTTTTGAATCGTTTACGTTGGTTTTATATAATTATTTTCTTTAAATGACGGGAAATATTTAAATTGGTCTTTTGGGAGCGTGTGTATAAGAAATAAGATACTGTGGAGTGCATCTCAAATTAAATTACGTGAAGTAAAAAGAATTTGAAATAATTAAAAAAAAAATGCAATAATAAACGCAAGAAAAAGGAGGGAAGCAAGTGATTTTAATAAGTGAAAAATTTGCTTGCATAAACAGAAATTTCTTTGCAAACAGGTTTCGGAATTAACGCCATTTGATACGGCCATTCGTATGCGAGTCACAGATGTTTTTATAATTGCTCATGATTCAGTTTAGCTTTCGTTTGTCAACAATGATATTGGATATAGCAGTCAAGCGTGTTTTTTAAACAATAAATGATGTGATGTGACACAAAAAAGTCACTACGAATGTTCTCGTTTAATATAACAATCAGTAACAAGATATACCCCTGTGCAAATTAATTGGAACAAAACGAAAAATTATGTTGTTATTTAATTTTTCGTGTTTTTACAATGAAACATGAACTAGTGCATATGTTAGTACTTCGGATGTCCATTTCCCGAAGTCGTTCCTTACAGATTGACCACATATTCTCGATTAGATTTAAATCAGGGGAGTTTCTGGGCTAGTCGATAGTACTTTGATTTGCTTATTGGTAAAGCTTGCCATTGCGATCGTGCAGCGTTAAAATATTCGTACGCTTCCTTGAAGTGACATCCACTATATACAATGGCCGTAGGACAACTAATCGGCAGTCGAGACAATAGTGTTTAGACGTGATAAAAATTTTATGCGATCATGGATGAGGCAATATTTTTTCAAGGCAAAACAAATTTCATCATACACCCCGAAAATAGATTCATATTACTGCACACAACTGCGAATGACCTAATCTGAGGAAAAATAGAAATCGTTTACACCCTGTCACTCCAGTGGGTCTAAAACTGACGGAATGTTGAAAGGAAGGAAACTAAAGTAATTTGCACAAGGGTGTACATTAATAAATAAATGCAGGAAGTTAGCGATTTCTAATGTTAAATAACGTTTTCACAACGAAGGTGATCATGAATTATCACGAAATGATTTTTATTATTATCTGTGAATTGTCCTGCATTCTTAGGAAAAACAGTGGTGTGGTTTCGCGTTAGATTTTCCATGGGTTATCATTCAGAATTTTCCTTCATTTAAACTCGTTACCACCAAGATCTAGAGAGCTATAATATATACTGGTATGTCATACGGATTTAAGATACGGTTTATATCGTTGTGGAGATTTGTGAATGCAATAAACTAATCGTGAAATTTAAAAATCAGCACGCCGATTACGCTGTCAGATTTAAATTATTTTAAAAAAAAGCAGTGAGAAATTTGCACTGAATTCTACTTTTCTATATGCCTTATCCCCTCGGAACGTTGGTGACCATGACTCTCCACGATTTCCTCTCTTTGTACCTCTTAAAAAATGTTGTTCCTTTATCTCTCCTAAAAGTTGTCCCGCCATCCATTTACTCAACCTGTTTAGTTAGGTTATGTGTTGTTTCCCTCTGTCTTTCTTGTCTTTAATCTGTCCTGTGAGTATCAAATTTTCCAAGACTTTTTTCCTTATTTGACGTGTCCTAGATATTTCAACTGTATCTTCATATAAACGTCCTAATTGCTCACGTTGAATATGCAGTCTTATAACACATTTTGACTCTACATTGAGCAATAAGAATGTATAATTGCACTCCGGGCTTAATACAAGAATCGTGATAATAATAGCTAAGGATCTGAAGCGCGTTAAGGATTAAAATTAAGTTCCCACACACACGCGCGCGCGCACGCAGACACACAGAGACACAGACACAGACACAGACATATATATATATATATATATATATATATATATATATATATATATATATATATATATATATATATATATATATATATATTATTCCAGAATGATTTTCTGACTTATTCAAGATAATTTTCACCATCTCTAACCTTCTAATTTTTAGTCCTTGAGTAACAAGATATCTCACAGGTTTCACGCACGGTTTCATTTTCAAGTCTTTTACTACTGCTCTTTGGACGGTCACAGCCCTAACCCCTCTCTCATGTGCCAAACGTCTTATTGATTGAGTCGGATTTTTTCTAATTGATTTCCTTAGTTCTAAGTTGAAATTATTATTCTTCTTCCTTTTGTGACAGTTCCCCCTCTAATGTTCCATCTCTTTTAAACATTCACTTTTTTCTTGATGGTTAATCAATGGGCATTGAAGATGGAAGCCAGGTTATGAATATTGGTACCATTATTTAAGGCCTGACTGATATTTTTCTCTCACCATTGCTCAGTTGAGAAGACAGTAGGTCTGACACAAAACGACATGTTCTAATTTTATCCGAATAACTCAAAGGTTTTTTCAGTGTTTCTTGCGAGAAATTGTATGAAGATTACTAAATGTCATATCTAAAAACCTGGACGAAAAAAACCCTAAAAAACCTCTGTTTATTGGTTTTTTATATATTAAACATTTTATGGGATGAACATTTATGCTGTTACAAAATTTGGAAAATTTTGCTGTTACACTCGATATATACTTTAATCAATTCAAACGTGATTTTTAGTGAGTAGCCATATTTGAGTAGATTCCCCGTTTATTTTAAACAGTATATTATTTCCTCTATGTGCCTGAATATTCAAGAAAACTTAACGAAAAAGGCGACGTTCTTAATAATTCGAATCTGTGCCCCTCACTGGAAGAAGCAATCCTCATTAATAAGATTTCTCGAATATCCAGAACGGTAGACGGAATATAATTCATTCTTAAACCATCATCAAGGTAGGTATAGGAAACTAGTGACAATTAGCCCGCATCACCAACTGTATATACCAAACACACTATGTCTAAACACTCTTTCTCTATGTCCCACGACTCCCTCGTTCAAACGACATTACCAATTCTCCTTACCTACCCAGAAGATAACGTAAAAAAGTTAAGACTTGCACCATATGCGTTGTACTTTTCTTCTGAAACAAACTTCGGACAATTTCTGACGAAATTTCCTCATTGTCTGAGTAGTAGTAGTTGTAACAAGGAAAGATCGATCATTAAAATTAATCAAAACGTTTCTGTTGTTTTGTTTTTTTTAATATAGGTAGCGATGGAGAAATTCCCGTCTAAATTATGACTCGGTATCATGCCACGCAAGCAGAACTAGCATGACCGTCAGACAATTTCTGCGACCACATCACCCTTCACATCTGGCCAAATAACGCCCAAGAGTGCAACACCCTTGATTATTATGCCTGGGACGCGTTTGAGCGAGATACCAACAAAATTCCTTGTAACATCAAAGATGTACTGAAGGCAAGAATTATGGCAGCATTCACCATCTTAAACAAGGAGACCGTCCAGAAGAGTTGCAGGAGATTCCGTCGTCGCTTGGTGACAATGGTTGAAGCCAATGGCGATTTTATTGAATATGTTTACTCCAATATATATTTGTGTAATTGTGGAAAATATAACTGGTAAAATGTGCTGTCAGTGTCATTTGCATTTTTGCGTACTTTAGACGACAATTTATTAATCGTACTCCGTAAAATTATATATATATATATATATATATATATATATATATATATATATATATATATATATATATATATATATATGATCTAAATCTATTTAACCTCGGTAGGTCAAAAGAACAAAGTAGCACAATTTTCAAACAAATTGTCATCTCATGAAAAAAAAAAATTGAACCAGAAACCTCCAGGGCGAAAGAAATCGTCCAGTACCTTAAAACTCTGGTGCAAAGAAAAAACACCAACGAGCAATAATTTAAAACGAAGAGTATATATATATATATATATATATATATATATATATATATATATATATATATATATACGCAATTGAAACTCTTTCTTTTTTTCTCTATTTTCTACTTTTTTTTCATTTTCCTTTTGTTTTTCTGTTTTCTTCTTTTCTTGCTTCTGTCTGGATAAATTAAAAAAATTATGGTCTGAAGAGATGGGGCCGGATCACATGAAATAAATTATTATCTATGGATTCTAAGGACTCCTCTTTCATTATAAATACATGCATACATATACAGGGTGTTCATAAAGTTCGTGTGCACTTAAAAATATATACATTGCAAATAGAGTTATAAATTATTTAAAGTGCACACGAACTTTATGGACACCCTGTACAAATGCCTAAATTACTCCATATATATATATATATATATATATATATATATATATATCGCACATTGACTGCTCGATTTATGATAATAGAGCTAAAAAAATCTGCTAATAGTAAGTATGCATATTAATATGAATGTAAATACTATTCCTCAGCGGTAGCACAACTTAGAGTCGCGCTGCAATTTTTTCTAACGATATTTCCTTTTGCGTTATCCAAAAAATTTCGAACGAAATTCAATGGCGAAATACAAGGGCTTTATTATACAAAAGTACACATTTTAAGAATTTTTTATTCAGATTACGAACCTCTTATTTGAAAGAGCCAGGTGGTACATACATTCAGCGCAACAGACAATAAAAGACAAAGTGGGCAGGTGCTGAGAACAATTGTTTATAAAATGTGTTTGATATGTCGGCAATATTTGTCCTTTAGGCATAAGCGTTTATCAATTTTTAAAAATTTAAACAGCTTTGCCCACAATATAAAGTTAGCTTATATTTTTATGTTCTTGTTTTTTAATAAAGTTTCTCTCTTCAGTCTTAACGAAAGACACTATTATTTTCATACTTTATCAATATACGGATATACAATAAAGTCATATCAAATGGAAAAGTATGATGGATTAATTAACACCTTAAAATGTATTGTCGGATATGTCTAATTTGCACTTTTCCCCGAAAAATGCAAAAATAATTTTTGAAACGGAAATTAGGAGAGGACACACGCAATTGTTAAGCATCCGGTTTATTCCTCTTTGTTAAGGGATCTCCCCTTTTTACACAAATGGACTCACCCGAGGTATACATATACTACTACCAGTGAATACCCGGACAGTCTGTAATCGAGGACGAGCAGTGAAATGCGCAAAAGAATGCTTTCAAAATTACAAAATGAACCTGGACTAACACTAAACAAATGACCAGAAGATTGCCGAAAATGCCTGAGTATAAAGAAAGACTCGAAGAACATTGAGGAGTCAGGAGTATCACATATACCTAAGTTAAACAGAAGTTTACGTTCTTCACCCTCCCCGGAAAGAAAACAAAAATTATATAATAAGGGAAAAAGTACAACATATAGGGCAAATTATGACGAAAATCGAAGCAAATATAAGCACCCCCCTCTGCATGTTATCGATGTGGAGGACTACACTGGAATAAGGATTGCCGTTTTAAATATAAAAACTGTCTTGTGTGTGGAAAAATGGGGCACAAGGCATCCCAATATAGGAACAGAAAAGCTACTAGTATTATAAGAGCTACTTGGATGCATGACGAAGACAATACCAACACAAGGAAATATGTGGAACTTGAAATCTTAAATAAAAAGATAAAATTGCAACTAGACTCGGGTTCCGATCTAACGATAATTAACCTACAGACATGGAAAAAGCATAAGAGACCAACCATGTTACATAAACAAAAAATTGCTATGTCGGTGAGAGGAAAGCGTATAAAATTCGAAGGAGAAATAATCGTAAATGTTAAATTTCACGGGAAAACAAAAAAAAAACTCAAGATATACGTAATGAAAGATATAGAAAATCTAGTGAGTACAGACTGTATGCAAAAGTTCGACGTATGGGATTCACCTATCAGCTTGATTTGTAAGGGTGCAGCTAGAATTGGATTGAAGGAAAATATCAGTAGCAGTATGTAAAAAGAAGCGAAACGCGCCATTTGCTACCATAGATGAAAACAGTAAAGAGTTATACAAGGCAGTAAAGGAAACTGCCTGTGACCTTGCGAGAGATAAGAAAAGAAGCGAAGAATTTATTCAGAGGACGAATGAAAAAATAAATAAAAATCGGTATACACCTACAGTACTCAAGAGATCATTCAAACAAGATTGGGTCTATTTCAGTAACAATATGACTTATGAGGAACCAAATACAATAATTCACAGACTAGGAAACGTGATGTACACAAAAGGCGAAGAATCTACCCCCAGAAAACATATTGACCAAATACAAAAAAGACGGGTTGAAGAGCCAAGCTCGTCACCCGCAGAAAATGACGAGTCGATGGAGGCGAAGTTTTTGAGATTCAAAGACCACAAGAAGACACAAAAATTGGAAAGAACTATCAGGAAGAGAAAATTTACAGTGCCTCTAATTGTCGACCATAAGAGAAAGGAAAAGATACTAACTCCCTATCTAAGGAGGGGGTGTTAATGTGTCTCCCTTTGTTACAAAAATGGACTCACTCGAGGTATAGTTATACTACTACCAGTGAATACCCGGACAGTCTGTAATAGTGGAGGTTAGCACAAGAGTCACAGTAACGAGCACGTACACTCAGTAAGGAGTCATACCACGATACTTCAATACCAAGACTGTATATATATTTTTGCTACTAACCCGCATTCCTGGATCTACTAACCCGTATTACCCGTTTGTATTATTACGTTAATACATTTATTTTCCTTATCCATTCCTGGCGTTTTTTATTCATTGATATCGGATTCATCCAGGAATCCACAACACTATTCATTAACACTTTGAACCCTGACCACCGATTTACCGTTGGTAGAGAAAAATGATGTAATGCCCAGCCACCGGTTGAACAGTGGTAGAGAAAAATGATTTAATGTTCAGCAACCGGTTGAACGGTGAGTAAAAACTTGTAACTATTCTTATATCTACCATAAAATTTACTTACCAATTTTTGGAGGATTTTGACTCAGAAGCTCAGGTAGAAGGGTTAAAATTGTTCAGTAAATCAGAGCTCAAAGGGTTAATATCGTGAAAAATTATTTTTATGAAATATATGAACGGTATTAAGATTTTAATGGATCATCTGGCACAACGTAAAAATGCCTAGTGATGATTCTAGTTTTACTTTATATGCCGTAACCAATCCCGACAGTGTTGGGTTATTTTGTGTACTAATATACTAGTGAGCAAACCAAAATAAGCCTACTCATTTTATAGTACACCCATAGAAGGTTAACCAATCAGAAGACTAGAAATATTCGACCAGATGTGTATAAAGGCAGCCATTTTGTTTTCTTTTCTTGTCGGAATATCTACTCCTAACCTGTCAGATGAGGAGACCTGCATAACTACGTTTTCCTCCTCTTTCCAAATATCCACTGCCAACCTCTGATATGGAAGACCATAAGAATTCCTGAATAGCTGCTACGAGACATTGGTGCTGTTACATTGAACAAATTACTTCCTACGTCGGATTGCTACATTCAAACTACATTAAACGTGTATTACAGACAGAGGCGATTGTGCTTCTCCACAATTTCCCGCCTTTAGCTCTTTTAAAAAATGTCTTTCTGGTATATCTCCTAAATTTGGATCCGTCATCCATTTACCTAAGCTCACTAAATATGTTATGCAATTTTCTTTCGTCTCTCTGGCCTTCAATCTGTCCTGTGAGTATCAGATTTTTCAAGCCCTGCTTCCTCATTATAGTGACCTGAAAATGTCAACTGTCGCTTCCTCATGGTATGTTAAAGTTCCCTTTTTGTTCGCAGTTTCTCTGAAACTTTGCTATTGTTCACTTATTCGGTTCATGGTATTCCTGTCGAACCATATTTCTCTTGGTTCCATTTCCATGATCATTTTATGAAAGCTTATCATTTTTTGACATTTTTTGACAGCTTATCATTTTTTGACATTTTTTGACAGCTTATCATTTTTTGACATTTTTTGACAGCTTATCATTTTTTGAAAAGATTGTGCCGCATTCACTTCCACATAGGAGGAGAGATATCATGTAACATCTCAGTACTGTTCAAGAATGTAATTTCTTCCCTTTTTTTTTATAGAAAGTCGTATTATAATCAAGTCTTAGAAAATACGGTGTGAGTTGGTGTTTGTCCGTGACTATATATTTGTTATACACAGAATTTATAAAAGAAGAATTTATCCACCCTCTCAAGAAGGAACCCTTCACAAAGTACTAATTCGAGGCCAATAAGCCAAATTTATTTTTTTAAGCATTTAACCCCAAGCAAGGTGGGAGTGCCACGAGCCCGCAAGTGGTTACAGGGAGTTAGAGCAAGAGTAAAGAGCGGTGTTTGAGGAAAGGGTAAAGAAAAGGACGGGGAATAAGGCATCAGATGTCGATCGACATTACATTTGAATATTTGAAGATTATAGCTATCAGGGAAGCAAGTAAGAGGAAATATGTTTTACAGATGGGAAGTAGTTGTTGGA
>OZ038493.1:24281302-24288802 GCA_964036315.1 Acanthosepion esculentum | reverse complement strand
TTGTCGCCATATTTATTACAAAGTTTCGGTTGTTGTACGCCCCGGTCTTTTTCAGATGGTTGGAATGTCGAACTGAGCCCGTTATTTCGCTCACTGGGGTAGAATGTCCTAGTTTTTCACGCGTCATGTCAATTATCAGTTTTCGCCTGTTAATTTCCCTCTGAAAGTTCTCCACTGCCTTAACCGGGTATTGAACTCATAAAATATAATGAAAAATACGGGAAACAGCATCAGCCTACAACAATAAATCCTATAACTATAAACTCTGTCAGGAGGAAAACTCCCACCACCAAAATAAACGATCAGAACTCATCACATAATTTAGAGAAGAAAGCAAATTTAAAATCGATAACTAAAAGCGATCAAGCATGAATAAAAACAAAAAATTTAATTAATAAAAAATAATTAAAATCAGTAAATAAGTAAATAATTCAATAATAATAGACAAATAAACAAACTGCTAAAGCACACATAAACCCAAGCGAACGTAATAATTACAATCAACTATAAAATATTTAATAAATAAAAAAAACAATTAACAAAGAAAAACAAGAAAACTCCACCCAGATCTATAATCATTTCGACTCAAAAACCCTTAAAATAATTACCGTTCACTCAATATATATATATATATATATATATATATATATATATATATATATATATGATAGAAATTGTTAGGAGGATTTGATAATTATAATTAAATAATTGATTGAGTCTGAAAGAAACCTCAACAGAATGCAGAAAGCACGGGACGGCCGTTTCGTCCTATATTTCGGATTCATTAGCAGTGCGCATCCACGACGAACTGCTCCAACGGGCCTCGGTGACGAAGAGGTAGCAAAACAGACTCAATATAGCGCCGCTCGCTCGCATATTCCGTGGTGGAACTCAACTGAAATTCTCTGAAACCATAAGACTGTGCCCCCCCTCCCCGGAGCCACGACTACTATCACCAAGCCGCTGAAACTGAAGCATTAGAAGCCGGATCAAGCAATGATATACATATGATAGAAATTGTTAGGAGGATTTGATAATTATAATTAAGTAATTCATTGAGTCTGAAAGAAACCTCAACAAAACTGGACTGCTGTTTCGTCCTATATTTGGGACACATCAGCAGTGCGCATCCACTACCGAGAATTGAAACCCTGACAGTTGAGTTATCAAGCAAACGTCATACCAATTGCTCCAACGGGCCTCGGTGAGCGGCGCTATATTGAGTCTAATTTGCTACCTCTTCGTCACATACATTAGGCCTAGACATAATGCATCACTCAACAATATATATGAATTATCGAGCGAAAACACAGCCCACATGGTCTGACGATTGCGTTTAAGCATGAAACAGTGTGTTGATTTTAATGTCCACATTTCTATTTGCATACGCTCTATCCCCCCCCTCTCTCTCACCTCCCCATATATATATATATATATATACATATATATATATATATATATATATATATATATATATATATATATATATATATATATATATATATACAGAACAAATAGGCACACGGTGATAATAAAAAAGGAAAAATCAGGTTAACTACACCGGAGGGAATGAATGAATAATAGTCTAAAAGAAATACCAATAAAGACTATGATTAATGTGAGTAAAATATGTCTCTTTTTCTAATTGATGTTACGTTCAGCATCTCGACTCCAGAGTTTCGAAGACGGACCTATTCGTCCATACTTCAAGGGTTAACAACAATTTACTTCTTACGTTTTAAACTTTTTATCTACATTTAATACTCGGGTAAATTTTCTCCTGCATTATCTGTGCCTGTGTGTGCGCTTGAACGCGCGCCCGAGTGCAACCGTCTGCACGGATTTGCGTTGTGATCAGGTTCCCCTTTTTCTTCGTTTTTTTTTTCTTTTTTCTGTAGCGGACTTAGTATTGTTTTAATCCGGTTATAGATATGTAACATATTTTCATTTATTTATTTTCATTTATAGGCATTATACTTATTTTGCTAGAGAAGTTGTATTTTGTTTAGTTATGTTTTTATATAAATAATTGGTAATAATGAGTTGCAATATATATATATATATATATATATATATATATTTAAACAGCAGGGATGCCATTTTTTTAAACAAATTTTATGTTTTTATTATAGACATGAACACCTGAGTTAACTTCTCGGTCAATACTTATTCATAGGTAACACGTTGGCACAATATTTACTAGTATAAAGGGGACACATATTTTGAAATATTTACTAAAATGGAAGAAATGTCTGAGCTTGTTTAAAATTAAATTTATTGAAAATAGAATTAAAACGTAAGGGGGTGTAAATCGCAGCTCAGAAAGAGTTAATAAAAGGAAAAAAAATTAACTCACAATTCTTCCAATATATATATATATATATATATATATATATATATATATATATATATATATATATATAGGATTAAATAAACAATTACCTCACGCTACACTGGGTTTCGCGGAGATAGTATCCACTCCTTGTTGTGTGTGTGTGTGTTGGGGGGGGGGGGCTTGAGCATAAAATTAAAAAGATATATTGATATTTAGTGCAATCCTAAAAGTCTGTTTGATTTCGAATCTGGTGGACATCGCGATGAAAATTGTGGTTGAACTGTCTGAAGTTCATGTTTTGTCCTTCTCTTTTCAATTACTTATTACAGTTTCAGTCAGTGTGTTTAAGCTATTGTTGTCTACATTCTAGCATATTTGGATTACTGGGATTCAATTCAGTCCAAGCATATATATATATATATATATATATATATATATATATATATATATATATATATATATATATATATACCTTTATAAAAATTTTGTTCAGTTGTTTCATTGTAAGAGATAATCAAATTCTTTTCTGATTTCGTGTTTATTTTTCATGTCAGGGCAACGAATTGTTTACCGCGCGGAAACGAGAATAGGCAAACTGTGTTCAAACTGTGAGCTCAACTGTTGCGCTCACTTGAAATCTATTTACCGTGGGAGTGGCCTGAATCTACCTCTACTTACGAAGATCCATCATTCGGAAAACATACGCAGAGCTATAACTCTCTAAGTGCCATAACACCCAGAGAACTATAATTCATGAACTGTAGCTCAGAGCGTGCTATAACTTACAGAATTCTATAACCTACGATGAGCTATAAGTTAAGCATTGCTATAACTTACAGAGGTCTATAACGTACGTAGAGCTATAATCTATGGAGAGCTATAACTTACGGAGAGCTATAACTATAATATAAGCGGATCGTCCGAACTCATCACATAATTTAGAGAAGAAAACAATTTTAAAACCGATAACTAAAAGCGATCAAGCATGAATAAAACAAAAAGCGATCCGCTTAGGTGAAACCCTGGTAGGTTTGTCTGGATCTCTAGGTTTAACTAGGTCTGCTCTACTTATTGTATTGAGCAATTTATTTAGTTATTTTGTGTACTCGTATCGGGATTTTTTTCTTTGGGCTTTGGACCTGCATGCTGAACGATTGTTTTCGACAGGTGTTCATGTTTTCGGGTCTTTCTTTTTTTCATACCTCTTTTTCCCTTTGGTATTGGTTGATTATTGGCAAATCAAGAAACCAAAGGTTTGCCGTACGAGTATAGTTTCTTATACTTATAAGATTACTACTACTACTACTACTACTACTACTACTACTACTACTACTACTACTACTACTACTAATATATATATATATATATATATATATATATATATATATATATAACAATAATAATAATACTCGGTTAGAAAAACCTCGAAGAGTACCACTTGTAAGTTTATCAAAACAAATTGGCACCCGAGGGAAACAGTTGGGAAAAAAATGAAAGAACTAGAAGCATCCGAACAGGGCGAAATAAATCGTCCAATGCCTTAAGTTTTTAGTCCAAAGAAAAAAACCTAAGCGAGTAATAAATCTAAAACGTAGAGTGTTGAATACGATAAGTAGAGCAGGGATAAATGAAATAAATCCTAAAGAACCAGGAACAAGCTACCCCTATGTTTCACCTAAACGGATCTTCAGGGTAAGCTGGCTAAAGAGGAAATGACATGAAACAGTATATATATATATATATATATTATGAAATGGACAAAGTACGACAATTATTTTAAGACTTTTTTTATGTTTATACGTTCTTTTTATATTTAAGTAAATGCTCTGTTTTATAACAAACAGTATTAACGACATTTACCGGCCTGCATGTCCGAGAAATTTTCATAGAAAATATGCGTCCTCCGCTATATGACGGTTCCGTATAGGATACAGATTTGATTTCTGTCGGAGAACGTACATTTTTCTAGGAAATTTCTCGGACATTCATGCCGGTAACATTGGTTGTTAGGACAATTCTTCAAATCTTGTACACGAAGGTTTAAGCCGCTAATAAGCAAAGCCAACAAAGCCAAGAGACTTGAATGGGCTGACTGTTACAAACATTTCACCGTAGAAGACTGGAAAAATGTTCTCTTCTCCGATGAAACGAAAGTTGAGCTAAATTCAAAGGATAAGGTGAGTCACTTTTATCGAACAACACTGTGTAATTGTGAAGTAGTGTATGTAAGTAAAATAAATGTATGCTTATGTTATATGTTATCATGTATCCTTTAATAAATGTTTCATTTTTAATTTTAATTTCATTTGGTGGTTAGTAGTTTATACTTTATACTTTTGGTGTTATATATTAAAATATTAATTATTGTGCGTTAGGTTTGTTTCTTTTCTGGTGTGTGTGTGTGTGTGTGTATGTGTGTGTTTGCATCTCCACAGGTACATGTACACACACGCCCATAGGTGCGCACTTCAATTATTGTTCGTTTATTTGTTTATTAATAAATTAAGTGTATATCATATTTGTTTCTTTTATACATTTATTTAAATTTTTATTTATTTTATTTATATTTATTATTTTAGTTAGTTCTTAGATGGCAAAGCAAATATATATTTATTTGTCTATATTTACCAATTATATCATAATTCTTATTTAAGAGTTTATTTTGTTTTTAAAAACTAATTATTGTATTTTTTCCTATAAGCGTAATTTACAATTTTTACTGTTAATACTGTATGGATGTGCTCAATTTATGATTTCCCATTTGAGTTTGATGGAGAATATTGTTTTCTTTGGTGCCATATGTATTTAGATAGGTTGGCATTTTTTGTATACTTTTTGTTTCGAATGATATTTTGTGGTTGTATAATATTTCTTCATTTTTTTCTGTGGCCCCAATGTAAATCTTTTCGTCTGTGTTAATGCTATTTTTGATAATTTTCTGTTTTTAGTGCATAAACGCGTTAGTTAGATTCATTGACAGGACCCAGAATAGTGTGAGTTCAATACCTGGTTAAGGCGTTGGAGAAATTTGAAAGGGAATTAACAGGAGATAACTGCCATCCATTAGACATGGCTCGTGGAAATAGAACAGTCTAACCCAGTGAGCGAAATAAAGGGTTCAGTTCGACATTCCAAACAAAACCATTCCGAAACATTGTGATAACCATGGCGACAAAGATGAGGACAATAGTTCGAATAATGTAAATAATGTACATCATACCTCATCTCAGTAATATAGACAGATAGTGAAGAAGGCCGACGCGTATAACGGCCGAAACGTCGTGTTAAATATGGCGACAAAGATGAGGACAATAATACGAATAATGTAAATAGTGTACATAATACCTCATCTCAGTAATATAGACAGATAGTGAAGAAGGCCGAAGCGTACAACGGCCGAAACGTCGTGATAAATATGACGACAAAGATGAGGACAATAGTCTGAATAATGTAAATAGAGTACATAATACCTCATCTCAGAAATATAGACAGACCCTGACAATTTGTACATGGATTTTATACATCGGCGAAATATTTGGACGGTTCCATCATTCGTTTATTTGAAAACAAAGAATTTCACAGCTAGTGATATTGTCTGCAAGTCGGAATTTCCTGATTGCCGTGAAATTAATATGCATATTGAAACACTGTGATATTATTTTTGACAAGCATGAGACATGTTTGGCTTCTCGCAGCAAACGTAAACCACACAGATATCGACTCGGCAGAAGCGTTTACGAAGTGTTGGTGAGAGGAATATATATTGAGTTAAGGTAAATATTTTGTATGAAATTACAATCGACTGTGGAACGAGATACAAAAATAGACATCTAGAAGAGATGCCAGCAATACATAATATGATGGGAGGGAATGTAATATATATGCATCAGAAATTGTAACTGTAGACATCAACACCTAGGTTATGGTAGATTTTATGAGTACAGGATAAAAAAAGAGACCAAATGAAAGAATGAAGCGGTTTTTTAACTTCAGTATCTGTCCATATTTTTTAGATGATCCATTATGTATACTATTTACGTTATTCGGACTATTGTCCTCATCTTTGTCGCCCTGTTTATCACAAGGTTTCGGCCGTTGTACGCTCCGGCCTTCTTCAGGTGTTTGGAATGTTGAACTGAACCCTGTATTTCGCTCACTAGGGTAGACTGTTGTGGTTCCATGAGTCATGTCTAATGGATGTCAGTTATCTCCTGTTAACTCTCCTCTTAAAGTTCTCTTAAAGTTCTCCACCGCCTTAACCAGGTATTGAACTCACACTCTTTACCCTTTTACTGGATCTAACGAGCTCCTTTAACCACTGTGTGTCCTTGATGACATATGGCACAGTGGACAAAGAAGGTGAATATCTTTAAAATTATAGTAAATTGCGGCGAAAAAGTTGAATTTTCATGCCAAATGTATATCTCCGAAACTAGCGTCCATTTTTATGGCGGACATAGAATCCAAACCTTTACTCAGTCAGTTAGGTGTCAAACGTGATACACGCTTAGGCGATCCTGTAGCTTTCGATACGTGACTGACGAGGCAGATTTTTTTTCCCGCAGTAGTTTGCCATTTCTTTCTGTGGTAGACCAGTTGCCGTCCAAGGCTACAGAAACCAGTCTGTCTTGCGATTTGCCCATATCTGGGCGGAGAATAAAAGAATTCCTACTTTTACCAAGGGTATTACCACGTAAGTGAATGCAATGGGTTCGACTGGAATTCGAAATCGGCTGCCCGATTCCTCAATCCGAATCGCTATGACACCACCGTGCCTCCCTTTACTGCCGAGATGTAAACAAGTGGAACAGCTCTCCTAAGTCTTACTGTACATCATTTACCATACCTCCTGCAGGTTGGCACAAAAATATCCCACTAAAACTTCTGTATGGTGATCATATTTTATATATATATATATATATATATATATATATATATATATATATATATATATATATATATATATATCGGTCATTTGAGCAAACGTCTCCCTTACCTTATCTGACAAAACTAGCATAAAAAAACGTATTTAGCTAGCCAAAATTTACAAGAACTCCAAAAGAAAAGTCTGGTTGATAATACAAATCCCATCAGAAACGTCCTCTACATAAAACATCTGGCACCCAGTATTAATCTCACCTTATTTAGCAGGGGAAATGATGGTT
>OZ038493.1:24271302-24276302 GCA_964036315.1 Acanthosepion esculentum | reverse complement strand
TGCACCAAAGTCTCTTGGAGCAAAACGGCTTTTCGCTAGGCGATTATCAAATTCAAGAATCCTGGAATTTAAGCCGACAAGAAACGGAACGGTAAACCACGAAAAACGACCCATCGTGATGAGAATTTGATCCGGCGAATAGCTGTTCAATCTCCAAAGGGTTCCCGAAAGAAAATGCGAGCAGCACTTCTTCTCAAGGGTACAAATGTCCATCGTTCCATTTTTAGTAGGGCGCGTTGTTCATGATTTCAAGTTGATAGCCTGTAAACTTGCTAAAAATAGCCTTGCTTAACCGAAGCCATAAAAGACAAGCAGGTGGCCTTTGCCAAAATGAAGTGTAATAAAGTCATTTTTTTTTTAGGAATCTTCTGTCTAGCAGTGTTTCCAGCGTTTAACCGCAAGTTAGTAGACCTGTTGGCACAAGATAAGATGACCACTATATCCAAGCAACGGTGAAACATCCTACCAGTGTCATGATTGCGGGGGGAGGTCTGTCCGAAAAAGGGCCAGCTGGACGCTACTTCTTAACAACTGGACCGAAAATGAACGGCCCCAGTTCACTTGAAATGCTGAAGGACATGCTTGAACTTCATATAGCTGTTCGTGGTTGCGATATATTCATGCAGGACGGTGCTTCCTGTCACCGTCCAACGATAGTGAGGACTTTCCTGAAAAAAAGAAAGTCAAAAACTTGGATTGGCATGGTGACAGTCCCGATCTCAATCCGATTGAGAACATGTGGTCACTACTGAAAGACAAGGTAGCGGATAAACAAGCCACAAGCGCCGAAGACATGGAAAATGTTATAAAACAAGTCTGGATCACAGATAATAACTGCTGAGTACTACAAATGTCTGGTTCACAGCATGACTCGTCGTCTACAGGCTGTAATATAGAACAAAGGCGGGCATATAGAAAATACTGAACATTCTCAAATCTGCTAGATCCTCACGAAAAACCTGACAAATTGATTGTTTCTCATATTTGTGGATTTACATTGGGAAATCCAATGTATTTTTTATGTAATTAAATGATTTTGCATAGTTAATGTATATTATAGAACGCACTATATAACTGTATTGTGTATTTACATGAAAATAATTGGTGGTCTTAAACTTTTACACGTGATTGTAGATCGCTTCTGGTAATAATGATGTCAAAACAATTTTATAGTAATATTGTTCATCTAATAAAAGACCCAAGAACCACTCAAGGAAGACAATTACCGTATGAGGTTGTTTCGAATGTGTAATAGAAGTAGGTAAGAAGTGGCCATTAATGGAATATGTAGGATAGATAACTATTGACCCGAGACGTTAAGAATTAAAAAATTGTTGAGATCGAGGAAT
The DNA here is from genome assembly GCA_964036315.1 of Acanthosepion esculentum. Taxonomy (NCBI): domain Eukaryota; kingdom Metazoa; phylum Mollusca; class Cephalopoda; order Sepiida; family Sepiidae; genus Acanthosepion; species Acanthosepion esculentum. The sequence goes on along the minus strand of OZ038493.1, from coordinate 24,274,953 downwards.
TATCCGCTCAGAAATCTGTTCAGCAAATTAAAAATTCTGGGGAAGAAACTGTGTGAGTGGAATTTCCTTCTTACCAATGAAATGCGAAAAAAATGAGATTGATTTTACACTGTGTGCGTGGTATGTCAGGGTGTTAGAATTGCATGTCTAGTGGTGGAAGTAAGAAATGTAGTTCGTCCGAAGGCAGTATGGAGACTTTTGAACTCTGTAAAAGCTTCAGTGGGTACTGTGAAACTACAGTGTATATATATACATACATACATACATACATATAGGCAGAGAAAACAAGGAAGAAGAGGTTTATTAAATACTCACACATAGAACAGAATACTACTCAAATCCTAATCTAATGCCGCTACTTGCCATATTTATAAGTAGGTGCAGTCCATTGTCACAGAAGTAGGAAAGAGAAGGGAGTACTCTACAACAATATTTTTCACAGTTTCACAACATATATATATATATATGAATCAAGTGAATTCGACAGTGAATCTCCAACTGCAGGATATCTACCAACCGCACAAAGCCGAATTTAATGTGGGGTATCCGAGCCCGTAGGCTCGGTCAAAAATTCTCAGTAGACCTCATATAAAATTGGATCGAGTAGCTGTTTCCCGCGACGAGATTCTGCCCTTCGACATATCCTTGTCTATGGATCCTCCCTGCCCAGAAGCAGAGAGTTTGACCAGCACAGCTTGAGACGAATCTCAAACTGCAGGATATCTACTAAATTCTCCACACGGTCAGATGTGGCACAAGGCTGAATTTAATGTGGGGTAACCGAGCCGTAGGCTACGTATAAAACGAGATCGGGTATCTGTTTCCCGAGACGAGACTCTGGTCTGGTCTTTGATCCTCTATGCCTTCAGGCAGAGAATTTGACCAACACAACAGAAGACGAATCTCCGACAGTAGACCAACATACATTATTTACTACTGTATTTATGTGAATAGGGACCTAACCATTACCGTCCGTAGGTATGCTACAACAGTCTGTTTCATTCTTTATATATACTTCAAAATTTCAGATAAGACTTTGAGTATTGTGAATAAACTCTACAAAGTTTATATTTTGTTATTTTCACGTACATTTCAACTTTCCAGTCTGAAAAAAACACTAATAAACAAAACAACAATATTAATCATTTATATGGGTCACATCTGCACCACTGTGTCAGGTCGACTAATCTGAGCACACAACAATTAAAACATCACGAAGGACAGAAATATAACTATCAGCATAGGACACATATTAGCTAAGTGCTATAGCTATTTAAATTTCTTTTAATTTCATTTCCCAAGTACTTTCGATCTTCTTCTAAGGTCATCTTCAGGGGTGCAAGTAGTACAATATTTCGTTCATTAGTACAAGTATTTGTACAAAGCTGCGCGTTGTTATCCATTACCGTAAAGTACTTGGGAAATGAAAATAAAAGAAATTACGCAGATAATAAAAGAGATGGAGATACAAGTTGCCAACAATCATCAGAGAAATCCGACCAAAACTTTTAACTCAACCTGTCTCTTTTTATCATCTATTATTTTACGAGTTCTATATTTTAGTTTTCTTCTGCTTGTAATTTTACAGAACTCGTAGAAATTCTTTTCCTTTCATTTTTTCCTTCTTCAACAGGTTCTTTCTTTTTCCTATTTTTGTTTCATTGATTTTATTGTAGCCTAAGCCGTTCTTATTTAATCTATTCCTCCATCTTATTATTTTCTTTCGTTTCGTTAATATTCCTAATTAGTCCAAGGTCTTTTATTCTATCCAGAAACGCTTTCTTACTTTTATTTCTTCATCATGATTTTCCTTCTTCGCATTCTCTCCTTCTTTACCTCTTCCTTCCAGCGTCTTCTCTATTTCTTTCGTTCCAATTAGGCTTCCTTTTTAGCTTATTCTTCTTTTTACTTTCTATACCATTCCCTTTTTTTTTCTGTATTCATTCATCCATGTTTATACATGTTTTTGTTTTTGTTTCCTTTTTTTTCAAATGACGTTTGAGTATATGTTTATTCTTTTCCCTGTGCCTTATTTTTCGACATCCTTCTTCGAGATAGTTTAGTTTGTCGCTGGTGAGTTGCCCAATCCAGAGAAATGATAAATTGGCCTGGCACAATACCGCCCCCCTCCACGGCTCTAGCGCGGTCGTGTTGGGGTCTGAGTGGAAGCAGATTTTTCTCTTTATTCTGCATCACTGGAAACCAGTGAATGTTTGGGAATTCTTTGTTTTGCGTTGCCTAATTTTACTTTTCACTCCCTCTCTTATTTCATATTGATACTTGCTTCTATCTCAACAAAAACAACAACAACAATAATAATAATAATAATAATAATAATTATTATTATTATCATTATTATTATTATTATTATTATTATTATTATTATTATTATTATTTAGACTAGCCTCTCCATCAACGCGAGCAATCTAGATTTGATAGTCGTAAAAAATATCAAAAGATAACCTTCTAAATTCTAGATCTGGAATATATTGGCGTACAACAGGATAGTGGCAAAAGAAAGCGAAAAATTATTAAAGGACGATTTGACCTGAGATTAATGTAAGGAAGGCTATTTTGTTTGAACTTTATTATTGAATAATGGGATCGATTCTCACTCGGCGCCCCACAGTAATTAACCCAATAAGCCTTGGCATAATTCCTTTTTAGCATCATTATTTATATTCTGACTACTCTTCTGGTGTTTATTCTTATCATCACAGAGTTTCGACTGTCGTTCAATCCGCCTTCTTCTGCTGTCTGTCGATTCGAGAAACAGACAGAGAATTTCGAATTGACAATTGCATTTAATCTGCTGAGAGTTATCAGTCGTAGGTAGATCAAACGGTGGGGCAACAACATTTTGTACGTATAATTTACGGCTGTAAGGTAGCGGAAGACAATTTTAACAACGTGATATTTTAACAGACAGAAAACACATAAGTATGCATTCAAAATAAATAAAAAAGACATGAAATGTTAGCAATTATATGGGTGATGCACGCGTACGTGCGTGTGTGTGTACGCGCGTGTGCGTGAATAAAGTTCAATCACTGAGTGAGGAAATATGCCTATGCTCGGTAAAGAAGTGCCGTAGATATCGTCGCTGCAGCATGCTGGGCGGGAAAGAGATAGAATTTTTCCGATCGTATAGGTCTTTAACAACACCACTTTATGACTCCTCGGTAAAACTGTGAAAAAATATTGTTGTAGAGTACTCCCTTCTCTTTCCTACTTCTGTGACAATGGACTGCACCTACTTATAAATATGGCAAGTAGCGGCATTAGATTAGGATTTGAGTAGTATTCTGTTCTATGTGTGAGTATTTAATAAACCTCTTCTTCCTTGTTTCCTCTGCCTAGTCTTCTGTTCCTTCGATACTCTCTCTAACTACGGCCTTCCTAATTCGCGGTTGTTTTGAACAAAGCCAACATTACAACAGGTATGTGGGGATATAACCCAAATATCTGTTAGGGTAGATTTTTCTCGTTCTGTTTTCCAAAATTTGGTACAACTCTCTTTTTAGTACTGGTCATTTATTTCACTTTTCTCCTTATGTTAGTTCCATCCCTGGGCCGCGGTTAATACTGAGTTTAACTCTGTTGTATCATGCTGATCAATATTTTTTCAGGTTAAAATTCTCTTAACGTTAC
>OZ038493.1:24267653-24271102 GCA_964036315.1 Acanthosepion esculentum | reverse complement strand
GAAAATGATGATGATGATGAAGATGAGGAGTTTCGCGGTAAATTAAGCAGGAAATATTTCTGATGCAGAAATTCAAAATTTTTACTCAATTCTAAAAAGATTTATTAATATAAAAACAATATTATTTTAAGAAACGTAACTATATAGTTTAACTTTGCAATAATATATATATATTTATATATATATATATATATATATATATATATATATATATATATATATATATATATATATGTGTGTGTGTGTGTGCGTGTGTGTGTGGATGTATATATAAATGTTATATACCTTACCTATGAACACTAATGGGTATGACCCAGTCCTCATAAATCCGTTGGAACCTATTGTAAGTGGGTGTAATATGTTTTCTAAGTAGTTCACCACCATTAGTGGTTTACCTATTTCACGACGCTGGCGAGTTTTGTATTTTGTTGATTTTATAAATATTGCCATTTTATTTCCAACCTCCGTTTTGGTATAGCCTCATTCAATACCTCTTCCTAGGTTACAACAAAATATATTATAAGAAAGCTATACTATATATATATATATATATATATATATATATATATATTATATATATATATATATATATATATATATATATATATATATATATATATATATATGTATATATATATATATGTATGTTTGTGTGTGTGTACAGTCCTCTCCAAAAATATTAGAATGCCAAGGTCAATTCCTTTCTTTTTCTTGTTCACTGTAGACAATTAGTTTTGAGATCAACAGATGAATATGAGATAAGAGTTCAGAATTTCAGCTTTTAATTTCCTGATATTTACATTTTTATATGTTAAACATTCATTTTAGGATATACCAACTTTTGTTTGAACCTATCCATTTTTCAAGTGAGCAAAACATATGAAAACGTGATAGACATGTGGTCCTTCTTACCCAGGTGTTGCTTTTTAGATTGATTTTTTAAGCATAAAATAGCTCTGAGTAAATACTATTGGCTTTAGTTTGGGTTTAACCTGTAAATATTGAATTTCTTGTTAAAAAGGATAAACTAACATGAAAACGAGGGATCTGTCTATGGGAGAAATGCAAGATATTTTGAAGATGAGAAAAGAAGGAAAATCGGTAAGAGCCATTGGACAAGCATTGGTCATAGTCAACACAACTATTTGGAATGTTATGAAAAAAAAAGATGGACAATACTGGTGTACTAAGCAACAGACATAGAAGACGTTGGCCAAGGAAACAAAGGAAGTTGACGACTGAAAAATTGTGAGATCTGTGAGGTAAAACTCCAAAACAAATGTCAGTTACATTACTAACAACATCCACAGTGCAGGGGAGAACTTTCACTATACGCTTTTCGAAGAATACTTTAAAATTGGAAATATAGAGGCTATAGCACAAGATACAAACCATTCATCAGCAGTAAGAATCGGAAGGGCAGATAGTATTTACAAGGAACTAGAGAGATGGACGACAAAAGTTCTGGAAGAAAAGATTTATGGACTGATAAGACCAAGATTAATCTCTACCAAAGTGATGGAAAAGCCAAAGCGATGAAAAAGAAAGGATCTGCCTATGATCAAAAGCATACAATCTCATCTGTGAAAGTTGGTGGAGTCAGTGTCTTGGCTTGGGCTTGCATGGCTGCTTCTGGAACAGGCCCATTCAGATTTATTGATTATGTAACTCATAATGGTAGCAGTAGAATGAATTCAGATGTCTACGGAAACATTTTGTCTGTCAGTTTACAGAGAAATGCATCCAAACTAATCGGGAGGAAGTTTATCATGCATCAGCACAAAGACCCAAAACATACTGCCAACACAACAAAGGACCTCATTAAGGGACCCTAAATTGACCACTGATGCGATTTCAGCAACACTTAACACAAGGTTCCACTTGTAAATACTAAGCATTATTTTTTCCATGATGCTATCTTGACGTATTTTATTTTGTTTCATTTATATATTCATATATTTTTTTTTTACTTTTAATTTTCAGTTAAGTTAGGTCAATTTGTCAGTTATACAAAAGTCATCATATAAGCGTATATAGCATGTGCTATCTGGGATTCTTGGACATTTTTGTAACTAGTGAGACTTTTTTTGCTAAACAAAAGAGGGCAGGAAAATGAAATGTTTTTTTGTCCCTTTCCTTTGTTTTATTTCATTTGAAACACAAAGTCGCCATTCTCAATGGTTGGGGAGGTGCTGGTCACTATGCCAGAATTCCCCCTCACCAAAAGCAAGTTCGGGTTGGTTGCCTGGCCTACCCCCACCTAACATAACCAACCACAGCGCACTTGCTTTTCGAAATGGAGACGTATTCTGTTTAAGTCAGCCACAAAATTTTCTCTAAATGACCATTGATTCGAGTTTAGCAAGATTGAACACGAGGTTCCAAATGTAAGTACTAAAAATTGCTTTTTCCACGATGTTACCTTGACGTATATTATTTTGTTTTTATTTATTTATTCATAAACCTTTTTTTATTTTAATTTTTATTTTCAGACCTGTTAGGTTAATTTGTAAATTCTAAAATAAATTTTTTGTCATATAAGCGTATATAAGCGTATGAAATCTGGCTTAGTCGGGTTTTTGGCAAACAGTGCGAGTAAAATAATGGCTCGATAATTTCAAATTGTTTTAATAAGGGACAATGGAACTTATAAATTTTAAATTTAATTAAAATTTAAAAAAAATATATTTTCCCTCACTTAACAGTAAGTATTCCACAGTTGAAATGTCGGTGACTAAACCGACTACACCACACCAAGTTCTTCTAAGTGAGGCGGCTTGTTTCACGCCAGCAGAACGAAAAACAAGACCTGACTAATGGTGGAGGAACTCTCTGAGTCTACGACCAGCTCACTAGAATTGGTGTCTCCATAAACCACTGTGTAGAAGGCAACGGGAAATTACTCCACTATCAATCCCATTGAATTGACATATCAAGGCTAACAACACAGACAATATTAAACCTAACGGCCTGATGGCGTTAATTCTATAGGAATTAACTCCTTGCCCGGTAAGGACAGACTTGCGCATCAGGTGTCACCTGACCGTCATCCAGCGTCTGCTAGAATAAACGGCGTAAATTGGATAAAATACCTAGAAACCTATCCATCGCCACGGAAAGGAACGGCATGAATGATAGGTGTCACAGGACAGTTATCTTGAGACTGCTCGCATCGAACATAAAATAACTCGTTCGGACATTGAACAACTGCCGCCAGTTAGATAATGTTAAACAAGAGATGTGCAGTTTTAAAATCAACATCGAAGGTGTAAGTGAAACCAGATGGCCAAACAACGGAGATTTTTTTCAGCAACAAGCACAGGATTACTTATGCAAGCGAAGAGATAAAACTACAGAGGAGTAGGATTAATACTAGATAAACCTTTTAAGAAATGCGTTCTGGGATACTACCAACTATCCGAAAGAAGATTTGTAGTTAAGCTGAAAGG
>OZ038493.1:24240153-24262653 GCA_964036315.1 Acanthosepion esculentum | reverse complement strand
ACACTTAGCGCAAATCGAAAATATTACGAATCTTTAAAATAAATTCTACCCATATCAAAATAAATAACGACTTTAAATTAAGATATAACATATGAAATAGTTTAAAACATACATATTAGCTGAAGAAGGGTACGATGTAAATATATAGAAAAGTCGGCAATTATCTTTTTAAATTACTTCTAGTTAATATATTCCTTTATTTTTTTGTTTCAATTTCTTCCCTTAATTCCGTATTTTTAAAGAATCCGTTTTCCTTCTTTCATTATATTCTCATTTTTCTGGCCTGGCTTTAGCAAGCGGTGCCGTTGAAGATTGAGTAATCATCAAAAGTTGGATTGTGTAATTCTGGAATAAATATTAATGCTGGCTTCTGCGTCTGTTAAATGCATTTAATTCTGTGAGAACGCAAGCAAATATTACGTAGATTATCAACCTTTGCCAAAGAATACAGTTACTCTCCTAATGATGTATATTTGAATTAAGAGAAGAAAATTAAACTGAATTACGAGGAAGTGAAGGAAGAAATTTATGAATAAATAAATTATTAAACAACGATTTCATGAATAATAAAGGAGGAATGAATGAAGTTATGAATAAATAAAGCAAGAAAGAAAAGAGAAAGAAGGAAAAAGAAAGAAAAGAAAGGAAATGAATAAACGAATAAAAGATTAATCAAATGAATAAGATATAGGCAGAAAAAAGAACCAAAATGTGAAAGGATAAAAGAAAGAAAGAAAGAAAGAAGGAAAGGCGTAAAACGCTATTGTTGAATATGGCAAAGAGAAGAAAATGAAAAAAAGCAAGTATTCAATGCTTTTGAAGATGGTGAGAAATGAAAATATGGCGTTTGAAGAAAGAAAGAAGGAAAGAAAGGGGTAAGAAATTAAGTAATAAAAATAAGAAAGACAAATATGATGAAGAAATCAGGAAGTAGTGAAAGAAAGAAAGAAAGAATGAACAAAAAGCGGATGAATACAAAGAAATACCGTAAGAGAAAGTAAAAATATACTCATTAAATTAGGTAAAAATGAAGAGAGGGGTTAGAGAGAAAGAGAGAAAGAAAAAAAAGAAGAAAGAGAAAAACAGAGAAAGAGAGAGAGAATTAAATCAAATAGATGATTAATATAAATCATAACAGGAATAAAGAAAGAAAGAAAGAAAGAAACACAGAAAGAAACAACGTATACATAATAAGAAATACTAAAGAACAAACAGAATTCATTAAATTTGATAAACAATGAGAGGGACGGGCTTCAGAGAAAAGAAAGAAAGAAAGAAAGAAAGAAAGAAAGAAAGAAAGAAAGACTAAGATATATAAACGATAAAAAGGTAAAAGACAAATATGAGGAATAGAGCCAGAAGAGCTCAAACAATGAAAGACAGAAAGAAAGAAGCAGAGAATAAATAAAAGGGAATGCTGAAAGGAAAAAGAAGAAAAATTAATTCGTTAAATTAGATCAAAAAGAGCAGAAGGGCTTCGAAAGAAACAAAGAAAAAAAAAAGAAAGAGATGAGAAATGTAAGTGATAAAAAGGAAAAAAGCCGAATATGATGAAAAGAGCCAGAAGAGCTCAAGCAACGAAAGCAAGAAAGAAAAAAGAAAGAAAGCAGAAAACTCATAGATACGAAGAATGAACATATACAAAAATATACGAACATGAAAAAAAAAAAAACGTTCAAACGAATAAGAATGAATGAACAAGAACGAAGGAGAAAAATCATTAAACGAAAAATGAAGAAGAGATTATAAGTGGAATTAATACAGAAAACTGATTTAAAATTAAGAAATCAGAAAAATAATACTAAACGAATGCCAAAATTCTGATAGAAAAATAAAAGTACACGTTGTGAAAGTCATATTTATTTGTACAAATGGCGGTCGAAGGGAAGAAATTAATGGCGGACACAAAAAGAAGAGGGACACTACAAAATGGTTCAAAATTGCAGTCTTCAAAACGCAATTACAAATCTCAATTCTACAATAGGGAGTAAAAGGATTTTGCATGAAAATTTAATTACAAAACCAACGAAGTTCATTAGACATATATGCTTATTCCAGAATAACAGATGCACACGAAAAAATCAAACACACACACGTATATATCTTTTATATTGCTTTCAGCGTATGTTGAGACAGTAATGTGTATGACGCAATAAAAATATTTGGAATGGATGATTGCAATACATTCGTTCGAAATCTTAATTAACGCTAATCACACAAACACATGCATTGAAATATAATTACAGATTCCCTCATGTATAATTACATTGAGATAATAAATACGTAGCTGCTTTTGCCTAACGAAAACTATGAAGTTCAGTCTTTCCACCTTATAGATCTCCGTAAATTCTAGCTCTCCATAAATTCTAGCATTCCTTAAGATATAGCTCCCCGTAAGTTATAGCTCTCCGTAAGTTATAGCTCTCCATAGATTATAGTTCTACGTACGTTATATACCTCTGTAAGTTATAGCAATGCTTAACTTATAGCTCATCGTAGGTTATAGAATTATGTAAGTTATAGCACGCTCTGAGCTACAGTTCATGAATTATAGTTCTCTGGGTGTTATGTCACTTACAGAGTTATAGCTCTGCGTATGTTTTCTGAGTGATGGGTTTTCGTAAGTAGAGGTAGATTCAGGCCATTCCCAAGGTATTTCACGTGAGCGCAACAGTTGAGCTCACAGTTTGAACTCAGTTTGCCTATTCTCATTTCCGCGCGGTAAAAATTTCGTTGCCAACACATGAAAATAAACACGAAATCAGAAAAGAATTTGATTACCTCTTACAATGAAACAACTGAACATTTTTATAAATATATATATATATATATATATATATATATATATATATATATATATATATATATATATATATATGCTTGGACTGAATTGAATCCCAATAATCCAAATATGCTAGAATGTAGACAACAATAGCTTAAACACACTGACTGAAACTGTAATAAGTAATTGTAAAGAGAAGTAAAAAACATGAACTTCAGACAGTTTAACCACAATTTTCATCGCGATGTCCACCAGATTCGAAATCAAACAGTCTTTTAGGATTGCACTAAATATCAATATATCTTTTTTTTAATTTCATGCTCAAGTCTCCCCCAACCTATCTCCGCGAAACCCAGTCTAGAGAGAGGTATTTATTTATTTAATCATATATATATATATATATAAATGGTTTCGGCATTGTGGAGCACTCCATTAAAAGCCCAAATTCAACTTCAGCACTGACTCATTACACATCTGAGTCGTGCCTGTTCACTTTTTCAGTTGAAGGTGGTGGAAATAATAATAATCGAAAAGAATAAATAAATACATAGAATAAAAAATAAAATAAAAAACAATTACATTCATTTAACCCAAATAAATAAATAAGCAAGCCACTCCCGCCAAAATAACTGTCAGAATGGATTACCCACAATGCACCCCTGAGCTATATATATAAATAGTTGAGAAAAAAATCCAACACTCTCGGCCTGTCGATTGCGTCTAGCATGAAACAGCCTGTCGCCTCTGAGTGTTAACTTCTATCTTCACTTTCAAATATATATATATATATATATATATATATATATATATATATATATATATATATATATGCTCTATCCCCGATATCAAGCACTCGAATACGAGTGGTTGATATTGGAGATAGAGCATTGGGATATTTCGACGAGGCTAATATCAGTTGCATGTTGATTGTCAGTTTCAAACATCAGTGTTATCTTCAAGTAATTAACACAATTCCTTTAACATAAGATCTAATTTTCAATTCTAGACATGCAAACAACTTCCTTAAACTCGACTACGACGTCATTCCTAAAAAGGATAACTTAAAATCCCCTTTCCTAAAGGTAATTAACAATATTTCTTGCACAAAATATGGACGCAAGAAAAAGTTAAGAGAGAAAATATAGAAGCGAAATAATCACACATCCACACACTTATCCACAAAAACAATCACATACACACACCATATATATATATATATATATATATATAATTATTTATTTGAATATTACAACATAAATATGTTATAAAATCACGACAAAAGTAGCCATTTTGTTTCAACACTTCTTGTGTCTTGTCAAGTGATGATATAGAATATAGAATAAATGGTTTTAAAAGTTTAAAATTAATCAACGATCCTTAGCTAGGAGTAAACGCTATATATATATATGAATGTATGTGTCTATATATGTGTAAGCAATCTGCTGCTCATTACAAAATCGTCTTCATTTACAACCACTAAGTTTCACGTGTTGTAATGGATAGCGGCTCGGATTGAGGAATTGTAGAGCTGAGTTCGAATTCCAGTCGAATCCATTATATTCACTTATATATTAATAGCCTTAGGAAAGTTCTGAGTCAGTAGCAGTACAGACCGTGTTCTATAGCCTTGGATGGCAACTGGTCTATCGCAGAAAGCAATGGCAAACTAAACGGGGAAAAATGTCCTGGTCAGCCATGTACATTTCTATACATAATCGCCTATGCGTGTATCACGCGTGACATATTCCATTTCACATTCACATTTGTCAAGTACCTGGAGGGTATATAATATCAGGGAATTTTAAAATTCCAGTATATGCTTAGTTGCCCGATAAAATTACTTTTATTTATCATATTCCTCAAATTCCGTGTATAAATCGATCGAGTCCAATATAACATTCAGCTTTAATATTGCTTTTCAGTTGATGACGTTGTGAACCAGGAACCCATTTTCAAAATGACGAAAATAATTTCGTATGGAAAATATCCAGTCTTCAGCCGAAATAAAAATGAAAAAAAAAAATTACGAATCATATAGAGATTAATGAAAATTCTTCTTCTCAAAAGAACATCGCACACGAGCAAAGATGAAAGATATTGCGAAAATAATATTTGGTTTAAAAAAAACATTTCTCCACGAAAGAGTAAACATGATAGCTATATTTCACAATAGTACAATGATTAATAAAAACGTTTTTTAGAAGACGGTAAAATTATAAAAACTAAACAATTGCTCAAATTAGAGTCAAAATGAGGAAAACGTTTATTTTTCTTTGAAATTTAGAAAGAGGAAAAATGACTTTATAAAAGTTAAATAATGAAAGTAACCCAAACCCAGGAAAGCAACAGAGATTTCGGCAATGATACGCAAAAGTGAGGATTTCGATTTCCCGCCAAAAATCCAGAAAGGACATTTTTAAGCAACTTCTCTTACACCGTTCTTGACCTATTTGTAGACTTCTGTAAAAATATCTATTCACGGGAAAATTAATATGTGAAGAAGTGTCATTAGCCAAACAGAAAAGGCAATGGAATCCCGATATCAAACGAAATAATCAGTTTCACTACACAAAAATATTCTTGTCAAAGGAAATAAATGATAGAATTGATGTTGGAATGTGACACTATGTGATACTGATGGAATTAATGAGGTTAATGTAAAAAATGTGGGCAAGCAATCGCTATGATATACTCCATGTTATTCGCTAAACGTGGGAATATAAACAGAATTGAGAAATAATATTTGTTTTATGGCCGTTAACAAAAGTGAAAGCTGAGATTGCTAGGCCGGCCCAAGGCACCATCGGAAATATAATTGGGAAAATATTAACAATTCGGGAAGACAAAACACAATCTGTCACAAGGAAATTGAAAAGAAAAACGCACCTGTAAAGTCTGAATGATAACATGAGGGCAGCAAGATGAATGGTTGGGGATCCAATAGAATAAACCAGACCAAAGGCTGCGAAATGATGTTTCCTATTATTATAAATAAGACCGATTCTTCGTCTACTCGGTTTAAAATTAGAAGTGTCAAAAAGACAGTCAAAAATTCCCCGTGGGGATAGTCTGACATGGAATATCCAGAGAGGGTGTGAAAAAGGGGAAAATTTGCCTCTACCTATTTGGAAGGAATGGTGCTAGGCATAAATAACAGAAAGTATGAGTTATAAAGGCGTATCGATACCGGCAACTAAATCCTAAAGTTGGGGAATTACCGAAATCCTTAGATCAGTCAGAATCCACGCCAGTATTGGTCCAGAAACAATATAAGCAGATAGCCTTGGCGACTCAACCAGAGAGCGATTTCAGAGATTGAGAGAGAGAGTGAAGAGAAGGGCGGACGAGCTGCTACCAAAACCCAACATGACCATTTACCGGGAGAATTCCCGACTTTAAACCCTGTCCCAACATTTAGAAGAGCAATGTGTTACTACAGAAATTTAAAGAGAGATGAGTTGATTTTTATAAACTAATTTAAAATTAACCCGAATAATCGTCCCGTTTTTTTTCGTCTACAAGAAGATGTTTATTTCTTTTGCCGTGGCTCGAACCAAAAGTTCCGAATTACCGACAACATTCGAGCTTCAGTTCTCCGAGATCAAAGAACACAACGTGGGAAGAGACGGTGTGGATCGAAACGGCCAACGACCAACAGGCATCTTTAATAAATCGTCAATTAAGAAGCTTTCACAAACAAAAATTAAATACATTCTTACATTATTAATATATCGTTGTTAATTTTTATAAAGGTCAGCGGCAATTATAACAGATTAAAAAAAAAATCCTGGGCCTGTTGAGGGTTGTCAAAATCTTTCTAAAGCAATTAATAAAAAACTCATGTGATCATATTAATTTCAGATGACTGGAAATTTGGCCAAACCTAGGTTTTTCTGGTAATGGAAATAAATTAAATAATTTTATAACATGAAATATGATATGATTAAGATAGAAAGAAAAAAGACAGAGAGAGATGAAATAGAAAGATACTTAGAAACAGTGTGAGGTAGACTGATAGGTTGATAAAAAGATAGAAGGAAAGATAAATAGATAGATATATAGATAGATAGAAGGAAAGATAAATAGATAGATAGATAGATAGATAGATAGATAGAAGGAAAGATAGATAGATAGATGGATAGATAGATAGATTGATAGATAGACACTTCTGTCATGCATAGGAAAATATTTTAGATGTAAATACAGAGAGGTATGTAGACAGATAGATCCATGAATCATACACATGAAATGATTTTATATATATATATATATATATATATATATATATATATATATATATATATATATATATATATATATATATATATATATATATATATATATATATACATATATATATATATACATATATATATATATATACAGATAGATATATCCTTCGAAAATGCATATGATTTGATAGATAGATATGAATATACTGATTACGCTAGATCTTTCTACCATGTATATGAACCATTTTACATATATATGTTTTCTGTTTATACGTTATTTTATGGGTAAAACTTATTTGAATAAATGGTCTGTTTTTAATTAAACAGTATTAATTACATTTACCGGCCTGACTAATTAAAAACAGAGCATTTACTCAAATAAGTTTTACCCATAAAATAATTTATAAACAAAAAATATGTTAGAATATTTGTCGGATTTAATCCATTATATATATATATATAATGGATTAAATATATATATATATATATATATATATATATAATGGATTAAATATATATATATATATATATATATATATATATATATATATATATATATGTATATATATCTATATATATAAGCATATATATGTGTGTGTGTGTGTGTGTGTGTGTTTTGAACAATAATATATTGAACAATTTAAAGTTTTCTGACACGCTGTGTTGTATATTATTTATTAATCTTTTCAATTAGGTCAATTATATATATATATATATATATATATATATATATATATATATATATATATATATAGAGAGAGAGAGAGAGAGAGAGAGAGAGAAAGAGAGAGAGAGAGATAAATAGATAGATATTTTCAGAGAGACCCTGAGAGAAAAAGAAATCGAGAAAATGTTTCAAAGGAAGCCCAAACTAAAAGCCAGATAGATAATCCATTTATAATCTGTTTTTCCCGCAAGCGCAACAGGATTTCTGAAATGATCTTATCATGTATAGTCTCTAACCAACCGTGCTGCCCGGTAGGATTCTGACATACACTTAGTACAACATGCCTGCACATATTCTCGAGTGCAGAGATGCATCGTTATAAATTGGTTATTTTAGTAAAGTTTATCAAATAAATGACCCCTCTGGCGGTACCTGATTCTTTCACATTTTCGTGGTTAAAATTTTTGTTTTCAAGAATTTTCGGCTCTCTGCTTTAATGCTGAAGATGCGGCTTTTCACGCATGCGCAAACTTCGGAACGTTTTTGACTGTTTATACAGATTTTGAGAGCATTCTTCCAGAAAGATACTTGATACCTCAACGTTTTTGTGCTTTGCAAGTCAATGGGGAAGATTTTCTTGCAGGTTAATCAGTTAATAAAAATAAAAGCGAGTTTTTAAACAAGAAAAGCGAGTAGGTTGAAAGACGTTGAATGAAAGACGTTGAACGTGAGAAAATGCCTAGAAGTGTTAATATGAGAAGAATAAATTTGAGGAATAAAGATAAATGTAAAGAGAGAGAATGAGTTGAGACAGTTTTAAAGACTCAAGTGTGGATGGCGAGAGAAAGGTAAGATTGGTAACAGAAATAGAGGTAAATCGTGAATTTTTTTTTAAAAAGCGTTCAGAAATGTAGATAAATGCCCGTATATTTTTATGGTAAAGACATGGAAGGAAAAGGAAGCTGAAATAAATTACGTGTGGCAACTCAAAAAAAAAATGAATGATGCGTAAAATAAAAAACAAGATTAAAAATAATGAAGAAAAGAATATATAAGAAAAAGGAAAGATAATTTTGGACAAGGAAGACAATGGAATACTGAGCAGAAGGAAAATGGAAGAAAGAAGGAATAGATACGCAAAGGAAAGATATATTGCAACGCGAAAGGTACTATTCAGTAGAAATTAAAAATAAACAAGAAATTTAAGAGAAATAAAACCAAGAAGGGGATATGAAAGACTGCAAAAATAGTAAACTCTGACGAGATATTCCGTATTCTGATGTCTAGAATATGAAACTATATTTCCAATGGCAGTGTGCGCTAGACAACAGTGGAATCTAAAAAAAAATATACTAAGTATTCCAAGAAAGGTTTATATGATCTATTAAGAAATATGGGATTACACAATACTCTAATATTAAAGTTAAAAAGTGACAGTTGAAATTTCTGTGATATATAATAAGGAAAGAGGACTTGGAGAATATACCACACATAAAGCATATTAAAGGAAATAGGAAGTGATGGAAACAGTAATTAAACTATCTAAAGAAAATGAGTAAACGAATTACTGAACAGGGACTGGAAATAATAGTAAGTGTTGGATATGGGTTGAGTAAACACATTTGGCCTTACTTCCGCTGCATCAGTGTGTGCGGAAATCGGAACTGGCAATAGCATAAACTCTAAATGCATCCGGTTGCTAAAATAAGCAGGATGTCCAGGTGTCCTGAGCCTTGAATAATAAGGGCGTGCAGGTGTCCTGAGCGGAAGGAAATGCATGCTCCAAGGAAGCGTACGACAATTGTAACGCTGCACGAACACAAGCCTTACCAGTGAGCAAATTAAAGTACTATAGACTGGACCCGAAACTACCTGATGTAAATCCAGTCGAGAATTTGTGATCAATCTGCGAGGATGGATTTCGTGAAATGGATATACGAAGTACTAACATGTGCACTGGGTCGTGTTTCATTGGGAAAATACGAAAAAAAAGTAAATATTAACGGAATTATTCGTTTTGCTTCACTTAATTTGCACATGGGTGTATATCTGTGTGTGTGTGTGTGCACACGCGCGTGCGTGCATGTGTGTGCATACGTGTGTGTATGTATGTATGTTTGTATGATAAAAATACTTTTAAGTTGTGTTCTATTCATGCATGCAAATGCTCAATATCAGGGATAGAGTGTATGTAAATATCAATTTTTACACTCAGATCAAAACCAAGCAGTGACTATATATCATGCTTGAACACAATCTTCATCTCATGTCTATTGTGGTTTGGGTCGACTATTTATATATGCTGGTCAGTGATACATTATGTGTAACAAAGGTTATTGTATTATTTTAACGGTTATTGATTAAGCGTTAATGGTTATGATTCAAATAATGATCTCATACTGAAAAAGATTTGGGGGGTTTTATAGTTTATAATTCATGGCTAAATATTTAAAATTTGAAATCACTTTCACAGTTAATATTATATTTTTTTATGCGTATCATCTTTACGATATATTTTTCTATTACGTTTTTGGAGTATGTATTGCCAACCTCTATGTATTATTTAAACTGAGATTTATACTAATTACCATAACAAAAAAGGTCGCCAACTCAAACATGTTTAATCATAAAGATATCAGCTTGATATTATAAAAAACTGAATTCATTAATTTATAGAAATTCTTTCTCTACGTTTCGTATGAAAATCGACGAGATACGGGCATTCGAGAACGTATGTACGAGAGAATGTGCATTATTTAATTAGAGTAACTCAACCTTGGTTGACTGTGATATTCTCTGCGGCCAGTCGGGGTTAAAGTACAGCAGATCAGACGCTGTTTACAGAAGGGGCGTATACACAAACAGGGATATCGTACGAGAACAAAAGACCTCGGCGACCTCCAAAATAAACAAAGACCCAAAATCGAGAAGTGATAATCTGGATGTTAATAGGTAACTAAATAAAAAAAAATGTTCTCTCTCTCTCACTCTCTCTCTCTTTCTCTCTCTCTCTCGATATATATATATATATATATATATATATATATATATATATATATATATATATATGAACAAGTTTAAAAAAGTAGTTACAAGGCCAGTCTAATTTTTTATTATATTTTTGCAATACTCAACACCTTATCTAAAAACTGAACAAATATAATAAAAAATAAACATTATTGGTTCTTTTTATCAAACTTGGAGGAATACATGCTGCCTAAATTACTCCATATATATATATATATATATCTATATATATATATATATATATATATATATATATATATATATATATTGTTATTTATTATTATTTTATTATGAGAGGATATAATGAAAACATGATGTTATTACCATCGCCTGAAGAATTACAATCAAAGTATTAAAATATTAAAGCATTTGTGTAGTGATTTCAATATGATTTCATTATAATCTTCTGTAATAAAAATAATAATAATAACACTGGCCTGCGATGTTTTCAAAGTCGAATATATAATAGCTGATTTTAAGGCAGTTTTTTTTACGTTTAGTCCAAAAATGATACTCATTTTTTTCTAATCATATTAAATTTGTAAGTTACAAGCTCTTACTTGAAATGTATGGAACAGTATTATAAATCTGTTTTTTTTTCTTGTTGAATAAAAAAAATATTGCTCAATTTAGGGCTGATATATTCACAGAAAGCTCAAATTGTGCCATAGTAAATTAAAAAATACTCACAAGAAGCAATTCATGGATGAAAGGTTTTTTCAGGAACAACCTCTTGTACACGGCAGCCACCGCATCTCGGTTTCAAGCACCAACAGTAGTCAGCGAGAAAGTTTATATCCCACCGGCCTTGGGAGCGCGCTTGTCCATAACGCAAATGTCTTTGTGAAAGCGCTCACTCTGCTCTCCACTCAAATATCCACAGAAAGTGCAGTTTGACTGACATTTTTGCGCCGAGTTGGCGGAAACTCTTCAATAGCTCTTCCATTTCCTTGTCGTATTCCGCACTCTGGTGCTTTTCCCAGGAAGTTAGTAAAAATTGTCTTCAGGCGGACTGTTATGCTTCGCTCTGTGCTTCATCAAACATTGGGTCCTTCTTGAATTCTCTTATTTGAGGACCGAGAAATATACCAGCCTTGAGTTTCTATATGCTATCCGTGGGAACTTATCCTGGAGGAAAGCAAACTCTCTACCTTCCCTGTCCATTGCCCTCACAAAGTTCTTCGTTACTCCTAAATTGATATATAAGTGCGGAAGCAGTATTTCTTTTTTATGTTCAAAGAGAGTATGAGTCTGAAAGTTATGCAAGCTAGGTTTTAACCCTTATCTTAACGGTCACTCTTGTCTGACATAATGTTGGTCGTCGGCTCGGCTGTCCCAGAGACAAAGAACACTATGATACTTTGTGTACCCACCTCGGAGCCCTAGGACCAGTCCAATTAACTTAAGATCTCCACGGATCAACCATTTGTGTTCCTGGTCGTTAACAGCAGACAACAAATGATCCATACTGTTGTGAGGTTCTTTCATGTGTACTGAATGCCTAATAGGGGTAGATTCACACCTATTCCCATTATGTAGAAGAAATGCTTTGAGAATTCTGCTGGATGAGTCAATAAAAAGTCTCCATTCCATAGCATCATTCCAAAACCCATTGATTTGATGAATCTGACAATGTCCTTGCCATAAACCAATGGTGACTTATCCTGGAACGTGGAAAACTGTCTTACTCTTCTCTCATGGTCTTGATACCAGTAGAACGTTGTTCCTGGTGCCAACAGATGTTTCTTTTTGAGACGTGAACCCAGAAGCTGAGCAGATTCCTTTGAAAAGTTCTGTTTTGTGTCAGGTCGTTGGGTTCTGCTTGTGTCAAGGGTACTGGCTGCACGCCCTCTTCCGGCTTGTATGCGTCATCCCCAGATATGACAGTCATGTCACTATGTTAGGAATCAGTGTCATATTCAATGTTGCCATCTGGCTCAGGAACAGGAAAGTCTGGGCCATGAGAGTTTGGTTTTATGGCAGAAGGAACATCGGAGTATTGGACATAGTGCTTGATCTTGCGATTTATTCCTTTAGGATTTATTATGCAGAAATAGCAGTACGTAATGTGATCTTTTCTTTCTCTCTGGACCATTAGAATTGCAAATGGCATACTATTCCTTTTACCATTCCTGACTTCCTTCAAGTTATCCACTCATGCTTACAGCAAACGTGGGTAGCGAATAGCTTAATCTGATTCCTTAGTTTGACTCCAAAGTAATCGCGATATGCCTTCTTCACAGTCAGTGATTTTTGCTTGACGCTTAGGAAGAACCACAATACCGCAGATGTAACAGAATCTGTCAGTATTATTCTTACACTTGCTATACGTGCTTACATGATTACAAATCTCAATCTGAAAAGAGAAAAAATAAATTAGCACTCAGCTACTCGTTGACACTTGATATAGTACATTAAAATCATTTTAAGCTGAGGGATAAGTCCCAACCCCTCTAGGTATGTGGGTGTTACGAGTAGAGTGGTAAACTGTAGTTAGGCACACATACAACATTATATGCTATACTAATCATCAGGCTCCCACGACCATCTGTGACAAGTAGAGTTAACAGGTTTTTGAATATGTGTTATTATTGTGTACAACTTGTTATGAAGTATTCAAGCACATCTTAAAAACCAGACCTGACCAAATACAATGAATGGCATTTTTCAGTTCAACATAAAATGGCAACCATATATCACTAGATAAAACGTTAACCTTTGAAAAAAAATGAACGCAGACCAGTGTAATATATTGCTCTACTTTGGATTGAGCACTTTTAAAAAGTAAATGCTACGAACAGTGGAATTTTACTCCATTTGTTCTTTCTCTCATTTGTGAGTAATACGCGTATAACTCTGTATGTGCACGTAAATTTGATAGATAAATCTTTTCTGATCACCTTCCATTTATGTTAATTAACGCCAAACATATTCATTGATCAAAATAATACGAAATGACGCCATTAATCGACCGGTCAATCGCCTGTCGTCATAGTGACAACGCCTCTGTTTCGAGGCACTGAACCCAAAGTCTGAAAGCGAAAGACGCCGAGGGACACAGGGACAAACAAGTTTGCATGTCATGATCAAAGGAATTTTTTGACCGGCCCTCAAAACAAATCTGGTCGTCGTGTGTAATGCAAATGCGGGTGGAGCAAACGTTTGTGCCAGTCACTTTGAGATCCCCATCTCCTTGACAGACAATAAATAGCCAGCTTTGGAAAATATCGTGTCAATAGGTAGAAGATTGTAGCGTGTCGGTGATAATGTTGAAATGTAGATGTCTCTCGGGTTTTCATGGCTCACGTCTAAATATGTGACGGAGAGACGATTATATATTGGCCTTATCAATACAAAGTGAAAGCTTTTGCATCCAAGCAATATCTATCTATCTATCTATCTATCTATCTATCTATCTATCTATCTATCTATCTATCTATACCTGAAATGGTGTTGTTGTTAAACTCTCGATTATCATGTTTCAGATAAAATGCAAACAGTTAATGTTTATGTCACAATTCCGCAGAAACTATATAAAAAAATCCATAATTATATATATATATATATGTGTGTGTGTGTGTGTGTGTGTCTGTGTGTGTTTTGTGTGTCTGTGTGTGTCTGTGTGTGTTTGTGTTTTGTGTGTGTGTGTGTTTTGTGTGTGTGTTTTGTGTGTGTGTGTGACTGTGTGCCTGTGTGTGTGTGTGTGACTGTTTTGTGTGTGTGTGTGTGTTTTGTGCGTGTGTGCGTGTGTGTGTGTGTGTGTGGGTGTGTAGGCAGGCATATCTCCATTCAAGCATGTTTGGCTGAATAATCTAGATATATGTCTATTTATTTTTCTTTTAATCAACTCAAATTCACCGATCACTTTCTTAGTGCTGTTACAAAACCGATTAAGAAAGACACTGTAGTTTTGGTTATTTCTTTTATTTTCCCAAGTACATTCCATCTTATCCAAGATCATCTTCAAGGGTGAATTTCTGGGACAAAAAAAAATTAATGTAAATGATAGTTGCGATTTTTTTTTGTAAATGTGCATGAAACTCCGTTATGGTCAATTTAAAAATTAAGGTTAAGAAAATAGACTACCTCGTAACGTAACTCTCTACCTTGAGTGTCTCTCGGGCCTTGAAAAGGGTGAACCTTACAGTAAAAAAAAAGAAAGAAATATGCTCTTTGAAATGAACTTGAAAATGACTCTCCACTCAAGCAGCAAAAGATATCTGACTTCACAATCGCAAACTCCTGAAAAAAGTTGAATCAAAGAATCAGAACTGGTACGAATAATATCCCCGTTGAGATTTATAGTAAATTAATACAATTATGGCACAAGGCCGAAAAGGAGGAATGGGTTGAAACTGGTCTTCACTATCTTATACCTAGCTAACTGGATTCACGACCCTTTCACACGTTACAATTTCTTCATTCACCATAAAAAATCATCTGTCGTCAAACAATTCTTTGAAACAGAGAATAATATTCTAATTTCGTTTTATGATAATTCTTATTTTATTTTAAGGCAATTTTTTAAAGATTTTTGCAGCTGTGCATAATACGCCTACCCCCCGAATTTGCTTATTATTTTTTAGAAAAAAGTACGTATTACATATGGGAAATTACGGTAGCTATTATCTTTCCTGCATAGCCCCAAGAATTTTACTTCTTGCCCTTTTTCACACTAATAAAACTCCACAGAGTAACCGGATAGCTTGAGTGATCCGTGTATTGGGTGAACATTAGCAAAAAATATGTATCTATGTCGATGAGAGAGCAGTTCACAGAGGCCCCTCATA
Source organism: Acanthosepion esculentum (assembly GCA_964036315.1). Taxonomy (NCBI): domain Eukaryota; kingdom Metazoa; phylum Mollusca; class Cephalopoda; order Sepiida; family Sepiidae; genus Acanthosepion; species Acanthosepion esculentum. The sequence goes on along the minus strand of OZ038493.1, from coordinate 24,247,155 downwards.
CAATAATGATGACCAGAAATTATAAGAATCTGGCAGAAGATCCTTCCTCAGACCTGGTTTTAACAGCTCAATGCGGGAAAACCAATATAAAAAAAAACGAAGTTAATATGATTATATCATCAACGCTGAGAATCTAGGTTTGATCTCGTCACGATGAATAGGTGATCACTCAATGAGTTTCCTTGATTTGAAAATCTAAGTGTGAAATTCATATGTAAGATCCATTGCAAAGGATTCTGGATAAGTATTCGGCGCATGATACGGCAGTAGAAAGTATATGTCGACGTCTGTCATGCTTTATTTTTACAAGATAAAAGTAAACGGACCATCTACCACGTCTTGCAGGGAATGACTAATTTTCCATCACAAAAACATTTTCTGGTCTAGTGGTTAGGATTCCTGGCTTTCACCCAGGCGGCCCGGGTTCGATTCCCGGTGTAGGAAAGATTCCTTTTTATTTAACCATCTTTAAATATCTTACAAATGCTATGCTTAATTCCGTCAGGAACAAAGTCAAAAATATGTGGAACCGGTTTCAATAGAAATAGTCTGCAACAGGAACTTCTTCAAAGGACTCAGAAATATTCAGTTCCTCGATTATACTGCCAGAAATGAGGAAATCTGTAAAGAGCCATGCTTCTATTGCCGTTATTATGATGAATAGAATATTATTGAACAATTACGCAAGAGTCATCCCACATGGTCTAGTTGTTAGGATTCCTGGCTCTCACCCAGGCGGCCAAGGTTCGATTCCCGGTGTGGAAATGATTACTTTTTATCTAATCATCTTTAAATATGTTACAAATGCTATGCTTAATTCCGTCAGGAACAAAGTCAAAAATATGTGGAACCTGTTTCAATAGAAATAGTCTGCAACAGGAACTTCTTCAAAGTACTCACGAATATTCAGTTCCTCGATTATACTGCCAGAAATGAGGAAATCTATAAAGAGCCATGCTTCTATTGCCGTTATTGTGATGAATAGACTATTATTGAATCAGTTCGCGAGGGTCATCCCACATGGTCTAGTGGTTAGGATTCCTGGCTCTCACCCAGGCTGCCCGGGTTCGTTTCCCGGTGTGGGAATGATTACTTTTTATCTAATCATCTTTAAATATCTAACAAATGCTATACTTAATTCCGTCAGGAACAAAGTCAAAAATATGTGGAACCTGTTTCAATAGAAATAGTCTGCAACAGGAACTTCTTCAAAGTACTCAGAAATATTCAGTTCCTCGATTATACTGCCAGAAATGAGGAAATCTGTAAAGAGCCATGCTTCTATTGCCGTTATTATGATGAATAGAATATTATTGAATCAGTTCGCGAGCGTCATCCCACATGGTCTAGTGGTTAGAATTCCTGGCTCTAACCCAGGCGGCCCGGGTTCGAGTCCCGGTGTGGGAATGATTCCTTTTTATCTAATCATCTTTAAATATCTTACAAATGCTATACTTAATTCCGACAGGAACAAAGTCAAAAATATGTGGAACCTGTTTCAATAGAAATAGTCTGCAACAGGAACTTCTTCAAAGTACTCAAGAATATCCAGTTCCTCGATTATACTGCCAGAAATGAGAAAATCTATAAAGAGCCATTCTTCTATTGCCGTTATTATGATGAATAGAATATTATTTAATCTGCCCGCAAGCGTCATCCCACATGGTCTAGTGGTTAGGATTCCTGGCTTTCACCCAGGCGGCCCGGGTTCGATTCCCGGTGTGGGAATGATTCCTTTTTATCTAATCATCTTTAAATATCTTACAAATGCTATACTTAATTCCGACAGGAACAAAGTCAAAAATATGTGGAACCTGTTTCAATAGAAATAGTCTGCAACAGGAACTTCTTCAAAGTACTCAAGAATATCCAGTTCCTCGATTATACTGCCAGAAATGAGAAAATCTATAAAGAGCCATTCTTCTATTGCCGTTATTATGATGAATAGAATATTATTTAATCTGCCCGCAAGCGTCATCCCACATGGTCTAGTGGTTAGGATTCCTGGCTTTCACCCAGGCGGCCCGGGTTCGATTCCCGGTGTGGGAATGATTCCTTTTTATCTAATCATCTTTAAATATCTTACAAATGCTATACTTAATTCCGTCAGGAACAAAGTCAAAAATATGTGGAACCTGTTTCAATAGAAATAGTCTGCAACAGGAACTTCTTCAAAGTACTCAGAAATATTCAGTTCCTCGATTATACTGCCAGAAATGAGGAAATCTGTAAAGAGTCATGCTTCTATTGCCGTTATTATGATGAATAGAATATTATTGAATCAGTTCGCGAGCGTCATCCCACATGGTCTAGTGGTTAGGATTCCTGGCTCTCACCCAGGCGGCCCGGGTTCGATTCCCGGTGTGGGAATGATTACTTTTTATCTAATCATCTTTAAATATCTTACAAATGCTATACTTAATTCCGACAGGAACAAATTCAAAAATATGTGGAACCTGTTTCAATAGAAATAGTCTGCAACAGGAACTTCTTCAAAGTACTCAGAAATATTCAGTTCCTCGATTATACTGCCAGAAATGAGGAAATCTGTAAAGAGCCATGCTTCTATTGCCGTTATTATGATGAATAGAATATTATTGAATCAGTTCGCGAGCGTCATCCCACATGGTCTAGTGGTTAGAATTCCTGGCTCTAACCCAGGCGGCCCGGGTTCGAGTCCCGGTGTGGGAATGATTCCTTTTTATCTAATCATCTTTAAATATCTTACAAATGCTATACTTAATTCCGACAGGAACAAAGTCAAAAATATGTGGAACCTGTTTCAATAGAAATAGTCTGCAACAGGAACTTCTTCAAAGTACTCAAGAATATCCAGTTCCTCGATTATACTGCCAGAAATGAGAAAATCTATAAAGAGCCATTCTTCTATTGCCGTTATTATGATGAATAGAATATTATTTAATCTGCCCGCAAGCGTCATCCCACATGGTCTAGTGGTTAGGATTCCTGGCTTTCACCCAGGCGGCCCGGGTTCGATTCCCGGTGTGGGAATGATTCCTTTTTATCTAATCATCTTTAAATATCTTACAAATGCTATACTTAATTCCGACAGGAACAAAGTCAAAAATATGTGGAACCTGTTTCAATAGAAATAGTCTGCAACAGGAACTTCTTCAAAGTACTCAGAAATATTCAGTTCCTCGATTATACTGCCAGAAATGAGGAAATCTATAAAGAGCCATGCTACTATTGCCGTTATTATGATGAATAGAATATTATTGAAAGTGTTTGCAAGCGTCGTCCCACATGGTCTAGTGGTTAGGATGCCTGGCTCTCACCCAGGCGGCCCCGGTTCGATTCCTGGTGTGGGAATGATTCCTTTTAATGTAATCATCTTTAAATATCTTACAAATGCTATAATTAATTCCGTCAGGAACAAAGTCAAAAATATGTGGAACCTGTTTCAATAGAAATAGTCTGCAACAGGAACTTCTTCAAAGTACTCACGAATATTCAGTTCCTCGATTATACTGCCAGAAATGAGAAAATCTATAGAGCCATGCATCTATTGCCGGTATTATGATGAATAGAATATTATTGAATCTGTTTGCAAGCGTCGTCCCACATGGTCTATTGGTTAGGATTCCTGGCTTTCACCCAGGCGGCCGGGGTTCGGTTACCGGTGTGGAAATGATTCCTTTTTATCTAATCATCTTTAAATATCTAACAAATGCTATACTTAATTCCGTCAGGAACAAAGTCAAAAATATGTGGAACCTGTTTCAATAGAAATAGTCTGCAACAGGAACTTCTTCAAAGTACTCAGAAATATTCAGTTCCTCGATTATACTGCCAGAAATGAGGAAATCTGTAAAGAGCCATGCTTCTATTGCCGTTATTATGATGAATAGAATATTATTGAATCAGTTCGCGAGCGTCATCCCACATGGTCTTGTGGTTAGGATTCCTGGCTCTCACCCAGGCGGCCCGGGTTCGATTCCCGGTGTGGGAATGATTCCTTTTTATCTAATCATCTTTAAATATCTTACAAATGCTATACTTAATTCCGACAGGAACAAAGTCAAAAATATGTGGAACCTGTTTCAAGAGAAATAGTCTGCAACAGGAACTTCTTCAAAGTACTCAAGAATATCCAGTTCCTCGATTATACTGCCAGAAATGAGAAAATCTATAAAGAGCCATGCTTCTATTGCCGTTATTATGATGAATAGAATATTATTTAATCTGCCCGCAAGCGTCATCCCACATGGTCTAGTGGTTAGGATTCCTGGCTTTAACCCAGGCGACCCGGGTTCGATTCCCGGTGTGGGAATGATTCCTTTTTATCTAATCATCTTTAAATATCTTACAAATGCTATACTTAACTCCGTCAGGAACAAAGTCAAAAATATGTGGAACCTGTTTCAATAGAAATAGTCTGCAACAGGAACTTATTCAAAGTACTCAGAAATATTCAGTTCCTCGATTATACTGCCAGAAATGAGGAAATCTATAAAGAGCCATGCTTCTATTGCCGTTATTATGATGAATAGAATATTATTGAAAGTGTTTGCAAGCGTCGTCCCACATGGTCTAGTGGTTAGGATTCCTGGCTCTCACCCAGGCGGCCCCGGTTCGATTCCCGGTGTGGGAATGATTCCTTTTAATGTAATCATCTTTAAATATCTTACAAATGCTATACTTAATTCCGACAGGAACAAAGTCAAAAATATGTGGAACCTGTTTCAATAGAAATAGTCTGCAACAGGAACTTCTTCAAAGTACTCAAGAATATCCAGTTCGTCGATTATACTGCCAGAAATGAGAAAATCTATAAAGAGCCATGCTTCTATTGCCGTTATTATGATGAATAGAATATTATTTAATCTGCCCGCAAGCGTCATCCCACATGGTCTAGTGGTTAGGATTCCTGGCTCTCACCCAGGCGGCCCCGGTTCGATTCACGGTGTGGGAATTATTCCTTTTAATGTAATCATCTTTAAATATCTTACAAATGCTATAATTAATTCCGTCAGGAACAAAGTCAAAAATATGTGGAACCTGTTTCAATAGAAATAGTCTGCAACAGGAACTTCTTCAAAGTACTCACGAATATTCAGTTCCTCGATTATACTGCCAGAAATGAGAAAATCTATAGAGCCATGCTTCTATTGCCGTTATTATGATGAATAGAATATTATTGAATCTGTTCCCACATGGTCTAGTGGTTAGGATTCCTGGCTTTCACCCAGGTGGCCGGGGTTCGATTCCCGGTGTGGGAATGATTCCTTTTCATCTAATCATCTTTAAATATCTAACAAATGCTATACTTAATTCCGTCAGGAACAAAGTCAAAAATATGTGGAACCTGTTTCAATAGAAATAGTCTGCAACAGGAACTTCTTCAAAGTACTCAGAAATATTCAGTTCCTCGATTATACTGCCAGAAATGAGGAAATCTGTAAAGAGCCATGCTTCTATTGCCGTTATTATGATGAATGGAATATTATTGAATCAGTTCGCGTGCGTCATCCCACATGGTCTAGTGGTTAGGATTCCTGGCTCTCACCCAGGCGGCCCGGGATCGATTCCCGGTGTGGGAATGATTCCTTTTTATCTAATCATCTTTAAATATCTTACAAATGCTATACTTAATTCCGACAGGAACAAAGTCAAAAATATGTGGAACCTGTTTCAATAGAAATAGTCTGCAACAGGAACTTCTTCAAAGTATTCAAGAATATCCAGTTCCTCGATTATACTGCCAGAAATGAGAAAATCTATAAAGAGTCATGCTTCTATTGCCGTTATTATGATGAATAGAATATTATTTAATCTGCCCGCAAGCGTCATCCCACATGGTCTAGTGGTTAGGATTCCTGGCTTTCACCCAGGTGGCCCGGGTTCGATTCCCGGTGTGGGAATGATTCCTTTTTATCTAATCATCTTTAAATATCTTACAAATGCTATACTTAATTCCGTCAGGAACAAAGTCAAAAATATGTGGAACCTGTTTCAATAGAAATAGTCTGCAACAGGAACTTCTTCAAAGTACTCAGAAATATTCAGTTCCTCGATTATACTGCCAGAAATGAGGAAATCTATAAAGAGCCATGCTTCTATTGCCGTTATTATGATGAATAGAATATTATTGAAAGTGTTTGCAAGCGTCGTCCCACATGGTCTAGTGGTTAGGATTCCTGGCTCTCACTCAGGCGGCCCCGGTTCGATTCCCGGTGTGGGAATGATTCCTTTTAATGTAATCATCTTTAAATATCTTACAAATGCTATAATTAATTCCGTCAGGAACAAAGTCAAAAATATGTGGAACCTGTTTCAATAGAAATAGTCTGCAACAGGAACTTCTTCAAAGTACTCACGAATATCCAGTTCTTCGATTATACTGCCAGAAATGAGAAAATCTATAAAGAGCCATGCTTCTATTGCCGTTATTATGATGAATAGAATATTATTTAATCCGCCCGCAAGCGTCATCCCACATGGACTAGTGGTTAGGATTCCTGGCTTTCACCCAGCCGGCCCGGGTTCGATTCCCGGTGTGGGAATGATTCATTTTTATCTAATCATCTTTAAATATCTTACAAATGCTATACTTAATTCCGTCAGGAACAAAGTCAAAAATATGTGGAACCTGTTTCAATAGAAATAGTCTGCAACAGGAACTTCTTCAAAGTACTCAGAAATATTCAGTTCCTCGATTATACTGCCAGAAATGAGGAAATCTATAAAGAGCCATGATTCTATTGCCGTTATTATGATGAATAGAATATTATTGAATCTGTTTGCAATCGTCGTCCCACATGGTCTAGTGGTTAGGATTACTGGCTTTCACCCAGGCAGCCCGGTTTCGATTCCCGGTGTGGGGATGATTCCTTTTTATCTAATCATCTTTAAATATGTTACAAATGCTATACTTAATTCCGTCAGGAACAAAGTCAAAAATATGTGGAACCTGTTTCAATAGAAATAGTCTGCAACAGGAACTTCTTCAAAGTACTCACGAATATTCAGTTCCTCGAT
>OZ038493.1:24187653-24235153 GCA_964036315.1 Acanthosepion esculentum | reverse complement strand
ATATCTTACAAATGCTATACTTAATTCCGTCAGGAACAAAGTCAAAAATATGTGTAACCTGTTTCAATAGAAATAGTCTGCAACAGGAACTTCTTCAAAGTACTCAGAAATATTCAGTTCCTCGATTATACTGCCAGAAATGAGGAAATCTATAAAGAGCCATGCTTCTATTGCCGTTATTATGATGAATAGAATATTATTGAATATGTTTGCAAGCGTCGTCCCACATGGTCTAGTGGTTAGGATTACTGGCTTTCACCCAGGCAGCCCGGTTTCGATTCCCGGTGTGGGGATGATTCCTTTTTATCTAATCATCTTTAAATATGTTACAAATGCTATACTTAATTCCGTCAGGAACAAAGTCAAAAATATGTGGAACCTGTTTCAATAGAAATAGTCTGCAACAGGAACTTCTTCAAAGTACTCACGAATATTCAGTTCCTCGATTATACTGCCAGAAATGAAAAAATCTATAGAGCCAGGCTTCTATTGCCGTTATTATGATGAATAGAATATTATTGAATCTGTTTACAAGCGTCGTCCCACATGGTCTAGTGGTTAGGATTCCTGGCTCTCACCCAGGCGGCCCGGGTTCGATTCCCGGTGTGGGAATGATTCTTTTTAATGTAATCGTCTTTAAATATCTTACAAATGCTATACTTAATTCCGTCAGGAACAAAGTCAAAAATATGTGGAACCTGTTTCAATAGAAATAGTCTGCAACAGGAACTTCTTCAAAGTACTCAGAAATATTCAGTTCCTCGATTATACTGCCAGAAATGAGGAAATCTGTAAAGAGCCATGCTTCTATTGCCGTTATTATGATGAATAGAATATTATTGAATCAGTTCGCGAGCGTCATCCCACATGGTCTAGTGGTTAGGATTCCTGGCTCTCACCCAGGCGGCCCGGGTTCGATTCCCGGTGTGGGAATGATTCCTTTTTATCTAATCATCTTTAAATATCTTACAAATGCTATACTTAATTCCGTCAGGAACAAAGTCAAAAATATGTGGAACCTGTTTCAATAGAAATAGTCTGCAACAGGAACTTCTTCAAAGTACTCAGAAATATTCAGTTCCTCGATTATACTGCCAGAAATGAGGAAATCTATAAAGAGCCATGCTTCTATTGCCGTTATTATGATGAATAGAATATTATTGAAAGTGTTTGCAAGCGTCGTCCCACATGGTCTAGTGGTTAGGATTCCTGGCCTTCACCCAGCCGGCCCGGGTTCGATTCCCGGTGTGGGAATGATTCATTTTTATCTAATCATCTTTAAATATCTTACAAATGCTATACTTAATTCCGTCAGGAACAAAGTCAAAAATATGTGGAACCTGTTTCAATAGAAATAGTCTGCAACAGGAACTTCTTCAAAGTACTCAGAAATATTCAGTTCCTCGATTATACTGCCAGAAATGAGGAAATCTATAAAGAGCCATGCTTCTATTGCCGTTATTATGATGAATAGAATATTATTGAAAGTGTTTGCAAGCGTCTTCCCACATGGTCTAGTGGTTAGGATTCCTGGCTCTCACTCAGGCGGCCCGGTTCGATTCCCGGTGTGGGAATGATTCCTTTTAATGTAATCATCTTTAAATATCTTAAAAATGCTATAATTAATTCCGTCAGGAACAAAGTCAAAAATATGTGGAACCTGTTTCAATAGAAATAGTCTGCAACAGGAACTTCTTCAAAGTACTCACGAATATCCAGTTCTTCGATTATACTGCCAGAAATGAGAAAATCTATAAAGAGCCATGCTTCTATTGCCGTTATTATGATGAATAGAATATTATTTAATCCGCCCGCAAGCGTCATCCCACATGGTCTAGTGGTTAGGATTCCTGGCTTTCACCCAGCCGGCCCGGGTTCGATTCCCGGTGTGGGAATGATTCATTTTTATCTAATCATCTTTAAATATCTTACAAATGCTATACTTAATTCCGTCAGGAACAAAGTCAAAAATATGTGGAACCTGTTTCAATAGAAATAGTCTGCAACAGGAACTTCTTCAAAGTACTCAGAAATATTCAGTTCCTCGATTATACTGCCAGAAATGAGGAAATCTATAAAGAGCCATGATTCTATTGCAGTTATTATGATGAATAGAATATTATTGAATCTGCTTGCAAGCGTCGTCCAACATGGTCTAGTGGTTAGGATTACTGGCTTTCACCCAGGCAGCCCGGTTTCGATTCCCGGTGTGGGGATGATTCCTTTTTATCTAATCATCTTTAAATATGTTACAAATGCTATACTTAATTCCGTCAGGAACAAAGTCAAAAATATGTGGAACCTGTTTCAATAGAAATAGTCTGCAACTGGAACTTCTTCAAAGTACTCACGAATATTCAGTTCCTCGATTATACTGCCAGAAATGCGAAAATCTATAGAGCCATGCTTCTATTGCCGTTATTATGACGAATAGAATATTATTGAATCTGTTTACAAGCGTCGTCCCACATGGTCTAGTGGTTAGGATTCCTGGCTCTCACCCAGGCGGCCCGGGTTCGATTCCCGGTGTGGGAATGATTCTTTTTAATGTAATCGTCTTTAAATATCTTACAAATGCTATACTTAATTCCGTCAGGAACAAAGTCAAAAATATGTGGAACCTGTTTCAATAGAAATAGTCTGCAACAGGAACTTCTTCAAAGTACTCAGAAATATTCAGTTCCTCGATTATACTGCCAGAAATGAGGAAATCTAAAAAGAGCCATGATTCTATTGCCGTTATTATGATGAATAGAATATTATTGAATCTGTTTGCAAGCGTCGTCCCACATGGTCTAGTGGTTAGGATTCCTGGCTTTCACCCAGGCGGCCGGGGTTCGATTCCCGGTGTGGGAATAATTCCTTTTTATCTAATCATCATTAAATATCTTACAAATGCTATACTTAATTCCGTCAGGAACAAAGTCAAAAATATGTGGAACCTGTTTCAATAGAAATAGTCTGCAACAGGAACTTCTTCAAAGTACTCAGAAATATTCAGTTCCTCGATTATACTGCCAGAAATGAGGAAATCTATAAAGACCCATGCTTCTATTGCCGTTATTATGATGAATAGAATATTATTGAAAGAGTTTGCAAGCGTCGTCCCACATGGTCTAGTGGTTAGGATTCCTGGCTCTCACCCAGGCGGCCCCGGTTCGATTCCCGGTGTGGGAATGATTCCTTTTATTGTAATCATCTTTAAATATCTTACAAATGCTATAATTAATTCCGTCAGGAACAAAGTCAAAAATATGTGGAACCTGTTTCAATAGAAATAGTCTGCAACAGGAACTTCTTCAAAGTACTCACGAATATCCAGTTCTTCGATTATACTGCCAGAAATGAGAAAATCTATAAAGATCCATGCTTCTATTGCCGTTATTATGATGAATAGAATATTATTTAATCCGCCCGCAAGCGTCATCCCACATGGTCTAGTGGTTAGGATTCCTGGCTTTCACCCAGCCGGCCCGGGTTCGATTCCCGGTGTGGGAATGATTCCTTTTTATCTAATCATCTTTAAATATCTTACAAATGCTATACTTAATTCCGTCAGGAACAAAGTCAAAAATATGTGGAACCTGTTTCAATAGAAATAGTCTGCAACAGGAACTTTTTCAAAGTACTCAGAAATATTCAGTTCCTCGATTATACTGCCAGAAATGAGGAAATCTGTAAAGAGCCATGCTTCTATTGCCGTTATTATGATGAATAGAATATTATTGAATCAGTTCGCGAGCGTCATCCCACATGGTCTAGTTGTTAGGATTCCTGGCTCTCACCCAGGCGGCCCGGGTTCGATTCCCGGTGTGGGAATGATTCCTTTTTATCTAATCATCTTTAAATATCTTACAAATGCTATACTTAATTCCGACAGGAACAAAGTCAAAAATATGTGGAACCTGTTTCAATAGAAATAGTCTGCAACAGGAACTTCTTCAAAGTACTCAAGAATATCCAGTTCCTCGATTATACTGCCAGAAATGAGAAAATCTATAAAGAGCCATGCTTCTATTGCCGTTATTATGATGAATAGAATATTATTTAATCTGCCCGCAAGCGTCATCCCACATGGTCTAGTGGTTAGGATTCCTGGCTCTCACCCAGGCGGCCCCGGGTCGATTCCCGGTGTGGGAATGATTCCTTTTAATGTAATCATCATTAAATATCTTACAAATGCTATAATTAATTCCGTCAGGAACAAAGTCAAAAATATGTGGAACCTGTTTCAATAGAAATAGTCTGCAACAGGAACTTCTTCAAAGTACTCACGAATATTCAGTTCCTCGATTATACTGCCAGAAATGAGGAAATCTGTAAAGAGCCATGCTTCTATTGCCGTTATTATGATGAATAGAATATTATTGAATCAGTTCGCGAGCGTCATCCCACATGGTCTAGTGGTTAGGATTCCTGGCTCTCACCCAGGCGGCCCGGGTTCGATTCCCGGTGTGGGAATGATTCCTTTTTATCTAATCATCTTTAAATATCTTACAAATGCTATACTTAATTCCGACAGGAACAAAGTCAAAAATATGTGGAACCTGTTTCAATAGAAATAGTCTGCAACAGGAACTTCTTCAAAGTACTCAAGAATATCCAGTTCCTCGATTATACTGCCAGAAATGAGAAAATCTATAAAGAGCCATGCTTCTATTGCCGTTATTATGATGAATAGAATATTATTTAATCTGCCCGCAAGCGTCATCCCACATGGTCTAGTGGTTAGTATTCCTGGCTTTCACCCAGGTGCCCGGGGTTCGATCCCCGGTGTGGGAATGATTCCTTTTTATCTAATCATCTTTAAATATCTAACAAATGCTATACTTAATTCCGTCAGGAACAAAGTCAAAAATATGTGGAACCTGTTTCAATAGAAATAGTCTGCAACAGGAACTTCTTCAAAGTACTCACGAATATCCAGTTCTTCGATTATACTGCCAGAAATGAGAAAATCTATAAAGATCCATGCTTCTATTGCCGTTATTATGATGAATAGAATATTATTTAATCCGCCCGCAAGCGTCATCCCACATGGTCTAGTGGTTAGGATTCCTGGCTTTCACCCAGCCGGCCCGGGTTCGATTCCCGGTGTGGGAATGATTCCTTTTTATCTAATCATCTTTAAATATCTTACAAATGCTATACTTAATTCCGTCAGGAACAAAGTCAAAAATATGTGGAACCTGTTTCAATAGAAATAGTCTGCAACAGGAACTTTTTCAAAGTACTCAGAAATATTCAGTTCCTCGATTATACTGCCAGAAATGAGGAAATCTGTAAAGAGCCATGCTTCTATTGCCGTTATTATGATGAATAGAATATTATTGAATCAGTTCGCGAGCGTCATCCCACATGGTCTAGTGGTTAGGATTCCTGGCTCTCACCCAGGCGGCCCGGGTTCGATTCCCGGTGTGGGAATGATTCCTTTTTATCTAATCATCTTTAAATATCTTACAAATGCTATACTTAATTCCGACAGGAACAAAGTCAAAAATATGTGGAACCTGTTTCAATAGAAATAGTCTGCAACAGGAACTTCTTCAAAGTACTCAAGAATATCCAGTTCCTCGATTATACTGCCAGAAATGAGAAAATCTATAAAGAGCCATGCTTCTATTGCCGTTATTATGATGAATAGAATATTATTTAATCTGCCCGCAAGCGTCATCCCACATGTTCTAGTGGTTAGGATTCCTGGCTCTCACCCAGGCGGCCCCGGGTCGATTCCCGGTGTGGGAATGATTCCTTTTAATGTAATCATCATTAAATATCTTACAAATGCTATAATTAATTCCGTCAGGAACAAAGTCAAAAATATGTGGAACCTGTTTCAATAGAAATAGTCTGCAACAGGAACTTCTTCAAAGTACTCACGAATATTCAGTTCCTCGATTATACTGCCAGAAATGAGGAAATCTGTAAAGAGCCATGCTTCTATTGCCGTTATTATGATGAATAGAATATTATTGAATCAGTTCGCGAGCGTCATCCCACATGGTCTAGTGGTTAGGATTCCTGGCTCTCACCCAGGCGGCCCGGGTTCGATTCCCGGTGTGGGAATGATTCCTTTTTATCTAATCATCTTTTAATATCTTACAAATGCTATACTTAATTCCGACAGGAACAAAGTCAAAAATATGTGGAACCTGTTTCAATAGAAATAGTCTGCAACAGGAACTTCTTCAAAGTACTCAAGAATATCCAGTTCCTCGATTATACTGCCAGAAATGAGAAAATCTATAAAGAGCCATGCTTCTATTGCCGTTATTATGATGAATAGAATATTATTTAATCTGCCCGCAAGCGTCATCCCACATGGTCTAGTGGTTAGGATTCCTGGCTCTCACCCAGGCGGCCCCGCGTCGATTCCCGGTGTGGGAATGATTCCTTTTAATGTAATCATCATTAAATATCTTACAAATGCTATAATTAATTCCGTCAGGAACAAAGTCAAAAATATGTGGAACCTGTTTCAATAGAAATAGTCTGCAACAGGAACTTCTTCAAAGTACTCACGAATATTCAGTTCCTCGATTATACTGCCAGAAATGAGAAAATCTATAGAGCCATGCTTCTATTGCCGTTATTATGATGAATAGAATATTATTGAATCTGTTTGCAAGCGTCGTCCCACATGGTCTAGTGGTTAGTATTCCTGGCTTTCACCCAGGTGCCCGGGGTTCGATTCCCGGTGTGGGAATGATTCCTTTTTATCTAATCATCTTTAAATATCTAACAAATGCTATACTTAATTCCGTCAGGAACAAAGTCAAAAATATGTGGAACCTGTTTCAATAGAAATAGTCTGCAACAGGAACTTCTTCAAAGTACTCAGAAATATTCAGTTCCTCGATTATACTGCCAGAAATGAGGAAATCTGTAAAGAGCCATGCTTCTATTGCCGTTATTATGATGAATAGAATATTATTGAATCAGTTCGCGTGCGTCATCCCACATGGTCTAGTGGTTAGGATTCCTGGCTCTCACCCAGGCGGCCCGTGTTCGATTCCCGGTGTGGGAATGATTCCTTTTTATCTAATCATCTTTAAATATCTTACAAATGCTATACTTAATTCCGACAGGAACAAAGTCAAAAATATGTGGAACCTGTTTCAATAGAAATAGTCTGCAACAGGAACTTCTTCAAAGTATTCAAGAATATCCAGTTCCTCGATTATACTGCCAGAAATGAGAAAATCTATAAAGAGCCATGCTTCTATTGCCGTTATTATGATGAATAGAATATTATTTAATCTTCCCGCAAGCGTCATCCCACATGGTCTAGTGGTTAGGATTCCTGGCTTTCACCCAGGCGGCCCGGGTTCGATTCCCGGTGTGGGAATGATTCCTTTTTATCTAATCATCTTTAAATATCTTACAAATGCTATACTTAATTCCGTCAGGAACAAAGTCAAAAAAATGTGGAACCTGTTTCAATAGAAATAGTCTGCAACAGGAACTTCTTCAAAGTACTCACGAATATTCAGTTCCTCGATTATACTGCCAGAAATGAGAAAATCTAGAGAGCCATGCTTCTATTGCCGTTATTATGATGAATAGAATATTATTGAATCTGTTTGCAAGCGTCGTCCCACATGGTCTAGTGGTTAGGATTCCTGGCTTTCACCCGGGCGGCCCGGGTTCGATTCCCGGTGTGGGAATTATTCCTTTTTATCTAATCATCTTTAAATATCTTACAAATGCTATACTTAATTCCGTCAGGAACAAAGTCAAAAAAATGTGGAACCTGTTTCAATAGAAATAGTCTGCAACAGGAACTTCTTCAAAGTACTCAGAAATATTCAGTTCCTCGATTATACTGCCAGAAATGAGGAAATCTATAAAGAGCCATGCTTCTATTGCCGTTATTATGATGAATAGAATATTATTGAAAGTGTTTGCAAGCGTCGTCCCACATGGTCTAGTGGTTAGGATTCCTGGCTCTCACTCAGGCGGCCCCGGTTCGATTCCCGGGGTGGGAATGATTCCTTTTAATGTAATCATCTTTAAATATCTTACAAATGCTATAATTAATTCCGTCAGGAACAAAGTCAAAAATATGTGGAACCTGTTTCAATAGAAATAGTCTGCAACAGGAACTTCTTCAAAGTACTCACGAATATCCAGTTCTTCGATTATACTGCCAGATATGAGAAAATCTATAAAGAGCCATGCTTCTATTGCCGTTATTATGATGAATAGAATATTATTTAATCCGCCCGCAAGCGTCATCCCACATGGACTAGTGGTTAGGATTCCTGGCTTTCACCCAGCCGTTCCGGGTTCGATTCCCGGTGTGGGAATGATTCATTTTTATCTAATCATCTTTAAATATCTTACAAATGCTATACTTAATTCCGTCAGGAACAAAGTAAAAAATATGTGGAACCTGTTTCAATAGAAATAGTCTGCAACAGGAACTTCTTCAAATTACTCAGAAATATTCAGTTCCTCGATTATACTGCCAGAAATGAGGAAATCTATAAAGAGCCATGATTCTATTGCCGTTATTATGATGAATAGAATATTATTGAATCTGTTTGCAAGCGTCGTCCCACATGGTCTAGTGGTTAGGATTACTGGCTTTCACCCAGGCAGCCCGGTTTCGATTCCCGGTGTGGGGATGATTCCTTTTTATCTAATCATCTTTAAATATGTTACAAATGCTATACTTAATTCCGTCAGGAACAAAGTCAAAAATATGTGGAACCTGTTTCAATAGAAATAGTCTGCAACAGGAACTTCTTCAAAGTACTCACGAATATTCAGTTCCTCGATTATACTGCCAGAAATGAGAAAATCTATAGAGCCATGCTTCTATTGCCGTTATTATGATGAATAGAATATTATTGGATCTGTTTACAAGCGTCGTCCCACATGGTCTAGTGGTTAGGATTCCTGGCTCTCACCCGGGCGGCCCGGGTTCGATTCCCGGTGGGAGAATGGTTCTTTTTAATGTAATCGTCTTTAAATATCTTACAAATGCTATACTTAATTCCGTCTGGAACAAAGTCAAAAATATGTGGAACCTGTTTCAATAGAAATAGTCTTCAACAGGAACTTCTTCAAAGTACTCAGAAATATTCAGTTCCTCGATTATACTGCCAGAAATGAGGAAATCTGTAAAGAGCCATGCTTCTATTGCCGTTATTATGATGAATAGAATATTATTGAATCAGTTCGCGAGCGTCATCCCACATGGTCTAGTGGTTAGGATTCCTGGCTCTCACCCAGGCGGCCCGGGTTCGATTCCCGGTGTGGGAATGATTCCTTTTTATCTAATCATCTTTAAATATCTTACAAATGCTATACTTAATTCCGACAGGAACAAAGTCAAAAATATGTGGAACCTGTTTCAATAGAAATAGTCTGCAACAGGAACTTCTTCAAAGTACTCAAGAATATCCAGTACCTCGATTATACTGCCAGAAATGAGAAAATCTATCAAGAGCCATGCTTCTATTGCCGTTATTATGATGAATAGAATATTATTTAATCTGCCCGCAAGCGTCATCCCACATGGTCTAGTGGTTAGGATTCCTGGCTCTCACCCAGGCGGCCCCGGTTCGATTCCCGGTGTGGGAATGATTCCTTTTAATGTAATCATCTTTAAATATCTTACAAATGCTATAATTAATTCCGTCAGGAACAAAGTCAAAAATATGTGGAACCTGTTTCAATAGAAATAGTCTGCAACAGGAACTTCTTCAAAGTACTCACGAATATTCAGTTCCTCGATTATACTGCCAGAAATGAGAAAATCTATAGAGGCATGCTTCTATTGCCGTTATTATGATGAATAGAATATTATTGAACCTGTTTGCAAGCGTCGTCTCACATGGTCTAGTGGTTCGGATTCCTGGCTTTCGCCCAGGCGGCCGGGGTGCGATT
Organism: Acanthosepion esculentum; assembly: GCA_964036315.1. Lineage (NCBI taxonomy): Eukaryota > Metazoa > Mollusca > Cephalopoda > Sepiida > Sepiidae > Acanthosepion > Acanthosepion esculentum. Next base: position 24,225,256 of record OZ038493.1, on the reverse strand, counting down.
CCCGGTGTGGGAATGATTCCTTTTTATCTAATCATCTTTAACTATCTAACAAATGCTATACTTAATTCCGTCAGGAATAAAGTCAAAAATATGTGGAACCTGTTTCAATAGAAATAGTCTGCAACAGGAACTTCTTCAAAGTACTCAGAAATATTCAGTTCCTCGATTATACTGCCAGAAATGAGGAAATCTGTAAAGAGCCATGCTTCTATTGCCGTTATTATGATGAATAGAACATTATTTAATCTGCCCGCAAGCGTCATCCCACATGGTCTAGTGGTTAGGATTCCTGGCTTTCACCCAGGCGGCCCGGGTTCGATTCCCGGTGTGGGAATGATTCCTTTTAATGTAATCATCTTTAAATATCTTACAAATGCTATAATTAATTCCGTCAGGAACAAAGTCAAAAATATGTGGAACCTGTTTCAATAGAAATAGTCTGCAACAGGAACTTCTTCAAAGTACTCACGAATATCCAGTTCTTCGATTATACTGCCAGAAATGAGAAAATCTATAAAGAGCCATGCTTCTATTGCCGCTATTATGATGAATAGAATATTATTAAATCCGCCCGCAAGCGTCATCCCACATGGTCTAGTGGTTAGGATTCCTGGCTTTCACCCAGCCGGCCCGGGTTCGATTCCCGGTGTGGGAATGATTCATTTTTATCTAATCATCTTTAAATATCTTACAAATGCTATACTTAATTCCGTCAGGAACAAAGTCAAAAATATGTGGAACCTGTTTCAATAGAAATAGTCTGCAACAGGAACTTCTTCAAAGTACTCAGAAATATTCAGTTCCTCGATTATACTGCCAGAAATGAGGAAATCTATAAAGAGCCATGATTCTATTGCCGTTATTATGATGAATAGAATATTATTGAATCTGCTTGCAAGCGTCGTCCCACATGGTCTAGTGGTTAGGATTACTGGCTTTCACCCAGGCAGCCCGGTTTCGATTCCCGGTGTGGGGATGATTCCTTTTTATCTAATCATCTTTAAATATGTTACAAATGCTATACTTAATTCCGTCAGGAACAAAGTCAAAAATATGTGGAACCTGTTTCAATAGAAAAAGTCTGCAACTGGAACTTCTTCAAAGTACTCACGAATATTCAGTTCCTCGATTATACTGCCAGAAATGAGAAAATCTATAGAGCCATGCTTCTATTGCCGTTATTATGACGAATATAATATTATTGAATCTGTTTACAAGCGTCGTCCCACATGGTCTAGTGGTTAGGATTCCTGGCTCTCACCCAGGCGGCCTGGGTTTGATTCCCGGTGTGGGAATGATTCTTTTTAATGTAATCGTCTTTAAATATCATACAAATGCTATACTTAATTCCGTCAGGAACAAAGTCAAAAATATGTGGAACCTGTTTCAATAGAAATAGTCTGCAACAGGAACTTCTTCAAAGTACTTACGAATATTCAGTTCCTCGTTTATACTGCCAGAAATGAGAAAATCTATAGAGCCATGCTTCTATTGCCGTTATTATGATGAATAGAATATTATTGAATCTGTTTGCAAGCGTCGTCCCACATGGTCTAGTGGTTAGGATTCCTGGCTTTCACCCTGGCGGCCGGGGTTCGATTCCCGGTTTGAGAATAATCCTTTTTATCTAATCATCATTAAATATCTTACAAATGCTATACTTAATTCCGTCAGGAACAAAGTCAAAAATATGTGGAACCTGTTTCAATAGAAATAGTCTGCAACAGGAACTTCTTCAAAGTACTCAGAAATATTCAGTTCCTCGATTATACTGCCAGAAATAAGGAAATCTATAAAGAGCCATGATTCTATTGCCGTTTTTATGGTGAATAGAATATTATTGAAACCGTTTGCAAGCGTCGTCCCACATGGTCTAGTGGTTAGGAATCCTGGCTCTCACCCAGGCGGCCCCGGTTCGATTCCCGGTGTGGGAATGATTCCTTTTAATGTAATCATCTTTAAATATCTTACAAATGCTATAATTAATTCCGTCAGGAACAAAGTCAAAAATATGTGGAACCTGTTTCAATAGAAATAGTCTGCAACAGGAACTTCTTCAAAGTACTCACGAATATTCAGTTCCTCGATTATACTGCCAGAAATGAGAAAATCTATAGAGCCATGCTTCTATTGCCGTTATTATGATGAATAGAATATTATTGAATCTTTTTGCAAGCGTCGTCCCACATGGTCTAGTGGTTAGGATTCCTGGCTTTCACCCAGGCGGCCGGGGTTCGATTCCCGGTTTGGAATGATTCCTTTTTATCTAATCATCATTAAATATCTTACAAATGCTATAATTAATTACGTCAGGAACAAAGTCAAAAATATGTGGAACCTGTTTCAATAGAAATAGTCTGCAACAGGAACTTCTTCAAAGTACTCAGAAATATTCAGTTCCTCGATTATACTGCCAGAAATGAGGAAATCTGTAAAGAGCCATGCTTCTATTGCCGTTATTATGATGAATAGAATATTATTGAATCTGTTTGCAAGCGTCATCCCACATGGTCTAGTGGTTAGGATTCCTGGCTCTCACCCGGGCGGCCCGGGTTCGATCCACGGTGTGGAAATGATTCCTTTTTATCTAATCATCTTTAAATATCTTACAAATGCTATACTTAATTCCGACAGGAACAAAGTCAAAAATATGTGGAACCTGTTTCAATAGAAATAGTCTGCAACAGGAACTTCTTCAAAGTACTCACGAATATCCAGTTCCTCGATTATACTGCCAGAAATGAGAAAATCTATAAAGAGCCATGCTTCTATTGCCGTTATTATGATGAATAGAATATTATTTAATCTTCCCGCAAGCGTCGTCCCACATGGTCTAGTGGTTAGGATTCCTGGCTTTCACCCAGGCAGCCCGGTTTCGATTCCCGGTGTGGGAATGATTCCTTTTTATCTAATCATCTTTAAATATGTTACAAATGCTATACATAATTCCGTCAAGAACAAAGTCAAAAATATGTGGAACCTGTTTCAATAGAAATAGTCTGCAACAGGAACTTCTTCAAAGTACTCACGAATATTCAGTTCCTCGATTATACTGCCAGAAATGAGAAAATCTATAGAGCCATGCTTCTATTGCCGTTATTATGATGAATAGAATATTTTTGAATCTGTTTGCAAGCGTCGTCCCACATGGTCTAGTGGTTAGGATTCCTGGCTCTCACCCAGGCGGCCCGGGTTCGATTCCCGGTGTGGGAATGATTACTTTTAATGTAATCGTCTTTAAATATCTTACAAATGCTATACTTAATTCCGTCAGGAACAAAGTAAAAAATATGTGGAACCTGTTTCAATAGAAATAGTCTGCAACAGGAACTTCTTCAAAGTACTCAGAAAAATTCAGTTCCTCGATTATACTGCCAGAAATGAGGAAATCTATAAAGACCCATGATTCTATTGCCGTTATTATGATGAATAGAATATTATTGAATCTGTTTGCAAGCGTCGTCCCACATGGTCTAGTGGTTAGGATTGCTGGCTCTCATCCAGGCGGCCCGGGTTCGGTTCCCGGTGTGGGAATGATTCCTTTTTATCTAATCAGCTTTAAATATCTTACAAATGCTATACTTAATTCCGACAGGAACAAAGTCAAAAATATGTGGAACCTGTTTCAATAGAAATAGTCTGCAACAGGAACTTCTTCAAAGTACTCACGAATATTCACTTCCTCGATTATACTGCCAGAAATGAGAAAATCTATAGAGCCATGCTTCTATTGCCGTTTTTATGATGAATAGAATATTATTGAATCTGTTTGCAAGCGTCGTCCCACATGGTCTAGTGGTTAGGATTCCTGGCTCTCACCCAGGCGGCCCAGGTTCGATTCTCGGTGTGTGAATGATTCCTTTTTATCTAATCATCTTTAAATATCTTACAAATGCTATAATTAATTCCGTCAGGAACAAAGTCAAAAATATGTGGAACCTTTTTCAATAGAAATAGTCTGCAACAGGAACTTCTTCAAAGTACTCAGAAATATTCAGTTCCTCGATTATACTGCCAGAAATGAGGAAATCTATAAAGAGCCATGATTCTATTGCCGTTATTATGATGAATAGAATATTATTGAATCTGCTTGCAAGCGTCGTCCCACATGGTCTAGTGGTTAGGATTACTGGCTTTCACCCAGGCAGCCCGGTTTCGATTCCCGGTGTGGGGATGATTCCTTTTTATCTAATCATCTTTAAATATGTTACAAATGCTATACTTAATTCCGTCAGGAACAAAGTCAAAAATATGTGGAACCTGTTTCAATAGAAAAAGTCTGCAACTGGAACTTCTTCAAAGTACTCACGAATATTCAGTTCCTCGATTATACTGCCAGAAATGAGAAAATCTATAGAGCCATGCTTCTATTGCCGTTATTATGACGAATATAATATTATTGAATCTGTTTACAAGCGTCGTCCCACATGGTCTAGTGGTTAGGATTCCTGGCTCTCACCCAGGCGGCCTGGGTTTGATTCCCGGTGTGGGAATGATTCTTTTTAATGTAATCGTCTTTAAATATCATACAAATGCTATACTTAATTCCGTCATGAACAAGGTCAAAAATATGTGGAACCTGTTTCATTAGAAATAGTCTGCAACAGGAACTTCTTCAAAGTACTCAGAAATATTCAGTTCCTCGATTATACTGCCAGAAATGAGGAAATCTATAAAGAGCCATGATTCTATTGCCGTTTTTATGGTGAATAGAATATTATTGAAACTGTTTGCAAGCGTCGTCCCACATGGTCTAGTGGTTAGGATTCCTGGCTTTCACCCTGGCGGCCGGGGTTCGATTCCCGGTTTGAGAATAATCCTTTTTATCTAATCATCATTAAATATCTTACAAATGCTATACTTAATTCCGTCAGGAACAAAGTCAAAAATATGTGGAACCTGTTTCAATAGAAATAGTCTGCAACAGGAACTTCTTCAAAGTACTTACGAATATTCAGTTCCTCGTTTATACTGCCAGAAATGAGAAAATCTATAGAGCCATGCTTCTATTGCCGTTATTATGATGAATAGAATATTATTGAATCTGTTTGCAAGCGTCGTCCCACATGGTCTAGTGGTTAGGATTCCTGGCTTTCACCCTGGCGGCCGGGGTTCGATTCCCGGTTTGAGAATAATCCTTTTTATCTAATCATCATTAAATATCTTACAAATGCTATACTTAATTCCGTCAGGAACAAAGTCAAAAATATGTGGAACCTGTTTCAATAGAAATAGTCTGCAACAGGAACTTCTTCAAAGTACTTACGAATATTCAGTTCCTCGTTTATACTGCCAGAAATGAGAAAATCTAAAGAGCCATGCTTCTATTGCCGTTATTATGATGAATAGAATATTATTGAATCTGTTTGCAAGCGTCGTCCCACATGGTCTAGTGGTTAGGATTCCTGGCTTTCACCCTGGCGGCCGGGGTTCGATTCCCGGTTTGAGAATAATCCTTTTTATCTAATCATCATTAAATATCTTACAAATGCTATACTTAATTCCGTCAGGAACAAAGTCAAAAATATGTGGAACCTGTTTCAATAGAAATAGTCTGCAACAGGAACTTCTTCAAAGTACTCAGAAATATTCAGTTCCTCGATTATACTGCCAGAAATAAGGAAATCTATAAAGAGCCATGATTCTATTGCCGTTTTTATGGTGAATAGAATATTATTGAAACCGTTTGCAAGCGTCGTCCCACATGGTCTAGTGGTTAGGATTCCTGGCTCTCACCCAGGCGGCCCCGGTTCGATTCCCGGTGTGGGAATGATTCCTTTTAATGTAATCATCTTTAAATATCTTACAAATGCTATAATTAATTCCGTCAGGAACAAAGTCAAAAATATGTGGAACCTGTTTCAATAGAAATAGTCTGCAACAGGAACTTCTTCAAAGTACTCACGAATATTCAGTTCCTCGATTATACTGCCAGAAATGAGAAAATCTATAGAGCCATGCTTCTATTGCCGTTATTATGATGAATAGAATATTATTGAATCTTTTTGCAAGCGTCGTCCCACATGGTCTAGTGGTTAGGATTCCTGGCTTTCACCCAGGCGGCCGGGGTTCGATTCCCGGTTTGGAATGATTCCTTTTTATCTAATCATCATTAAATATCTTACAAATGCTATAATTAATTACGTCAGGAACAAAGTCAAAAATATGTGGAACCTATTTCAATAGAAATAGTCTGCAACAGGAACTTCTTCAAAGTACTCACGAATATCCAGTTCCTCGATTATACTGCCAGAAATGAGAAAATCTATAAAGAGCCATGCTTCTATTGCCGTTATTATGATGAATAGAATATTATTTAATCTTCCCGCAAGCGTCGTCCCACATGGTCTAGTGGTTAGGATTCCTGGCTTTCACCCAGGCAGCCCGGTTTCGATTCCCGGTGTGGGAATGATTCCTTTTTATCTAATCATCTTTAAATATGTTACAAATGCTATACATAATTCCGTCAAGAACAAAGTCAAAAATATGTGGAACCTGTTTCAATAGAAATAGTCTGCAACAGGAACTTCTTCAAAGTACTCACGAATATTCAGTTCCTCGATTATACTGCCAGAAATGAGAAAATCTATAGAGCCATGCTTCTATTGCCGTTATTATGATGAATAGAATATTTTTGAATCTGTTTGCAAGCGTCGTCCCACATGGTCTAGTGGTTAGGATTCCTGGCTCTCACCCAGGCGGCCCGGGTTCGATTCCCGGTGTGGGAATGATTACTTTTAATGTAATCGTCTTTAAATATCTTACAAATGCTATACTTAATTCCGTCAGGAACAAAGTAAAAAATATGTGGAACCTGTTTCAATAGAAATAGTCTGCAACAGGAACTTCTTCAAAGTACTCAGAAAAATTCAGTTCCTCGATTATACTGCCAGAAATGAGGAAATCTATAAAGACCCATGATTCTATTGCCGTTATTATGAAGAATAGAATATTATTGAATCTGTTTGCAAGCGTCGTCCCACATGGTCTAGTGGTTAGGATTGCTGGCTCTCATCCAGGCGGCCCGGGTTCGGTTCCCGGTGTGGGAATGATTCCTTTTTATCTAATCAGCTTTAAATATCTTACAAATGCTATACTTAATTCCGACAGGAACAAAGTCAAAAATATGTGGAACCTGTTTCAATAGAAATAGTCTGCAACAGGAACTTCTTCAAAGTACTCACGAATATTCACTTCCTCGATTATACTGCCAGAAATGAGAAAATCTATAGAGCCATGCTTCTATTGCCGTTATTATGATGAATAGAATATTATTGAATCTGTTTGCAAGCGTCGTCCCACATGGTCTAGTGGTTAGGATTCCTGGCTCTCACCCAGGCGGCCCAGGTTCGATTCTCGGTGTGTGAATGATTCCTTTTTATCTAATCATCTTTAAATATCTTACAAATGCTATAATTAATTCCGTCAGGAACAAAGTCAAAAATATGTGGAACCTTTTTCAATAGAAATAGTCTGCAACAGGAACTTCTTCAAAGTACTCAGAAATATTCAGTTCCTCGATTATACTGCCAGAAATGAGGAAATCTATAAAGATCCATGCTTCTATTGCCGTTATTATGATGAATAGAATTTTATTGAATCTGTTTGCAAGCGTCGTCCCACATGGTCTAGTGGTTAGGATTCCTGGCTCTCACCCAGAGGCCCGGGTGCGATTCCCCGTGTGGAAATGATTCCTTTTTATCTAATCATCTATAAATATCTTACAAATCCTATACTTAATTCCGTCAGGAACAAAGTCAAAAATATGTGGAACCTGTTTCAATAGAAATAGTCTGCAACAGGAACTTCTTCAAAGTACTCAGATATATTCAGTTTCTCGATTATACTGCCAGAAATTAGGAAATCTATAAAGATCCATGCTTCTATTGCCGTTATTATGATGAATAGAATATTATTGAATCTGGTTGCAAGCGTCGTCCCACATGGTCTAGTGTTTAGATTCCTGGCTCTCACCCAGGCGGCCCGGATTCGATTCCCCGTGTGGAAATGATTCCTTTTTATCTAATCATCTTTAAATATCTTACAAATGCTATAATTAATTCCGTCAGGAACAAAGTCAAAAATATGTGGAACCTGTTTCAATAGAAATAGTCTGCAACAGGAACTTCTTCAAAGTACTCAGAAATATTCAGTTCCTCGATTATACTGCCAGAAATGAGGAAATCTGTAAAGAGCCATGCTTCTATTGCCGTCATTATCATGAATAGAATATTATTGAATCTGATCGCGAGCGTCATCCCACATGGTCTAGTGGTTAGGATTCCTGGCTCTCACCCAGGCGGCCCGTGTTCGATTCCCGGTGTGGGAATGATTCCTTTTTATCTAATCATCTTTAAATATCTTACAAATGCTATACTTAATTCCGACAGGAACAAAGTCAAAAATATGTGGAACCTGTTTCAATAGAAATAGTCTGCAACAGGAACTTCTTCAAAGTACTCACGAATATTCAGTTCCTCGATTATACTGCCAGAAATGAGAAAATCTATAAAGAGCCATGCTTCTATTGCCGTTATTATGATGAATAGAATATTATTTAATCTGCCCGCAAGCGTCATCCCACATGGTCTAGTGGTTAGGATACCTGGCTTTCACACAGGCGGCCCGGGTTCGATTCCCGGTGTGGAAATGATTCCTTTTTATCTAATCATCTTTAAATATCTAACAAATGCTATACTTAATTCCGTCAGGAACAAAGTCAAAATATGTGGAACCTGTTTCAATAGAAATAGTCTGCAACAGGAACTTCTTCAAAGTACTCAGAAATATTCAGTTCCTCGATTATACTGCCAGAAATGAGGAAATCTATAAAGATCCATGCTTCTATTGCCGTTATTATGATGAATAGAATTTTATTGAATCTGTTTGCAAGCGTCGTCCCACATGGTCTAGTGGTTAGGATTCCTGGCTCTCACCCAGAGGCCCGGGTGCGATTCCCCGTGTGGAAATGATTCCTTTTTATCTAATCATCTATAAATATCTTACAAATCCTATACTTAATTCCGTCAGGAACAAAGTCAAAAATATGTGGAACCTGTTTCAATAGAAATAGTCTGCAACAGGAACTTCTTCAAAGTACTCAGATATATTCAGTTTCTCGATTATACTGCCAGAAATTAGGAAATCTATAAAGATCCATGCTTCTATTGCCGTTATTATGATGAATAGAATATTATTTAATCTGGTTGCAAGCGTCGTCCCACATGGTCTAGTGGTTACGATTCCTGGCTCTCACCAAGGCGGCCCGGACTCGATTCCCCGTGTGGAAATGATTCCTTTTTATCTAATCATCTTTAAATATCTTACAAATGCTATAATTAATTCCGTCAGGCACAAAGTCAAAAATATGTGGAACCTGTTTCAATAGAAATAGTCTGCAACAGGAACTTCTTCAAAGTACTCAGAAATATTCAGTTCCTCGATTATACTGCCAGAAATGAGGAAATCTGTAAAGAGCCATGCTTCTATTGCCGTCATTATGATGAATAGAATATTATTGAATCTGTTCGCGCGCGTCATCCCGCATGGTCTAGTGGTTAGGATTCCTGGCTCTCACCCAGGCGGCCCGGGTTCGATTCCCGGTGTGGGAATGATTCCTTTTTATCTAATCATCTTTAAATATCTTACAAATGCTATACTTAATTCCGACAGGAACAAAGTCAAAAATATGTGGAACCTGTTTCAATAGAAATAGTTTGCAACAGGAACTTCTTCAAAGTACTCACGAATATTCAGTTCCTCGATTATACTGCCAGAAATGAGAAAATCTATAAAGAGCCATGCTTCTATTGCCGTTATTATGATGAATAGAATATTATTGAATCTGTTCGCAAGCGTCGTCCCACATGGTCTAGTGGGTAGGATTCCTGGCTCTCACCCAGGCGGCCTGGGTTCGATTCCCGGTGTGGGAATGATTCCTTTTAATGTAATCATCTTTAAATATCTTACAAATGCTATAATTAATTCCGTCAGGAACAAAGTCAAAAATATGTGGAACCTGTTTCAATAGAAATAGTCTGCAACAGGAACTTCTTGAAAGTACTAACGAATATTCAGTTCCTCGATTATACTGCCAGAAATGAGAAAAATCTACAAAGAGCCATGCTTCTATTGCCGTTATTATGATGAATAGTATATTAAAGAATAAGTTCTCACGCGTCATCTCACATGTTCTAGTGGTTAGCATTCCTGGCTTTCACCCAGGCGGCCCGGGTTCGATTCCCAATTTGGGAATGTTTCCTTATTATCTAATCATCTTTAAATATCTTACAAATGCTATACTTAATTCCATCAGGAACAAAGTCAAAAATATGTGGAACCTGTTTCAATAGAAATAGTCTGCAACAGGAACTTCTTCAAAGTACTCAGAAATATTCAGTTCATCGATTATACTGCCAGAAATGAGGAAATCTATGAAGAGCCATGCTTCTATTGCCGTTATTACGATGAATAGAATATTATTGAATCTGTTTGCAAGCGTCGTCCCACGTGGTCTAGTGGTTAGGATTCTTGGCTCTCATCCAGGTGGCCCGGTTTCGATTCCCGGTGTGGGAATGATTCCTTTTTATCTAATCATCATTAAATATCTTACAAATGCTATACTTAGTTCCGTCAGGAACAAAGTCAAAAATATGTGGAATCTGTTTCAATAGAAATAGTCTGCAACAAGAACTTCTTCAAAGTACTCACGAATATTCACTTTCTCGATTATACTGCCAGAAATGAGAAAATCTGTAAAGAGCCATGCTTCTATTGTCGTTATTATGATGAATAGAATATTATTGAATCTGTTTGCAAGCGTCGTCCCACATGGTCTAGTGGTTAGGATTCCTGGCTCTCACCCAGGCGGCCCGGGTTCGATTCTCGGTGTGGGAATGATTCCTTTTTATCTAATCATCTTTAAATATCTTACAAATGCTGTAATTAATTCCGTCAGGGACAAAGTCAAAAATATGTGGAACCTGTTTCAATAGAAATAGTCTGCAACAGGAACTTCTTCAAAGTACTCAGAAATATTCAGTTCCTCGATTATACTGCCAGAAATGAGGAAATCTATAAAGATCCATGCTTCTATTGCCGTTATTATGATGAATAGAATATTATTGAATCTGTTTGCAAGCGTCGTCCCACATGGTCTAGTGGTTAGGATTCCTGGCTCTCACCCAGGCGGCCCTGGTGCGTTTCCCCGTGTGGAAATGATTCCTTTTTATCTAATCATCTTTAAATATCTTACAAATGCTATACTTCATTCCGTCAGGAACAAAGTCAAAAATATATGGAACCTGTTTCAATAGAAATAGTCTGCAACAGGAACTTCTTCAAAGTACTCAGAAATATTCAGTTCCTCGATTATACTGCCAGAAATGAGGAAATCTGTTAAGAGCCATGCTTCTATTGCCGTTATTATGATGAATAGAATATTATTGAATATGTTCGCGAGCGTCATCCCACATGGTCTAGTGGTTAGGATTCCTGGCTCTCACCCAGGCGGCCCGGTTTCGATTCCCGGTGTGGGAATGATTCCTTTTTATCTAATCATCTTTAAATATCTTACAAATGCTATACATAATTCCGACAGGAACAAACTCAAAAATATGTCGAACCTGTTTCAATAGAAATAGTCTGCAACAGGAACTTCTTCAAAGTACTCACGAATATTCAGTTCCTCGATTATACTACCAGAAATGAGGAAATCTATAAAGATCCATGCTTCTATTGCCGTTATTATGATGAATAGAATATTATTGAATATGTTCGCAAGCGTCATTCCACATGGTCTAGTGGTTAGGATTCCTGGCTTTCACCCAGGCGGCCCGGGTTCGATTCCCGGTGTGGGAATGATTCTTTTAATCTAATCATCTTTAAATATCTTACAAATGCTATACTTAATTCCGTCAGGAACAAAGTCAAAAATATATGGAACCTGTTTCAATAGAAATAGTCTGCAACAGGAACTTCTTCAAAGTACTCACGAATATTCAGTTCCACGATTATACTGCCATAAATTAGAAGATCTATAAAGATCCATGCTTCTATTGCCGTTATTATGATGAATAGGATATTATTGAATATGTTCGCAAGCGTCATTCCACATGGTCTAATGGTTAGGATTCCTGGCTCTCATCCAGGCGGCCCGGGTTCGATTCCGATTGTGGGAATGATTCCTTTTTATCTCATCATCTTTAAATATCTAACAAATGATATACTTAATTCCGTCAGGAACAAAGTCAAAAATATGTCGAACCTTTTTCAATCGAAATAGTCTGCAACAGGAACTTCTTCAAAGTACTCACGAATATTCAGTTCCTCGATTATACTGCCAGAAATGAGAAAATCTATAGAGCCATGCTTCTATTGCCGTTATTATGATGAATAGAATATTATTGAACCTGTTTGCAAGCGTCGTCTCACATGGTCTAGTGGTTAGGATTCCTGGCTTTCACCCAGGCGGCCGGGGTGCGATTCCCGGTGTGGGAATGATTCCTTTTTATCTAATCATCTTTAAATATCTAACAAATGCTATACTTAATTCCGTCAGGAACAAAGTCAAAAATATGTGGAACCTGTTTCAATAGAAATAGTCTGCAACAGGAACTTCTTCAAAGTACTCAGAAATATTCAGTTCCTCGATTATACTGCCAGAAATGAGGAAATCTGTAAAGAGCCATGCTTCTATTGCCGTTATTATGATGAATAGAACATTATTTAATCTGCCCGCAAGCGTCATCCCACATGGTCTAGTGGTTAGGATTCCTGGCTTTCACCCAGGCGGCCCGGGTTCGATTCCCGGTGTGGGAATGATTCCTTTTTATCTAATCATCTTTAAATATCTTACAAATGCTATACTTAATTCCGTCAGGAACAAAGTCAAAAATATGTGGAACCTGTTTCAATAGAAATAGTCTGCAACAGGAACTTCTTCAAAGTACTCAGAAATATACAGTTCCTCGATTATACTGCCAGAAATGAGGAAATCTATAAAGAGCCATGCTTCTATTGCCGTTATTATGATGAATAGAATATTATTGAATCTCTACGCAAGAGGCATCCCACATGGTTTAGTGGTTAGGATTCCTGGCTTTCACCCAGGCGGCCCGGGTTCGATTCCCGGTCTGGGAATGATTCCTTTTTATTTAACCATCTTTAAATATCTTATAAATGCTATAATTAATTCCGTCAGGAACAATGTCAAAAATATGTGGAACCTGTTTCAATAGAAATAGTCTGCGACAGGAACTTCTTGATAGTACTCACAAATATTCAGTTCCTCGATTATACTGCCAGAAATGAGGAAATCTATAAAGAGCCATGCTTCTATTGCCGTTATTATGATGAATAGAATATTATTGAAACTGTCCGCAAGCGTCATCCCACATGGTCTAGTGGTTAGGATTCCTGGCTCTCACCCAAGCGGCCCGTGTTCGATTCCCAATGTGGGAATGATTCCTTTTTATCTAATCATCTATAATATCTTACAAATGCTATAATTAATTCCGTCAGGAACAAAGTCAAAAATATGTGGAACCTGTTTCAATAGAAATAGTCTGAGCAGGAACTTCTTCAAAGTACCCACGAATATACAATTCCACGATTATACTGCCAGACATTAGAAAATCTATAAAGATCCATGCTTCTATTGCCGTTATTATGATGAATAGAATATTATTTAATGTGTCCGCAAGCGTCATCCCACATGGTCTAGTGGTTAGGATTCCTGGCTTTCACCCAGGCGGCCCGGGTTCGATTCCCGGTGTGGGAATGTTTCCTTTTTATCTAATCATCTTTAAATATCTTACAAATGCTATACTTAATTCCGTCACAAACAAAGTCAAAAATATGTGGAACCTGTTTCAATAGAAATAGTCTGCAACAGGAACTTGTTCAAAGTACTCAGATATATTCATTTCCTCGATTATACTGCCAGAAATGATGAAATCTATAAAAGCCATGCTTCTATTGCCGCTATTATGATGAATAGAATATTATTTAATCTGTCCGCAAGCGTCATCCCACATGGTCTAGTGGTTAGGATTCCTGGCTTTCACCCAGGCGGCCCGGGTTCGATTCCCGGTGTGGGAATGATTCCTTTTTATCTAATCATCTTTAAATATCTTACAAATGCTATACTTAATTCCGTCAGGAACAAAGTCAAAAATATGTGGAACCTGTTTCAATAGAAATAGTCTGAACAGGAACTTCTTCAAATTACTCACGAATATTCAGTTCCACGATTATACTGCCAGAAATTAGAAAATCTATAAAGATCCATGCTTCTATTGCCGTTATTATGATGAATAGAATATTATTGAAAATGTTCGCAATCGTCATCCCACATGGTCTAGTGGTTAGGATTCTTGGCTTTCACCCTGGCGGCCCGGGTTCGATTCCCGGTGTGGAATGATTCCATTTTATCTAATCATCTTTAAATATCTTACAAATGCTATACTTAATTCCGTCAGGAACAAAGTCAAAAATATGTGGAACCTGTTTCAATAGAAATAATATGCAACAGGTACTTCTTCAAAGTACTCAAAAATATTCAGTTACTCGATTATACTGCCAGAAATGAGGAAATCTATAAAGAGCCATGCTTCTATTGCCGTTATTATGATGAATAGAATATTATTCAATCTGTCTGCAAGCGTCATCCCACATGCTCTAGTGGTTAGGATTCCTGGCTTTCGCCCAGGACGCCCGGATTCGATCCACGGTGTGGGAATGATTCCTTCTCATCTAATCATCTTTAAATATCTTACAAATGCTATACTTAATTCCGTCAGGAACAAAGTCAAAAATATGTGGAACCTGTTTCAATAGAAATAGTCTGCAACAGGAACTTCTTCAAAGTACTCAGAAATATTCAGTTCTTCGATTATACTGCCAGAAATGAGGAAATCTATAAAGAGCCATGCTTCTATTGCCATTATTATGATGAATTGAATATTATTGAATCTGTTCGCCAGCGTCATCCCACATGGTCTAGTGGTTAGGATTCATTGTTTTCACCAAGTCGACCCGGGTTCGATTCCCGGTGTGGGAATGATTCCTTTTTATTTAACCATCTTTAAATATCTTACAAATGCTCTGCTTAATTCCGTCAGGAACAAAGTCAAAAATATGTGGAACCTGTTTCAATAGAAATAGTCTGCAACAGGAACTTCTTCAAAGTACACAGAAATATTCAGTTCCTCGATTATACTGCCAGAAATGAGGAAATCTATAATGAGCCATGCTTCTATTGCCGTTATTATGATCAATAGAATATTATAGAAGACTGTCGCAAGCGTCATCCCACATCGTCCTATGGGGTAGCACGAAGTCATACTGAACTAGAGTCTGAGCTGCTGATCTTGATCCGACTGTTGATCACGTTAGATAACACGCACTTTCCAAGAAACTCTAAATAATGTCTGCTCAGCATTGTTGCAGTATAACCAGAGGTCGAACAAACAGAAGCCTCAGCAAGCGTTTACAATCGGAATAGGATAGCCACCCTAGTAGTCGGGTAGCCTCTAATACGAGTGGCCTTCTATAGATAGATATCTCCCAGAATTACAGTTTTCAAGGTAATATATTGTTAAATACAGGGCTTGATCAACACTGGTGTTAGCGCGCTTCCGGCATTGAAAAAAAATCTTAGCTAAACTGAGAAATTATAAAGTGACGTATCTCGTGTGATTCAACGATAATTTTATTCAGCTGAAAAAATATGTGTGAACTAAAGTTCTTCATCGCCAAATAACATTATCACTTTTATTATTCCCGAAACGTTTTCAGTTGAGAAATAAAGTATCATTTTTTTTATTGGGAGTTAATAGTATTACTTTCGAGATTTTATTTCTCATGGAAGTGAAGAATTTTTTTTTTATATATCCATAGAAAATTTTACCAAAGTGTTTAAATTTATACTTTTAAGCAACGAGAATGTGTCCATATCTAATTTAGCACAGAAACATAGCCGAACTAAATAGAGAGAGAATAAATGAGCGCATTTATATATAACACTCTATTTCTGTCAGTCTCTTCCTGTGTACATATATATATATATATATATATATATATATATATATATATATATATGTATAAGATATTACACACAACCACACCCAAAGATACACGCATATTCACACAGATATATTCATTTTAGCACATATATTATTAATAAATGTACGATCAAAAATGTATTATATATATATGTATGTGTGTGTGTGTCTGTGTCTGTGTGTGTGTGTGTGTGTGTGTGCGTGTGTGTGTGTGTGTGTGTGTGTGTGTGTGTGTTAATTTGAGAGACATTTTGTAGCCAACATTGCTGATTTTTCAGTGGTTTGCTGATAGAAAGATATTTAAGGCAAGAAGTCTTTGTGGTAGAATGCTCAATATCGGAGCTGGAGATAGCGCGTTAGCAGAATTAATATGAAAAGAGTGCAACTCCGCTCTGAAGAGTAGTTACATATCTATGTAACCACGAAACTTCGAAGTCAGCATGACGGAACTACTGTATGCTGGTCACATAACATACACACACCATTAAGGGTTTTTAAGAGGTATGGTGTGTCTTCAGTAACTTTCATTTGACCGCTTATTCAATTTTCAATTCCAATCGATAAATGCCTATATTTACATTCTGGATATACTTCCCGTACATACGTATATATTCATATTTTCTGAGCAAAACCGTCTGCTAGGGATGCCAATCGATCCATGTTGTTGACACACGCTCAGACACATTTGTGTTTGTTCAGCCCCCACAGAGCCCACCTGTGGTCTGTACTGAAACTATGCTGAGCTAACATTAGTTAGGGTTTCTGGGGTAGAGTGAATAATATATCATGATCATTGTTTGTACAACTCCAGTATGCACAAACCTTGATCACGATGATATGTAATATGCAATCATCGACGGCTTTCGAACTGTCTTGTCTTCATTCCTCCCTTGTACGGTTTTACAAGGGTGCCGTAAACTAGGACTGTATTCTCATAAAGTTAACATAAAGAAGTCACCATCCGGAAAATTCGAACTTGCCGCGAATTTTCGTGTATAACATCATTTAAAGATATAATGTTTTTTTTCTATATTAATCCTGAAATTTTTTATCAGAACCTTCTTGCTTCGTGGCCGTTTCGGTTAGGTACGTCGGATCTAAAAACCGGTTTCACTTTGGCTATAGGGACGCAGGTACAAATCCTACCGGAGAGGACATATTTATCTTTAACAAGATTTCTCGAATATTACGGCCTGTAGACCAAAATATATAAATATACCGTTTAACAAATAAACGGAGCATCTATTCCAATATGAGTATCCAGTAAATATAACGTTTAAAGTGATAAAATAACATACTTTATTTATATATATATATATATATATATATATATATATATATATATATATATATATATATATATATATATAGTTGTGTGTATAAATATATATATATATATATACACACATATATATGTATATATGTGTGTGTATAATATATATATATATATTTATACACACATACACACACACAGATATAAATATATATATATATATATATATATATATATATATATATGTGTATGTATGTATGTATATATATATATACACACAGACAAAATATGTTATTTTATCACTTTAAACGTTATTTTTATTGGTTAATCATATTTGAATAGATGTTCCATTTATATATACGTTGAAACAAAATGGACTGTTTTGTAGCGGGTATTTGCATGTTCTAATGTAATACTGCATAATAAATAAATATTTAAAATTCTACGTTTGTATTGAGCTTTGTTTTAAATTAATGTTTTGAACGCTGAAATTTTAATCTCCGTTCTTTTATATATATATATATATATATATATATATATATATATATATATATATATATATATATATATATCTATATATATATATACAGATAAGTTGGATAAAATAATTGAAACACTTTATTTAATATGGAATTGGTCCATCTTTAGCCTCACATACAGCTTTCATACGTCTAGGCATGGAATCATACAGCATCCTGCTTTCATCCAACGGAATTTTCAGCCATACTTCCATTAACACCTGCTCCAGCTCTTTAAGACACGGCGTTGGAGGATAGCGGCTCCTAACTTGCTTCTCCAAAATGCACCACGAATGTTCAATAATATTGATATCTGGAGATTGGGGAGGCCAATCCATGTGTTCTAGCTCACTTTCATGCTCTTCATACCAATTCTTAACCAATCGAGCGATATGTATTGGAGCATTATCGTCTTGGAAGATGCAGTCATCATCAGGGAATAAAGTCTGGGCCATTGGATGAACATGATCTCCCAAAATGTTCAGGTAATCTTTGCTATTGATTCTACCATTGCGTTTCAATGTACGTCAGTCCCTGTCAGTAAGTTTGCAAGTCCGGCCCGAATTGCTTCGGTTACTCGAGGTTTAGCCCTGTTTCTAGAATTGCGTCATGGTTCTTGATATGGTAGCTCTTGAAACACCAACAGTACAGCTACCTTAATAATCGAGGCTCCTGTCATGTGAGCTCCAACAATTTGCCCTTTTTCGAACACGGAGAGGTCACGCATTTAGCTTAAATTTTACTAAATTCTAAATAAGACAAAGAGAGTAAATTAGTAAAATAAACGTAGTTACAATAGATATAACCTGCAATTACAAAGATTTACTTAAAGTTCATAATATAATAGGTCTTCGAAATATAGGAGAGGAATTTGCACCTCTTCCAATTATTTTGTCCAACCCCTGTATATATATATATATATATATATATATATATATATATATATATATATATATATATATATATATATATATATATATATATAATGCTGTTCAATAAAAGTGCCTCACCTATTTTTTTTACTTAAAATTTTTTTCACCTTTAGTTTTTGGGGTTAAAGTAATGTTTAATCTTACTAATATAACCACCCCTTCCCGACCACGTAGTAAAAAATGTTTACTCACCCTAAGGTATTATATTGATAATTATAATTTTGGAGAAAAATGAGATTGAGGGAAAAACTCAAAGAAAAAAAAGTGACTCGCTTATGTTCTGCAACAAGTAATCAGTCGTAACATAACCAAACAACTTTAAATAAAGAATAATAGAGGTATAATTTATTTATAATAGGTAATATAGTTCGAAATATTTAATAATCTATGGGTCCTCCTTTATTTTGAATAACCTTTTCAACCCTTTTTGGCATTGACTTGATTAGGTTCTGGCAAATCTCATCTCTTAGCATTGAATTCCATTCGGATAAGAAATCCACAATCAAATCTTTGTTGCTCAACTGCTTTCACGAGAGCCTGTACTTTATAATGCTCCATAAGTTTTCTATGGGGGTGAGGTCAGAAGATTGAGGCGGCCATATCATAACACTCACCTGCTTCTCATCAAAATATTCCTTCATCAATTTTGATTTGTGACAGGGAGCATTACCTGTTTAAAAATGAGCTTGGTGGGGTCGATTTGCACTCTTTTAGCAGAAGGGAGCAGACAATACTCTGAAATTATCTTGTACTGCTCGCTCCTGAGTGTCTTTTCAATAGGTTTTAAGAAACCAGTTCCATGAAAAGAAAAGCATCCACAGAACATTATACTGAATGGATGCTTGACAGTACTCACTGATAAATTCAAAGAGCGTCCAAAGCTTCTTCTTCGGATTTTAGATCGCTTATGCTTTGAAATTAGCTTAACTTTCGTTTCATCGGAAAAGAGAACATTTATTTAAAAAATCAGGTGAATCAGGTTTATTGAACTGCACTCTATATAGAGAGAGAGACAGATATACAGAGAGAGACAGAGAAAGATAGGTAGGAGCACCCTGACGTTGTGCAATGTTTAGCAAGTTTGCTAACTTGTCTCAGTTACGACTGAATAGTGAGTTAGATCCTCACTGGGTGCGCAGTGTTTCCGGCCTTGTGGCACATCTAAGCTGCGTTTAGATATTCACCATCTGCGTAGAGAAATTATTACAGACATCGACTTGTTTTAACATACGTATGTTGTCACAAAACTATTTTCACATACATACATACATACATGCATATATCCACAATCAAATACATTACTCCATTTTGTCATACACTTGTGCACACATTTTCCCGACTGTGTTTGTGAATGTGATTGTAAAAATCCTCTCTATCTTGTTGAAGATGCTGGGTGCATAATAATCCCAGTAATTGAAAAAGAAAAATACATTTATATATGGAAATGTTGGGGTGACTGGGTAGAATAGATTCATTAGCTGTCGATGTGGGGCAAGTCCCACCATGAATGTACGGGCGACTGTCTGGACGATTACCCAGATATAATATTCCTCTTCATCTTGCTAAATTTTTCTCATTCGCCCATTTTAAGTGTTTATAATTTGATCAGAGGCAAAGAGAGGCAAAGTGAAATACAAAGTTTGAAGATGAAAAGAGAGACACGATGAAAGATAAGTAAAACGAAAGTATATGAAGAAAAATAAGCAAGACAGAAAATGCAAAAGAAATACAAATAAGAACAAATGAAAAAAAGTAAGAAAGAAAAAGAAAAATGCGATAAGATTGCAGCTTGAGAAGTTAAGAAAATATAAATACTGAAATAAAGAAGGAAAGGACGAAAGAAAGAAAGAAAGAAAGGATGAAAGAAAGAAAGAAATAAGAAAGAAAGAAAGAAAAACAAAGAATGAAGAAAGAAAATGTGATATGCTTACATGCAGAGAATATAAGAAAGAAGGAGTGTCAGAAAGAAAGAATGTCAGAAAGAAAGAAAGAAGGAAAGAAGGAAAGAAAGAGAGAGAGAAAGAAAGAAACGAAAAAAGAAAGAAAGAACCAAAAACAAAGAATGAAGAAAGAAAATGAGATATGCTTACAGGCAGAGAATATAAGAAAGAAAGAGCGTCGAAAAGAAAGTGTGTAAGAAAGAAAGAATGAAATAAATAAATAAATAAAGAAAGAAAGAACGAAAGGAAGAAAGAAAATTCAGAAATGTTTACAGGAAGAGGATATAAGAAAGAAAGACCGAAAGAAAAACGAAAAAGAAAAAGTAAGACAGACACACATAAAGAAAGAAAGAAAGAAAATGAGATATGCTTACAGGCAGAGCATATAAGAAAGAAAGAAAGAAAGAAAGAAAGAAAGAAAGTGTGTCAGAAAGAAAGAAAAAAGAAAGAAAATTCAGAAATGTTTACAGGAAGAGGATATAAGAAAGAAAGAAAGAAAGAAAGAAAGATAGAAAGAAAAAAAGAAAGCCCAAAAGAAAAACGAAAAAGAAAAAGAAAGATAGACAGACATAAAAAAAGAAAGAAGAAAGGAAACGAGATATGTTTACGGGCAGTGAATATAAGAAAAAAAGAAAGAAAGAAAGAAAGAAAGAAAGAAAGGAAGAAAGAAAGAAGACGCGAAGAAGCAAACAAAAATGTAGGAAAATGATAGAAAGAATGAAAGAAAGAAAGAAAAACAGTAAGAAAGTGCAATGCTTAAAGCAAAGAAGATATGAAAGGAAAGAAAGAAGAATCAGAGAAATAAAATAAAATGAGAAGATGAAATAGGAAGATAAAAATGAACTAAAAGGAAGAAATACGAAAAAAGATATATAAGAGAAAGAGAGCAATAAGAAAAGAAATTAAAGCAGGAAAGATAAAAAATAGAAGAAGAATTGATTGATTTGTTTTTAAGGTGTCTGTCTATATTTCTGAGATGAGTTATTATGTACACTATTTACATTATTCTGACTATTGTCCTTATCTTTGTTGTCATATTTATCACAACGTTTCGGCCGTTGTACGCTCCGGCTTTCTTCGGTATATGTCTATATTCCTTAGATGAGGTATTATGCACACTATTACATAATTCGGATTATTGTCGTTATCTTTGTTGCCAAATTTATCATAACGTCTAGGCCGTTGTACGCTGCGGCCTTCTTCAGGTGGTTGGAATGTTGGACTGAACCCTTTATTTTGCTTGTTGGGGTAGATTGTTGTAGTTCCACGTGCCATGTCTAATGCATGTCAGTTATCAGTTATCTCCTGTTAATTCACCTCTCGAAGTTTTCCACTGCCTTAATCAAGTATTGAACTCACAAATGTTTGGGTCCTCTCACTGGTTAGATCCAGTGACAGGACCCAAGTGAGTATATATATATATATATATATATATATATATATATATATATATATATATATATATAAGTGAACATTTAAGTCAACACTCAGAGTTTGACTTCAATGTTCACTTTTATGTTTACATAAGCTCTGTGTCTAATATACAAATATAAAAGTCATTATTGAAGTCAACCTCAATTATATATATATATATATTTATATGTATATATATTATATAAATATATATATATAATCTCTCTATATATATATGTATATATATATATATCTATGTATATATATATATATTATGAAATGGATTAACTGTTTATATTTCTGAGATAAGGTATCATGTACACTGTTTACATTATTAAGACTATTGTCTTCATCTTTGTTGCCTTTTTTACACAAGTCGTTAATGAGATCCAGCGACATTCCAACGACCTGAAGAAGGCCGGATTGTACAACGACTGAAACCTTGTGATAAATATGGCAAAAAAGATGAGGACAATAGTCCAAATAATGTAAATATTAGTTTTTAATGCTTTTCAGTCTTTTGTAGGTTATATAAAGCCAGAAAGTATTTTTAGATTATAAGAATATTTGAAGATAATTCTTATTTACTGATACGTGTCTTACTAAGTAACCCATAGCTGGTGTGGTAAGTGGATTCCTATATTTCCCAAGTGCATCTGTTGGTAAGTGAATATAACGAACCCGACTAGAATTTGAACTCAAATCTTCGATTACAAATTCCGAACCGATATTCATTCTATCAGCCACATCGCAAAGCTTACAACACCTGATCTCCCCAAGCTGTTTCCCACTTAGATACTGACCAGATCCGACGTTGCTTAACTTCGTTGATCATACGACAACTAGTGTTTCAACGTGATAGGGCCGTAAGCCAAAAATAATTATTAATATGAGTAGTAGCAATGGTAGTAGTAGTAGTAGTAGTAGTAGAAGAAGAAGAAGAAGAAGAAGAAGAAGAAGAAGAAGAAGAAGAAGAGAAAATGCAGATTGATTAAAAAATAAAGTTATGAAATAATTTGCTGGTATGCACCAACTTCCGATTCACTTCAATCATAAATATCGAAATAACCCGAAAGTGTTTGATCTCCCCAAAGCCATGATTATATATATATATATATATATATATATATATATATATATATATATATATATATATATATATATATATGTGTGTGTGTGTGTGTGTGTGTGTGTGTATGTATGTATTTTCATTCAAAATGGATACATCAAATTCAATCACACCGGTTAGGTTGATACCTACATCATCGCTTCAGCCGGTTAAAATATTTATCCCAGTGGAAATAGAGAGAATTGCTCAAGGGATATTCGTCTACGTCATGGGTTGAGCGTATAAGTTTTGATTGATAAAGAGGAAAACAGAATTTTGTGGATTGTGTAATTCTCGCTTTGATAGAAGTTTCCTCAAGACACGTTCCTTTTTTTTTTTACAGAAAAGCACTAAACAAATCTGACATTCACAAGATTACGTCACCATTCACAACCTCAAAGCGTTTTCGATCCATTCTCTGGAAATTTGTAGCGTTTATCATGAACCTTCAATTACACAAATCCAGATGTATGGTATTTCTTGCCATATAACACGCACTAGGTAAGGGATATTTACGAAAACTTGAAAATGTGACTATACAACTTGTGTTCTGTTTTATTCTTTTGGTTTGGTTTGTTTTGTTTCGTGGTATTCGATGGGTTATTTAATGCCGACAAGCATTTAGGATAGGTTCGTATGAATACTGTTTGTATTCTTTGTAAGAAATTGGTATGTAGATCAGGTTTTTATGAATAATCAAGAGTGATCTCCCCTTGTTTTGTTACTCTCCTCTTTGAGAGAGCTATTTCTGTGTAATGGGATTATAAAAGGACACTATACGCGAACTTTGTATTCTTAGTTGAATAAACCTTTCTTAAAGCCTGCGCATGCGTACTTTTGTCATTACACAGGTTTCATTGAAGTATTTTTGTAAAGAGCCGTTTTGCCGGGGGTCAAATCTTTCGTGTCAGAAACTTTTTCTCGTCAGAGTCCATCTTAGATATTTATAAATCTACCATTCGCCGTGCATTGAACACTCCTTGCCTATCTGATCTGGTGTTCCTATTTCGATATTCTTGATAAAATTCAAAGAAGAGTCTGTAATGTAATAGAACCTGACGTGGCATCTCACAACTACTTGGGTCAAGTCACTGGATATAAATAACGTTTTTATCCACTGGACCATGTCTTCTAAAATCGTTGGATCGATCCAGTGACTTGACTCGAGAAGTTGTGAGTTCAATACCTGACTACTGCAGTGGTGAATTGGAGAGTTGAGTTAACGGGACATAACTGAGACGTCTGGAAGAGGCATGGCACCTTGAACTAGAACAATTTATCCCGGTTGGGTTGACGAAATAAAATGTTAAGTTCGAAATTCCAATCTCATGAAGAAGGCCGGATCGTACAGCGACCGAAACGTAAGAATATGACAATAAAAATGAAGACAAACAGTCGGAACAATATAAATAACGTAACTAATTACAATAACTCCTCTCAGAAATAGAGACCGATTTTTATCGTTTTTTTTTTAAGATTTGAAATTTTTCTTTACCTCCTTCAGATCTGGAAACATACAGTCGATCAGCACCAGGTTTGGGATGATAGATGCAATGGCAGGTCAGAAGCTTTCTCGTTTGGGCATCCAGTCGTTTAATGTCAGGTTGGGTCCACTTATAGATGTTGAATGTGTTACATCACATCGACAGCTTGGCTGTTTATGGCTGATATTCTGTTTTGTCAATTCAACTCCGTATTTAACACCAGACGCACACGGCTGTAGTATTCTTTTCTCACTTTCTCCTCCTCCATATCTTTGAGTATGCTCTATTTTAATATTATTATTAGTAGTAGTAGTAATATTAGTAGTAGCAGTAGTAGTAATTAAAGTAGTAGTATATTATTTTTATTTTTATTAGTAGTAGTTTCAGCATTTGGTACATTGCATTTTCTTTTGCTTTCTTTTTTATGTTCTTTGCAGCTGCATTCAATGTCTCATAGTTCATTTCTTCACCCACTTGAAACTCCCTTTTGAATCAAATGGTTTCCCTTGTTACTGAAGAGAGTCTCTTATTTCTTTAATGTTCTTTGACACGGTTCATTATCCAGTCTTCTCTACTTTCCATGTATCCTTGAAGACCGACTGTTCTAGTTGAACTAATAATCTGCCTACTCCAGATCTGAGCGTATACAGACGATCAGCACCAGGCTTATGATGATGCATGCAATGGCAGGTCAGAAGCTTTCTCGTTTGGGCATCCAGTCGCTTAATGTCAGCTAGTGTCCACTTATAGATATTGAAACTGTGCTACACCACTTCGATACCACAAGTGTTTATGGCTGATACTCTGCTTTGTCAATTCGACTCCGTGTTTAACACCACACGCACACGCCGGTAGTATTCTTTACTTACATCCTTACTTTCTCCTTTACGAAAAAATCTAGATCTATTGAGTGCGTCTTTGTAATTCTCCCAGTCTTAAATTTTATTTTTGCACGTTTATCTAATTCGAAATCCATACCGACGCCATCACTGAAACATTTTACAGGATTGCGGACGATCCTTCAACTTACTGTCGTCTTTGGGAAAGAATTTGAGATCATCCATGTAGAGTAGGTGATTAAATACTTTCTTGCTTACTTTGTATCCATAGTTATTACTGTTTAGTTCAAGCGAAAGGACTAAAGTTGGATTAAGGACAGACAGAACAGAAGGGATAGCGGAGTCTCATTGAAAGAGTCATCATCTGATATTTAGGCGAGTGGAAGGGGCAGAGCTTTTGGTTTGATTTATGTATAACATAGTCTTTTCACATTCCAACGCTATATTATGTTAATTTACTATCACTGAGCGGATTTTGAACATTTCCAACACCTTAAGGAACCAAGAGTATGGCACACTATCAAAGACTTTACGGCAAGCTATGTAGGTGTCCTGTGACTTCTAAATTATTTCCTGAAAATTTGCAGCATCATTTTATTTACCAATAATTGATAATGACAGCGATATGGACCACTTCAACATCCCTTCTCTTGCAAGTGAATAAAGGTGTTCTCATCTAGGAAGAAAAGCACAGTTCGTCAGGACAGACGTGATCAATTTATATCTGGTGGACAGACGTGTTAGTGACCTATAATATTTTAACCATCTGTTTTACACATTTTTGGTAGGCAATACGTAATACCTTCAGATTTTCATTATTTGGACTATTATCGTCATCTTTGTCGCCATATTTATTACAACGTTTCGGCCGTTGCACGCTCCGGCTTTCTTGAGGTGGTTGGAAGGTTGAACTGAACCCTTTATTTCGCTCACTGGGGTAGATTATTCTAGTTCGACATACCATGTTTTAATGGATGTCAGTTATCAGTTATCTCCTGTTAATTTTTCCCTCTGAAATTTTCCACTG
Source organism: Acanthosepion esculentum (assembly GCA_964036315.1). Lineage (NCBI taxonomy): Eukaryota > Metazoa > Mollusca > Cephalopoda > Sepiida > Sepiidae > Acanthosepion > Acanthosepion esculentum. The sequence goes on along the minus strand of OZ038493.1, from coordinate 24,198,658 downwards.
CCTTAACCGGGTATTGAACTCACGACTTTATCCACTGTGCCATGTGTCCTTGAGGACATCTGTGTAAGAATTTCTGGGTATTATAAACCTAATGTCTCCAGCAACCATTTTTACTAGCGCTCATATTGCAATTTTTGCTGTTATCATTTTTATATTTTTACCAGAGCTCATATTGCAACTTTGTTGTTATTATCGCTTTTCTCTGGCAATCCTTATTACTGTTTCCAATATTGTATTCATTTCTATGCTTCGTCGGCTCAGTGAGCGAAATAAAGGGTTCAGTTCGACATTCCAACCACCTGAAGAAGTCCGGAGCGTACAACAGCCGAAAAGTTGTAATAAATATGGCGACAAAGATAAGGACAATAGTCCGGATAATGTAAATAGTGTACATAATACCTCATCTCAGAAATATAGACAGATACTGAAAGGCCGAAACGTTGTAATTAATATGGCGACAAAGATGAGGACAATAGTCCAGATAATGTAAATAGTGTACATAATACCTCATCTCAGAAATATAGACAGATACTGAAAGGCCGAAAAGTTGTAATAAATATGGCTACAAAGATGAGGACAATAGTCCGAATAATGTAAATAATGTACATAATACCTCATCTCAGAAATATAGACAGATAATGAAGGGACGAAACGTTGTAATAAATATGACTACAAAGATGAGGACAATAGTCCGAATAATGTAAATGGTGTACATAATACCTCATCTCAGAAATATAGACAGATACTGAAGGGACGAAACGTTGTAATAAATATGGCTACAAAGATGAGGACAATAGTCCGAATAATGTAAATGGTGTACATAATACCTCATCTCAGAAATATAGACAGATACTGAAAGGCTGAAACTTTGTAATAAATATGGCGACAAAGATGAGGACAATTGTCCGAATAATGTAGTGTACATAATACCTCATCTCCGAAATATAGACAGATACTGAAGGGACGAAACGTTGTAATAAATATGGCGACAAAGATGAGGACAATAGTCCGAATAATGTAAATAGTGTACATAATACCTCATCTCAGAAATATAGACAGATACTGAAAGGCCGAAACGTTGTAATTAATATGGCGACAAAGATGAGGACAATAGTCCGGATAATGTAAATAGTGTACATAATACCTCATCTCAGAAATATAGACAGTTACTGAAAGGCTGAAATGTTGTAATAAATATGGCTACAAAGATGAGGACAATAGTCCGAATAATGTAAATGGTGTACATAATACATCATCTCAGAAATATAGACAGATACTGAAAGGCCGAAACGTTGTAATAAATATGGCGACAAAGATGAGGACAATAGTCCGAATAATGTAAATGGTGTACATAATACCTCATCTCAGAAATATAGACAGATACTGAAGGGACGAAACGTTGTAATAAATATGGCTACAAAGATGAGGACAATAGTCCGAATAATGTAAATGGTGTACATAATACCTCATCTCAGAAATATAGACAGATACTGAGAGGCTGAAACGTTGTAATAAATATGGCGTCAAAGATGAGGACAATTGTCCGAATAATGTAAATAGTGTACATAATATCTCATCTCGGAAATATAGACAGATACTGAAAGGCCGAAACGTTGTAATAAATATGGCTACAAAGATGAGGACAATAGTCCGAATAATGTAAATGGTGTACATAATACCTCATCTCAGAAATATAGACAGATACTGAAAGGCTGAAACGTTGTAATAAATATGGCGACAAAGATGAGGACAATTGTCCGAATAATGTAAATAGTGTACATAATACCTCATCTCCAAAATATAGACAGATACTGAAGGGACGAAACGTTGTAATAAATATGGCTACAAAGATGAGGACAATAGTCCGAATAATGTAAATGGTGTACATAATACCTCATCTCAGAAATATAGACAGATACTGAAAGGCTGAAACGTTGTAATAGATATGGCGACAAAGATGAGGACAATTGTCCGAATAATGTAAATGGTGTACATAATACCTCATCTCAGAAATATAGACAGATACTGAAGGGACGAAACGTTGTAATAAATATGGCTACAAAGATGAGGACAATAGTCCGAATAATGTAAATGGTGTACATAATACCTCATCTCAGAAATATAGACAGATACTGAAAGGCTGAAACGTTGTAATAAATATGGCGACAAAGATGAGGACAATTGTCCGAATAATGTAAATAGTGTACATAATACCTCATCTCCGAAATATAGACAGATACTGAAGGGACGAAACGTTGTAATAAATATGGCTACAAAGATGAGGACAATAGTCCGAATAATGTAAATGGTGTACATAATACCTCATCTCAGAAATATAGACAGATACTGAAAGGCTGAAACGTTGTAATAGATATGGCGACAAAGATGAGGACAATTGTCCGAATAATGTAAATAGTGTACATAATACCTCATCTCAGAAATATAGACAGATACTGAAAGGCTGAAACGTTGTAATAAATATGGCGACAAAGATGAGGACAATTGTCCGAATAATGTAAATAGTGTACATAATACCCCATCTCCGAAATATAGCCAGAGTATGAAAGACCGAAACGTTCTAATAAATATGGCGACAAAGAAGAGGACAATAGTCCGAATAATGTAAATAATGTACATAATACCTCATCTCCGAAATATAGACAGATACTGACGGGACGAAACGTTGTAATAAATATGGCGACAAAGATGTGCACAATAGTCCGAATAATGTAAATAATGTACATAATACCTCATCTTCAGATTTGTAATAATTTAGATATGTAATACCTTCAGCGATCCAACCTGGAATTTAATTGGGGTTGTTAATTAGTGTTAATAAAGTTTGTGCAATAGTTTTATCGATTGATGTCAGATGATAAGGCCAAATATTTGGTATCTTGTTATTTCCTGGGGATTTCTATCCGTGTTTGACATTTTGTTAGAATTTGCCTAACATTATTCCTGTACAGGTTTATCCTTTACTCTTTCTTGTTCTCATTTGATCCATTCTGCATTGGGATTATATTCCTTTGGGCTGCACCAAATATTCACCCAAAATATTTGCATTTCTTCAAGAGATTGGGGATTTTGACTTCTATATCTTGCTTTACAAGATTCCTTCAAAAAGTTCTTAATGTCAGTTCGGAATATCATATCTTTGTCGATAGAACATACAACGCTTTTCATTTCATCTCGCTTTAATTGCAGTTCCTGTTTAAGTATTTCTTTGATTGTGGAAATTTCATTTAGTAATTCCATTTTTGTTTCGCTTCATCCTCTTGCTTTTCCGTGTTGAAATATTTGAACTTCTTTAAGTTTTATGTAGTATTGATAATTCACATCTGATATCTTCAATTTTTCGCTTTAATTTTGCCTTCGAATGGTGATTATTATTATTATTATTATTATTATTATTATTATTATTATTATTATTATTATTATTATTATTATTATTATTTCCTTTGATTTCTGTTGTATACACATTTCCATCCGGGTTCCAAGCAGAGACCAAAGGTCAGAAATGTCTTCATGCCATTTTCCACTTATCATTTATGTACAAAAAATAAACTAAGATCACACACGTTTTGCATAGATAAATTATTATTATTATTATTATTATTATTATTATTATTATTATTATTATTATTATCATCTCAGTATTTTCTCAAATAATATATTAATAACTGGTAACTGATACATCGATAGCGAACTGCAAACTGTAGAGTAAACACACACACACACACACATTTATATATATATATATATATATATATATATATATATATATATATATATAATCATTTATTTAAATATTATAACATAAATATGTTATAAAATCACTACAAAAATAGCCATTTTGCTTCAACACTCACAGTGTCTTATCAAGCGATAAGACACTGGAAGTGTCGAAACGAAATGGCTATTTTTGTAGTGATTTTATAACATATTTATGTTATAATATTTAAATAAATGATTATATCTGCTCTACTCTGTATTGAGCACTCTTTAAAGAATAATAATTGTTGGCTATTGGAATTTACTCCGTATATACCAATCCCACACTTGGATATATATATATATATATATATATATATATATATATATATATATATATATATATATATATATATATAAAAGTGGACATAGAAGTCGACACTCAGAAGCGACATGCTGTTCCATGCTAGACGTAATCGTTAGGCCTGACGCTCTATCTCTGATATTAAGCACTTTATCCATAAATATAGCAGACCTTAAAATATATTTCTTTATATACCCCACCTAAAACTAACTCTCATATTTCTCACCCATACAAGACAGATATGCTTGCAGAGGTGCCGATCTCTCACACATACGGATACACTCACACAATTATATATATGGCGACAAAGATGAGGACAATAGTCCGAATAATGTAAATGATGTACATAATACCTCATCTCCGAAATATAGACAGAGACTGAAAGGCCGAAACGTTGTAATAAATATGGCGACAATATATACACATACGCACATCACACACACTCCCAAAAAACAAAAAGATAACATACACTTAACACGTACATCACCATCCCTGCAAACAATAAAATTGTCAAATTGACTATGGAGGGAATTCTGAGATTCATGTATTTCCCAGTCTCTATTTTAAAAATAATTTGAGAGAGGTCGTTTCACCAATACAAGGACTGGACAAAATTAACGAGAAAAAAAGAAAGAAAGGAAACTACAGATAATATTCACTTTCTCCAGAAACAGTCATTCACTCTTGTAATTCACTGCTACTAACAAGCAGGTTTTTTTTTCTCTCCTGATGATGACAATGCTGGCCGAATCTAGTTGAGGAACCTAATTGAAATAAAAACAATATGAATATACAACGCAATGTACCTGGAAATGTTTATTTTTTAATATTTTTATTATTCAATATATATATATATATATATATATATATATATATATATATATATATATATATATATATATATATATATATAGAAAGGGAGAGAAAGAGACCTTATAATTAAAAAAACAGGGATCATAAGATTCATCGAGTGATTAGTAGGTTGATGCATCTTTAATATTTTGTTAGCGAAGGCATTTCGCCATTTTATATCATTAACTGTACTAATTTACTTTTTGTATGAATGATTCATTGTAATATATATGTATGTGAGTGTGTGTGTGTGCGTGCGCGTGTGTGTGTTACTATGTATAGGGATGCAATCATAACACTGTATATATGCACTCACCTATTTATGTGTGTGTGTGTGTGTTATGTGTGTGTACAGTGTGCGATGGATAAATTGTCGTCTTGATTACGTAAAAGTCTTAATAACACTAATATCTTATTTTAATAAATATATTTACCAAAATTACAGAAAAGTATCTTGAAACATTAAAGAGTACATTTATTCAATAAAATCACCCTCGGTTTCAACCACAGCCTCCAGACGACTTCAGTTTCCTCTGCATTTCTTCTCCTTGTTTAAGTTGGTGACAGCTGCCATAATCCTTGTCGTCAGTTCATCTTTGGTGTTGGTCTCTCGCTCAACTACACTGCACACATTATAATCAAGGTGACTGGAGAGAGAGAGGTGACCAGATGCAAAGGGTGATGTGGTCGCGTAAATTGCCTGTCAGCCATGACTGGCTTGTCATGCTTATGTGGCATGGTGCAGAATCTTGTTGCTAGACATAGTGTCTTCCAGCAGCCATCATCCTCACCGAGGGCAGCACTACTTCCCCAAGAGACTTGAATATAGCCGTCTGCATTGAAACTGAGACGCTATGGGATGATGAATTGTGGCATAACCTAGCCATCACTAGTTATGAATCCAAGCACAATAATTTTGATACAAAATACTAGATACAAAATCCAACTTTTTCCGAATTTTCAGCACTGACACACATATACATTTAATGTCCGTATTGGAGCTGCCAGCGCTAATGCCTAGCAATAAAGGAGTTTCCAAATATCTGGCGGAGTGACCTGCGTCAGTGGGCTATTTTTCTTACAGACAATGCTGAAGTGAACGGACTATACTGTGCAGTTGGCCAAATCAAAAACAAACAACACGCATGCGCGAAATTCAAAATATAAAATGCCGAGAATTTACCCGTCGCACCTGGTATATGTGTATATTTGCTATGAGAGGCGGCAAACACTTTCGCTCAGACAAATCGAAACTAACACCTTCAGCTGTAAACAACAGCATTCTCAGATTGATGATAAAAAATGACTTCGAGTGTACACGTCTCAACGTAGAAAGCCCTTTTCGAATTTCGTGGACAGGAGCTACAGAATCAGAAATAAACAAATTTTCCAAATAACGTAAACCACATCTTTTGATGGGTTTTGAGAACAGCAGAATTCTAAAATGGATAGCCGATATAACGGGAAAAGACAATAATAACGTTAGTCAACATAGTGAAGTTACACACAACTCCGAACAAAAGGAAAATGCCCTCAAAACAGGACAAATTCATAGCAATATCTGACCTTGGAAAACTTATTTTGAAGAGAAAGATTTTAGAAATGTAACTCCACGGCAGCACAGGCTGCTCGATCATTGACTGATAACAGCTTCTTTATAAGGAAACAGCTAATAAGGGGTGTTTCAATAATTGGACCGATTTTAAATGTGAATTAAGTTCAAACATCTAAAGATTTGTTTCTTTTTTATCTCATAGTTTGGCGATATTACTTTTCAGAGATAATTGCCATAACATAAATAATATGATCGAATAGAGAAATAAATAAATTTTCACAAATAATACTGATTTATTTACGGCTGAGTTTGATCCGTCTTAATGAAACAACCTTATATATAATCCGACTTAAGGGATCTCCCTTTATTACGATATATATATATATATATATATATATATATATATATATATATATATATATATATGATAAAAAAATAGAGTTAAGGTATATTATATTTATGGGTTACTGTGCTCAGTATTAGTAAATAAAACATGTATAACGAAAATACATGGCTTAAATATTCCGTCTAAAAATGAAACAGACAGTCGCCGCCGGTTGTTGACTTCAATGTCCACTTACATATATATATATATATATATATATATATATATATATATATATATATATATATATATATATATATATATATATATATATATACAATGAAAAAAGAATGGATTAATTCAATAGTTCACTACTGTTACTTCATTGCAAACATAACATACTCCCGAAAAAATACCAATTTATGGAAATTAACCTTTTTTATTTGTTTGGCGAATTTGAGCAAACTCAAGTATTTTCAATCAGAACTGACTTCCACTATCTCAGCAGGAATACAATTCTTCGCTTAATAATTGGCCTTTTGCCAGATGCGATGTCGAGAGGTAAAACGCCATGACATTCATTTTTCCACCATCAGCAATATTAGAATATTACATTATTTGAGTTCTGTAGGCGTCTCTCACTGGGAAACAAATTAACTGCAGTAAAAACGGACGACAAAATGAATATTTCAATACAGCAAAAGTACAATTTATATATATATATATATATATATATATATATATATATATATATATATATATATATGTTTGTAGTTAGTGTTGAAGACGTGCTTTTATTTCCACTTTTTTATGTTGTTGAGAGAGGAAAGGAGTGAAGTGGCTAATTTTAGATCTAATCGATTTTGTTGGAAAAATTGTTGAAAAAAGTGTTGCTCATTTATTTCTAATAGTTTTCCCATTCATATTTGAATCATATCTTTTCAATACTCGAAAGAGAAAATAATTGAACATCAATGGTATATATATATATATATATATATATATATATATATGCTTTTATTTACATACTTAATTTACGCGGGCATACATTTACATCGCGTTTTTTTCCTTTCTCTATCTATCTATCTATCTATCTATCTATCTATCTATATATATATATATATATATATATATATATATATATATATATATATATATATATACAGTGTTGTTCGATAAAACTGACTCACTGATTTTTTTTACTTAAACATTTTTCGTCTATTAATTTTGAAGTTAAACTAATTTTTAATCTTACTAATATAAAGACCACTTCCAGACCAACTAGTATTAAATTTTACTCACCCTAAGATATTCCATTGATAATTATAATTTTGGATATAAATTTATAGATTTAGGGAAAAACTCAAAGGAAAAAAAGTAACTCACTTATTTCCTGTAACTAGTAATCAATAGAAACATAACCGAACAGCTTTAAATAAAGAATAATAGAGGTATACTTTATTTATAATAGGTAATATAGTTCGAAATATTTTATAATTTATGTGTCCTCCTTTAATTTGAATAACCTTTTCAACCCTTTTTGGCATTGACTTGATTAGGTTCTGACAAATCTCATCTCCCAGCATTGAATTCCATTCGGATAAGAAATCTACAATCAAACCCACTTTCTTGCTCAACTGCTTTCTCGAGAGCCTGTACTTTAAATGCTCCATAAGTTTTCTATGGGGTTGAGGTCAGGATATTGGGAGGCCATATCATAACACTCACCTGCTTCTCATCAAAATATTCCTTCATCAATTTTGATTTGTGACAGGGAGCATTATCCTGCATATAAATGAGCTTGGTGGGGTCGACTTCGTAATTGCAGGCTATATCTATTGTAAATATGTTTATTTATCTAATTTACTCTCTTTGTCTTATGTATTTTTAGAATTTAGTAAAATTTAAGCTAAACGCGTGACCTCTCCGAGTTCGAAAAAGGGAAAATTGTTGGAACTCGCATAGCAAGAGCCTTGATCCCTAAGGTTGCTGAACTGTTTGTTTTTTCAAGAGCTACCATATCAAGAACTATGACGCAATTCTAGAAACAGAGCTAAACCTCGATTAACTGAAGCAATTCGGGCCGGTCTTGCAAACTTACTGACAGCGACCAGCGTGAATTCAAACGCAATGTGGCAAAAAATCATCGGACTACTGCGGCCAAAATGACTGCTGTTCATACAATAAAATATTCTTTTTTTTTTTCTTTTTTTTTTTGGCGGGGGTCTTCAAGTACTTTCGACTATTACAGACAATATGAGGCACTATGTGTTGTTAGTAGGTAAATAAGACTTTGATTCATTCCAGGTATTTTTAGTTCGGTTGAAAAAGAAGTACCAAATTTTGATTTGATAACACACACACAAACAAAGCAGGCACACACGCGAACAGACACAAATACACACGCATACACACACCCGCATTCAAACCTACAGTACAGCCAACCCTAACGCATAAGCACGCACGCACACACACAATTAAGTTTAAAATATCATTCACATATATATATATATATATATATATATATATATATATATATATATATATATATATATATATATATATTCTTTCACCATTCGCACGACTTGAAGTTTCATGTAAAATGCAATCCTCAGGTGCTGAGTTTAGATTCACCTTTACGTAGACTGAATTTAAACATAATCTCTATACCACAATGCCAATATATCTAATACTTAAATGCACCTTCTTGCGGTAATCAGATATCATTTTAAGTTCATTTTACGTGATGGTCAGTCTAAACTCGGCACATGAAGATTGCTTTTTGAATCACGCGAAATCTGAGGGATAATATGAATATTCATTAATATATACTTAATTTCTCTGTTGTATAAAAACAAGCAGTCCTTTTTTTAACACTAGCACATTATGCACAATTCATATATATATATATATATATGTCTGTGTGTGTGTGTGTGTTTGAGTGAGTGTGTCTGCGTGTGTGTGAGTGAGAGAGAGAGAGTATGTTTGTGTGTGTGTATATATAGAGAGAAAAATAAATAGATAGATAGATAGTGATAAGTGGTCTCCCCTTTTCACACAAAAAGACTCAACCGAGTTATATATATATATACTACTACCAGTGAATGCCTGGGGTCTGTATGAGAGTAGTATGAGAGTAGCATTAGAGGAGGGTAGCACAAGAGTCACCGTCACGAGCCCCTCGACTCACTAAGGAGTCATACCGCGATACTTCAATACCAAAACTGTATATATATATTATTGCTACTAACCCGCATTCCTGGATCTACTAACCCGTATTACCAGTTTGTATTATTACGTTAATACATTTATTTTCCTTATCTATTCCTGGCGTTTGTTATTTATTGATATCGGATTTCATCCCGGAATCCACAATAGATAGATAGATAGATAGATAGATAGATAGATAGATAGATAGATAGATAGATAGATAGATATAGGTCCGAAGAAATCAATATGATAACATTCTTCAAACCATTTAGTGGTTTATTTATAAGCCCAAAGGTTTTGACATCCACTACTACTATTGCTACTACTACTACTACAACTAATACTGCTACTGCAATAACACCGACACAGGTGCACCCAGACACACACAGATAGATAGATAGATAGATAGATAGATAGATAGATAGATAGAATGTGAGAAAATACCTGTGTATTAATTTCTCGTTGATGCAATATGTCATAAAATGCAATGTCTCCTTTCTGGTGAGCAGATGACGCCATGATTTTGGTCGTACAGAGAATGTTTCGAATAAAGTGCGTTTTTGTCTTTCGTAAGAAAAAGAGTCTACGAGAATGCATCTCCAAGTCACTTGATACATCTAAAGTATCAAATTCTTATGTCTTGTCTTTCTCTTTCAAACATACCGTATAACAACATCAGCCTATCGGGTGATTGTTCTTCTACGTTGTTTTATTTGTTAAACATATTCAGTGTCGTTGTTCCACAATTGATGACAGTAATGTTTGTCTCTTTATTTTTCATGATCAAGTATTACTAGTATTTGTTTGACAATTTATATGTAAGTGTATTTTTACATTATATTTAAGTATTTATTGAATTCATATATGTGTGTGTGTGTGTCTGTGGGTGTGTGTGAAAATGATGTCTGTCTATGTAGTAAGTTCATATATATATATATATATATATATATATATATATATATATATATGCGTGTGTGTATGTATC